>CM057454.1:1191245554-1191648054 GCA_016271365.2 Neoceratodus forsteri
GGCCCTGATTCATCCCATGTAGTCACCCATGGTCCAATTTGATCCAAAACCCATGGCTGCCAAACTCTGCCGCTATTTTGAAGCATAGGTTTGATATTATGGTATAAAAACATGGAGAAAAAGAAAACTAAAGGCTGTATCATATGTAAACCCCCTTTTTGGATAATCAAATATGTAATGCCCCTTTTAATGGGGTTCAGGCAGCTCACCCAGAGACACTGAAAAAAACAATATAATCTAATTTCAGGTTGTTTAGGTGGTGGAAATACTATGCTAAGATGCAAAAATATCAGTAATAAAAAGTCTTATTCATATAAACTCTCTTGAGTTTTGACATGTGCCATGTATTCCACCGTTTTACTTTAGTGAGACAGTTGTTTAATTATAAAGTCCAGTTATACATGTACATGTCTCCATGACCAGAATATATACCCAATACTTTAATAGGCCCCTTCTGAACAGGTATGTTAAAAAATTCTGTCACATTATCAGTTATGTGCCCTATAGGGAAACATTAACATTTGTTTAAATTAATAGCTGAGTTTGTAATCTCTAAAATAGTCCTAACAATAATTTCAGCCGTCTTGCAAGATGCCTGATCCACCAGTAACAGGCACACATTGTCAGCACATGAAATGGACTTAACAGATCTTCACTATGTACTGATAAACCAATAATATCCTCACATTTCTGTAACTGGTACAATAAGGGACTGAGTATTAAGATATATAAGGAAGGGCTTAATGGGCACCGCTGTCTCACTCCTCAAGACACTAGACATTGTTTCCCCAACCAACCATTCACATATGGTTTTACCACTGCTCTTAATCTGCTGGGTGTCAGTGTGGCTCAGTTGGTAACACATCCGCCTCTGGACCAGAGGGTCATGGGTTCTCGTCCCACACCGGGATTGGACTTGTACCTAAAATGCTGGCACCCTAGTGCAGTATTGGGGGGTGCTGTACTGCTGGGGTGTGCCATCCTTTGGATGAGATGTTAAACTGAGGTCCCTTCTACCCATCCTGGTGGTGTCCAGGTGGAAGTAAAAGAACCCAGGGCATTCTTTGCAAAGTGTAGAGGACATTCCCAGTGTCCTGGCCAACATTCCCCTTCCTTTCCCATTAACCGGTTCATGCAATTGTATAGGCTGTGTGTGGGTGTTGATGTGCGATATGGCTGCCACTACACATTCAGGCTCTTCACTACCAGTCTAGCATTGCTTGTAAAGTACTTTGGGATACACTGTGTATGAAAAGTGCTATATAAATGTTGATTCTTCTTCTTGTTCTAAATAATAAGTTCAAATCACGTCTATAAATATTTCAGAAAACCCATACACCTTTAAGCATAACCACAGGAAGTCATGACTAACCCTGTCAAACACCTTAGCCTCACCAAGACATATTAAAAAACGCTGTAATCCCTCATTTTCCCCTTTTTCCAGTATCTCCCTGAGAAGTATCAGAGCATCAGGATTTTTTCTCTCAGGCATGGCACAAAACTGAAGAGGAAAAATTATACTATCTCAGGCCACTGCTAACCTATTGTTCAATATTTTATCGAAGATTTTACAGTCAACATTAAGGAAAGTAATAGGTCTCCAGTTATCAAGGAGACTTCTATCACCTTGTTTGTGGAAACAAATAATCAAGCCTTCATACATACTGAGGGAAATTGAGTTGGTTTGTAAAAATATGAAAAAAATGTTAATTCCTTGGCTAATTTGGAAAAAATTTACTGATAAAATTCCCAGGATAAACCATCCATGCCTGGAGCTGTCCCAGACTGCAATGGTTGTATAACTGTATGCAGTTCTAACTCAGTCACATCCTTGGTTAAAGAACTAATAAAATGTTCCTGGATTTGTGGAAGGTTACAGGAAGTCAACCACTGCTCGACCTCTGACTCTGAAATCAGTACAGACTGAAACATTGATCTAACATATTGTTCCATTACTGCCAGGATCTCATCCTTCTCATGAACCTTCTGCTCCTCAGTTGGTTTCAAATAAGAAATTGATTTATTCTGTCTTTGTTTATTACATGTATCAAAGGGGCTGGCACTACCCTGAGCCCCATATTGTCCAACTCTTTGCTTAATTTCATGAGTTTTAATCTGATTATATTGTAATTTAATCATCTGATCCTTAATTTCTTTAATTTGCATAGTTAAGGCTTCCCCAGTGTCTTGTTGAATTTGAAACCTAGAAATATAGAAGTTGACGGCAGATAAGGACCACAAGGCCCATCCAGTCTGCCCATTTCTTTTTCTACCTTATGAATGTGCCATCGGCCTTTACTCTGTCAATGGCCTATCTATTCATACTCATCTGTATTGCTCCCTTATGCCTATCCCATGCCTGTTTGAAGCCCTGCACTGTATTCATATCCACCACTTCCTGAGGTAGGCCATTCCATGCATCCACCACCCTTTCTGTGAAAAAGAACTTCCTCACATTACCCCTTCATCGGCCTCCCTCTAATGTCATGCTGTGTCCTTGTCCTGCTATTTTTCTTACACTGAAACATGTTAGACTCTTTCACCTTGTTAATACCCTTAAGGTGTTTGAAGTAACCCAAATAATTGGCTATGAAGGTCAAAATATTTGTCTTTTCTTTCCATTCAGTTGTCCCATAAATTGGAAATAATCCTGGAAATATTGTTGACTATCCTCCCACAATAAAGCTTATGAGTCATACAAAAATAAAACTGACTGTCTAGCCTCAATCAAATATTGGAAACCTTCCAGGTGGAAGAAAAAGCACACAGTCTTCTATACTGTTCACAAGGCAGACTCAAGTAAGGGGACCACTCAGGTCTTTCAACCCAGGGTTTGCCAGTGGGTTTCTTCTTTGTCGAGTCACTCTCTTTGAATATAGCTCTAATGTCTTGAACTGTCTTCCCCTCAGTGGCTAACAGCAAGCATAACTTCTTTTTAAAGTCACTTGATTCTTTAGGGTGCTCAGCAGGAGGATCCGGGCTGGCATGGGTAATTAAGACCCAAGGGGTTGGGGTCTCCATCAGCAGGGAGCTGATCAGGCACTCTGGAAGGATCAACATCCTCTTGGCACTCTATCAAAACTTGATATGCTTGCTGAGCAGAACTGTAAATCCTCCCACGTTCAATAACTTTTCCTAAACATTTTCTGCTGCCCAGGACACTTTCAACATGGTCCCTTGGGATTGTGTTAGGGATCCCTTGTACCAAAATTGCTTTTTTCAGATCAACGTCCACACCCTTGCACCAGTCTCATAATAAGATGTGATCTATAACTTTTGAAATTTGGGGGGGTACCAGACTGTTCCCAATATAAAGAGAGGGGTGCTGCAGACATGCCCAAAATCCCAGCAGTAGCCTCCAATTTTGTAACCACCCCTTTTATGGATGTAAAAGTCTTGCACCCCTAGTCAGCATCCTCCATATTATGAGAGGCCCAAGGAATCTGAAAAGCAGTGTCCTTCTGCTTCACAAAGGTTACACCTCTGAGTGCTTTGACAATGATAGCCAGAGTGGCCTACTTCCCTGCATAGGGTGCACTTGAGAACTTCACAGTTAGGGCTGATGTGCCTAGCTGATCCATACTTGAAACATCTGTGAGGCTGGCCAGGGTAAAAAATGAAGCCTTTGTCCCTCCCTATATACATGCGATTAGGGAGGTGCTGCAAGTCGTTGCCTTCATATAGTAATTTAATATTGATCCACCAACCCACGTTTCCAAAACCCCTCACTATGTAGAATAGGCTCAGAGGTACCTTGCAAGGTACATTTTATCTCCAGCCAGTAGAGAATATCAACAATATTTACCCCTTCATTGCGAAATAGTACCGTGAGAACACGGAAAGACTGTTTAGTGAAGGGTATGACCTGGAAGGGGGTCCATAGGGGGTTAGCTTTTAATGACATACATTTCCCCCAGAATCTTTCTAACAGGTCTGGGGTTCGGAAGCTGATGTCAAAAGTAAATTCTCCTGGAGCATGTATAAGTGCATATACTGTACATCCGCAGAAGTAAATCCTATAGACATTTTAACAGAGGTTTGCCCACATAGAGATGATCTGGTGGTGACTCCATGCCCCCCAAATAGATGGACTGCATTCAATTGGTTTCCTGAAAAGGCTAGCATAAGTAGGACCTTTATCTGGCTTTGGAGTCTCATCTTGTGGGGTCTCCTCAGTCCCAACGTTATTGTTAATAGAACGGTCTGTTTCAGGCACCTGAGAACTCTCAGGCATGTCCTGGGATTGTGTTGGGGGGGAAAGGAAATGGTACCTGAAGCCACCTTCCATGGTTGTGAATCTGCCGTCTTGGCTGTATGGGACGCTTTCCTGTTTGTCCCCTGAAACGTGCCATCTGGTACACTGCTTGGCTCTCCAGCCATGTAAAGTGGATCTGGAACCCATACTCCTGCTGCATTCTGCTTCCAGCCAGCCCCTTGCAACACACCCTCCGGTGACCAGCCCCGACATCATCATGCTGCTCCATTTCCATTTCTGTGTGTGGAGCTTCTGTTTCTGGTACTCGCGGTGCTGTTCCAGGCGAAAAAATAAATACCTTTGCTGCCATCTTCACCTGTGCTTCCGGCAAGCTCTCCTGAGGATGCGTTCTTTTTTCTCCTCCTCTTGTGACTCATGGTAAGCCTTTTCCTTGGCCATCAGTATTTCAATACTAGATAATTCTTTTTAGAGAATAGCTTATTTCTCAGTGAGTGATAGTTCTTCTGATAAGGACACACCCTGCCTGGGTGCATCGTCATGAAATTCTTGCTCCATGCTCAGCTCCCCAGAAGCATCCATAAAGATATCCACTGGTTCCTTGTCCTGTGATTCACTATGGGTGTCTACAGCACCCTGAAGCACAGCAGGTACACAAACTGCCTTGTCCACAGCCACACTTGGACTGGAGTCCTCCATCTCAGTGACAGCGGTTCCCGCTACTGGAAGGTAGAGGATTTTCCCAGTTGTCCTGGCCAATAGTCCCCTCACTATAAAACCGGGTCATGCAGTGGTCCAAGACTGTGTGTGGGTATTGATGTGCGAAATGGTTGCCAATACATCTTCAGTCATTTCACTACCATCTGTAGCATTCCTTATAAAGTGTTTTGGGATACAATGTGTATGAAAAGTGCTATATAAATGCTAATTCTGCTTCAACATCCCCCACCATCCCAGAGGTGTTTCAGCTGCACTGCTACCTTGGGTCACGCAGGTGGTAGTATAGCAGCAGAGCACTACCGTCACTCCCTAGAGGAAAGCATGCTTAGTCTTCCTCCCCACCATCCCCTGACAGTCCTGAACCCTACCATGGGCATCACAAGAGGTAGCCCTGTTGCTGCATTGTGGGGCCGGCAGCACTCTCCTTTTAAAACTGCTTTGATGCTACTTGCTTTGTTTTATAGAACTGTGCTGTCGCTATCTATACCCCCCCTCCCATGAACAAATATGCTCTTTCTTCTAATGACAGGATCATATAACTAGAATAGCTTCCATCTGTAGTCTGTTTCTCTTAGGGGTAGTGTCTCCAACAATCAGTGTTTTCAAATAACGTGGGAAGAATGAACCCCATTCTTAAGGCATATTCTTCCTCTATTTTCTCCCATGGTGGCATGCACAGCACCTTAAGGGTGTGCGCCTCGGACACACCCTGCATGCTCTCTGCTGAAAGAGCAAGCTCCATGGCCCACCAGAAGGGGTCACTGTGGTGCCAGAGTGTGCCACCTCCCCTTCCACTGGCTGGGATACACTGCCTGCAGCAGCACATTCTCTGCTTGAACAACCAACTGCCGGCCTCTGAGTTCTCTCCCAGACCCAGGACACCAGCATGGAAGCTTGATCCACTTCAGTTAGGTCCTCTTGCAGCCCTAAGCTCTCACTTTTAAAGGAGGGTTATATTTAACTACAAGTCAGTAATTTCTGCAGAAACTGTTTTTCAAATACAGGTTTGCATTATAGTATTGCTCTGTCTTTACTAACCTTTTAGCAAATTCAAGGGGTGTCACTTATTTACGTACTTGTGGCAAGTGCCATTGTAGAACAGTATGCTGCCATCTATGTCTTTGCTAAGCTCTTTACTCTGCTTTCACAATGCATTGTGTTCTACTATACAACTCTGTGTCTGAAAGGGACAAACTACATTATACAGTTCTAAAGGAGGCAGTATAGCGTAGTGGGGTCTGCTCATGAAAAGGAGTTACCAAAGTGTGACATGAGGGTCAAATTTTCAAATTACTTCTAGATTACGTTTGTGATGCATTTCAAGATATTATGACCCAAGTATGAAAAAAAGAAACATATTGCGAGATAAAAGCCTCACAGTTTCCTGAGATAAAAGAACTGTATTGTGTTGAGTGTAACAAGTGGCACCACACATCGTGGTGAATGTAACATCTGACACAAGACATTTGTTTTAGTAGTGAAAACTTTAGTAAACATATGTAATGAGTTATATTAAAACATGAGAAACAAATATTTACAAGAATTACATTGCATTAATTGCAAATTTGACATTTTGCAACATGTGCCGTGGTGAATGTAACAAGTGACACCACACTTATGGTTCACTTACTAAAACTGTGCCAAACATGCCTAACAACTAACATGCTACTACTACGGACTGACATACTGCTATAAATAGGCTTGCTGCGATTCAATAAATATCAATATCCTGCGATAAAAAGTGGCAAAATTCACTTTTGTAAATTCAATGAAAATAAATACATAGTGATTTAAGTCACAGTCTGCTGTTGCTCTGTACTGACTTGACTAGTGTAATATCTCTTTAAAGATATTAAATGTAAGTATTCCACTCTTGGCAGCAATAATTTTGGTCTATGACAGATCAAAGGGGGTGCAGTTAACAAGAAATTAAGAACACTCCGAAGTGTCCAAGCACCCACTGATAGCCCGCCAACTAAAGCTATTGAAGTCTATTGATAGGTGTTGCATTCCAACGGAATCTCTGGCCTTTTTTGTGTTGCTCAGTTAGCTTGTTCATTGGTGTTTCTACCTAAAGCTTAGTGTTAGCTAGTCAGTGTTAGAACAGCAGGTTGTTACATGCCAAAATGGACAGAAAAAGAAAGACTCCAGATGAGTATTGTAGCCAGTACCCCGACCTAGAACTAAAAACAGTTAAGAAGACTGGTATGGGGGAGAACATATAGATCTTGTGCTGTAAAATCTGCAAAACTGAAGTTTCTGGCCAGTCCAACAGAATTACAGAGCATTTAAGTAGCAAGACACATGTGAAACTCAAAGAAATGCAGGAGAGCATCAGTCAGGCTTCAATAGAGGCATGCCTTGAGCAATTAAAGCAGAAACGAAAGGATGCTGCTGATTTCCCTGCATGATTTGGCGAAAGCACTCTGTTTCGAGGGGATTCCTATGAACACAGTCTGTGGAGACAGCTTCTTTTTGGCTCTATTGAGGAAGTATGCCCCTGTAGCCAGAACTTGCCTGGGGAGACGTCAGATGGCTGATAAATACTTGCCAGAGGTTTACATAAATCACAAAAATGCTATCAAGGACATGTTTGGTGGCCAGAAATTTCCCCTTGTTATTGATGAGACCCCAGAACTAGTGGGACTACCTGTTAACATAATCGCAGTATTCTACAGTGACACCACAAAAGTAATATACAGTCTCCTATTGAAATCTTCAGTCCTGATTCAGTGCAATGCTGGAGTCATTTAACACTGCTGCACGATGTAATGTTGGAGTACGGTCAGATTTGGGACAATTGTAGCTCAATAAATATCAACTCTGCCATGTACATGCAGAGACTGGTCAAAGATTTAAGAGAGAGTTACCCACATCTGTTACACGTTCCCCGCATCACACATTTACTCCATGTAGCGAATGAGCATGCCTTGGGAACTCCAGATTCTGCAGATGTTAAGGACTTTGTCATCCCTTTTCCTGCAATATTTAAGAATGCCAACCGTCAGTGAAGAGCACTTTTCAAAATCTGCACTAACAATCTAGTCAGTACCTCCTCCTCCTTGTGAGTCCCACCACGTGTGGTACTGACCAGATGGTTCTTGTGGCTGGAAGCATCAAAGTTTATTTATTCACCTTGAGAGAATGTCACAGACTTCCTTGTGAACGAAGCAGCAGCATGTGAGTCAAAAAAGGCCTGCAGACTAAAAACCATGGTTGCTAAGGATGGCACTCAGGGGGAGCTGTACTATAAGCTGAGTTTTGCCTCTTTTCAAGCAAAATTCATGAAGTACACCTGAAGCTTCAGACCAGTGACCCTCTATCTCACCATGTAGAAAAGCTAACTGAGACTTTAAAGAGACAGCTGATCCTGATTCAGCCATAAACTAGTAGACCTTAGATCTATGGGCTCAAAAAAGGTCAAAATTGTCCACCGCAATGCACAACTTTGCCTCACAGTTTGAGCAAAAGTTAAAAGCTACTATGGCACACAATGTGCCAGAGGGACTGTATGGGCCGGGTTCACTGTTTGCAAATCTCCAGCTGTTTGATCCATTTTTAAAAATGCAGCTGTCAACTGATGTTACTTCGTACCAAACATTGTTAGGCATTTTCAGTGTAACCCCAAACTGTTCAAGCATGAGTTTCATCAATACACGCGTCTGCAGCAGCCCTGTGATGGTAATGTTACTGCCCTTGACTTTTGCAAATGTCAGAAGCAGCGGTTCCCCACGCTCAGCGCAGCAGCAGTATGGGCATTGGCAATTCCTGTGACTCGTGTGTGTGGAATGATCTTTCAGTTTGTTCCGCAAGGTGCAGAACAAACGCAGGATGCGCTAGTCCAAAGAAAGACTTGGACAACTCAATGTTTTGTACCATAAGGAAGATATAACTGCATCATTTCAAAGTTTTGGGCAACCAGAAGTGTCTGAGGGAAAATTAACTTAGTGGGCAAAGCTGTATTTATTACCTTTGGCTTTAATCAATTCATGTGTGTGTTACATACCTGTTTTAATACAGTGCTCCAGAAGCTATTTTAGTGTTAATGTCCTGTTTATTATTACGTTTGATACTTGAATACATCAAATTAAAACATTTTTTTAAACTCAATTGTGTTTGTTCATTTACATAAATTTAAGTCGGAAAAAACAGAAATAAAAACACAAAATAAAGACTGATTTTTTCCGGTCGAATTTATAAAAAAAATATAAATTGAATCCTGGCAAGCCTAGCTATAAAACATGAAAGAATTAAATAATTACATTACTGGCAAGTATGATGCTTAACACCACAAACCGTGGTGAATGTAACAAGTAACACCACACATTTGTTTCAGTTTTACAAAGTTTACTAAACATGCCTAATGGCTAACATGCTTCTACTAGTAACTGACACTGTGCTACAAAACCTGAAGAAATCTGTCACTAATAACAGTACTGACAGGTGTGATGTTTGACACCACATACCATGTTGAATGTAACAAGTGACACCACACATTTGTTTCAGTAGAAAAAAGTTTACTGAACATGCCTAATGGCTAACTTGCTACTACCAATGACTGACATAGTGCTACAAAACCTGGAGAAATTTGACAAGAATAATGTTACTGACAGGTGTGATGTTTGACTCCACATACCATAGTGAATGTAACAAGTGACACCATACTTATGTCTGACTTACTAAAACTGTACTAAACTTGCCTAACAACTAACATACTACTACTACTGACTGACATAATGCTACAAAACATGAAAAAATCAGCAATTACATTACTAGCAAATGTGATGCTTAGCACCACTTAACGTGGTGAACGTAACAAGTGACACCACACATTTGTTTCAGTTTTAAAGTTTACTGAACATGCCTCATGGTTAACGTGCTACTACTAATAACTGACATAATGCTACCAAACCTGGAGAAATTTGACAATGATAGCAGTACTGGCAGGTGTGATATTTGACACCACATACCGTGGTGAATGTAATGAGTGACACCACAAAGAAAATCTGTTTTAACCTCACCCCATATACACAGTATAATCCCTTTTACAACTGATGCCCAGCACTTTCCCTAGACATGCAGTTGTCACTGGAATTTGCTCTCTGAAAATTTGCCCCACAATCTGTGAATGATGGTAACCGAAGCCTACCTATGGTGAATGTAACTGCAGTCCTCAGTGTTGCATGCAGTGCTTATCTTCATGGAATGCAGTCCTACAAAATGGAGGAGCCACATGCAAACAATGGGTTTTAAACCACAGCTTAGCTCCTCCCCTCTATGGCTGTTGCTTGGTTCTGAGGGGCAGGTTATGACCACAGACTGACGGGTAAACATTGGGCCTGACGTGACTCCAAGTAGAGTGATGGTCAAAGGTTACCCTCCCTTCTGTGGGAGAGCTAGATCAGGCAGTAACACAGTCAATTATCACAAGGAGGCAAACTGGGAGAGCAGCCAGAAAATCATTTAAAGTGCTAACAGCACAATTACAGATAATTTGGGGGCCACATGTGTGAATGTTACATGCTGTGACGCCAACTGTTACATTCATCACACTAAATACAAAGTGGCACAAATTAAAAATGGAGCATTACAATGGGCTAAGGAGTACAGATAATAAAAAAACACAACTCCAGATTAGTAAGCAGATTTACTTTATAAAGAGAAAACAGTAAATAAAGCTTGCAAAAACAATTAGTAAAAAGTGTTTATGCATGTCACATTTTTTCAGGTAAAAAAGGCAGCAAACTGGAGCGGGACACTCCATCAAAAAAAATATATATATATGGATACCCTAGAATTCTATAGTTACGTTATTTATCTGCACATATAACCAGCTTTCAGATTTAGTCAAAAACATATGACTGACAGTTCTTGATTTTTAAAAATGTGCTATGCACTGTATGGTGGGCACTGGTAACCCTTTTTCATGAACAGACCCAGTGGTTAAGAGCACTGAGCTGCAAACCTGGAGAACTGGGTTTGAATGCCATAACTGCCTCTCTCATGCTGTGTGACCATGAGCAAATCACTGAACTTCCCTGTGCTCCCAGGCACTTAACACCAGTGTGTGGATCAGAAACATGCACTGTGTTTATTAAAAGGCCAACAAATGGATAGTAGCAGAATTGGGACCAGTATTTAAAAATTAACTTCTACAAGAAAAACAACCTTCTTTCAGCACAGTTCTCTTTTAAAGGCCCTTCTCTGGGCTACAGAGGTGAAAGGATTGCTATTTGTAAAGTTAAAAAAAGAACTGGCAGAAATTCAGTGGTAAAGGCAAATTTAACTTTCCACCTGTCACTCAGACAGTCATCCCCACAAAAGTATTTCTAGTCCTAGCCTGGAAGTTCTTTTTTATTGGGCAAGTGGCTCCAATGATGACAATTTTTATAGCTTTCCTTAGTGTAACTCTGCCGATGTGTTTTGAAATATGGCAGCTGGTTAAAAACACTTGCCACATTCAGTACATTTACATAGTCTGTCTCCAGAGTGAATTCACTGATGTGTTAGAAGCCTACTCTGCACTGTAATACTCCTGGCACATTCAGCACATTTGTAAGGATTCTATTGGTGTGTGTGTGTGTGTATATGTGGGGGTAATGTCTCTATAGTCTGGGTTTTTCTAATACCATGGCAAGAATGAACCCCATTCTTAAGCCAGGACATATTCAACCAGCAGGAAATCAGTACTGTTTTAATCTTTAATATTTGCTGAAAGTGCTCTTAATACACACAACGTTCCTCAGATGGCTTCCTTCTATTTTATTTATTATTTGTTTTCCGGGTAGGTGCACTGGGCCAAGACGCCTTTTTCAGGCATGAGCCAGGTACTATAAGTACACAGCAAACAGCAAAAAGATACAGATCAGTGTACAGAAGCCAATAATTATAACAATTTCACATCTATATACAGTAGAAACACACAGTTGTGCAATTTACATAGTACAAAAGATATACATGTGCAAGCATATACAGACAACATACAAATACATTTCACAATAGTGCAACTATAAAACAAAACACTATTGTACAAGTGGATTAAGCAGCGGAACCCAAAATGGGGTCTAGATAGTGACATATGCAAGAGTTACTGTGCACTGGAGTATGCACTGAGGTTTAACAGGTGGTCCTTCATTTTGAGCGTAAGGTTTATGGGGGAGGGGGCAATCTGATGTGAGAAGGTATGGAATTCCACAGTGAGGCAGCACAGTAGCAAAAGGATCTCTGCCCCATGCCTGCACCCATGAATGGGATCATTAGAGAACTGTTTACAGTGGAACAGGAATGTGGTAGGTTAACAGGAGAAAGCAACTTGGTGAGACTCTGGGGCACGTTCCCATCCAGAGTCCAGTACACAAAGTTAGCCAGTATACTGTGGCTTATATACTGTAGATTTTAGATAGTAGAAGGCATAAGTCCATGATAACTGTCCCCACTGCTCAGTGGTAGTAACTGCTAGAGTTACCTTCTTGAAGAAATGTGCCAAGTTTCATTTTATAAGCTGTGCTTTGTGTTACTGTTGCAAACAACCGCTATGCTCAAGACTGGCACAGTGATGGGAGCTAGGGCTCATGGAAGTGGTAACTCTGGCCACCGTGTGGTAAATGGCTTTTTTCTTCATGCAGATGGACTTGGGGGCAGCATCCAGTATGAATGCTCCATAGTCCAATAAAGGCAGGAGGTTGCATTACGCTATCTGAACTTTGGGGTCAGCTGCGAAATGCCTTTGAGTACTATAATGCTGTCTCAATCTCAGGTGTATGGACTTTACCATACAATTTAGCTGGGAGTTAAAAGTGAGGCATGGTCTAGGATTATCCCAAAGTATTTAAATTTGGTAACAGAATCCAGCTGGATGCCACCCTCAGTAGTAATGTTGAGTTCTTGGGAGTGACACCTGATTTTGGGAGCGGAGCATGGCTTTCGTCTTTGGCATATTTAGGACCAGTTTATCCTTAGGAACCATTGTTGTAGAGAATGAAACTTATATAGAAGAGCATTGTTGATGTCAGCCATGTCTCTCCTGTGGATGTAGACAACTGCATCATCTGCGCAAATCAGGGATTTAGCAGATGTGCAGGATGAGGGGAGGTTGTTAATACAAACTGAAAACATAAGCGGTCCAAGAATTGATCCCTGTGGCACACCACGGGTGAGGACATTCATGCTGGAGTTCATACTACCAAGTTTGACAGATTGGGATCTATTCTGGAGGTAGCTTGCAAACCAGTGAGTAGCCCCATTATCCTGACCCAGGGTACTCAGTCTATTTAGTATTAGTCTAGAATGAAACAAGTCAAAACTTTGGTTAGCTCCATGAACACTGCACCAGTCATCAAGCCCTACCCACAGCTCAGTACACAGAGTTCATGAAACTGATCAAGGTGGTACAGGTTCCAGGACCCTTCTGGAAGCCATGCAGCTCCCTGCAGAGAAGTTTGTGCTGGTCGAGGTATGCAGTTAGTTGGTTGTGGATGATTCTCTACTGCATCTTTGCAAGGGCCGAAAGTATAGAAATGGTCCTGTAGGTATCCAGAACAGTACTTTTACCTTTTTTAAAAAGTGGTACCACAATCCTCTACTTCCAAACACCTGGAACAGTTTGAGCAATGAAGGAAAGGTTGAGGATCTGTGTGACTGGAAGGGCAATCTGAGGTGCAGTCAACGCAAGAAATTTTGGCGGCAGCCATCACTGCCAGCAGATTTTCAATGTTTAATTTGGCTAAAAGTTTATAAACTTCATTGACAGCAATGTGTTTCAGGTAGAAAAAAGTACAGGGTGTTTCTGCTTCCTCCTCCATTTTCAATTTATGGAGCTCACTTTCTATGCCTGGCTGATTAAACTTCTCCAGATTAAAGAAGTGACTGTTGAGCAGATCTGCCACTATCTTGGGGTCAGTGTGTCTAATGCCATTTACTTCGATGACCAAAGGGCCCTCAGTGGGTCTAGAGTTTACTATGTTATTTATACAGGCCCAGAACTTTTTTAGATCGCATAAGCTGGCTGCTTCTTTAGCTTTGACATATGAACTCTTTGCCAGATTGAGTTTGCATTTACATTTCTTCCTTAGCTGTCTATAGACCTTCAGGTCAGGTCTGGAGTTTCATTTTTTGCAGGAAACCCATGCCGAGTCCCTACTTCTCATTAACTCAGACAGGTCACCTGTTAATCAATCTGAATTAAATGTTTTTGACTCTGCACCTGGTCATGCCTGTCAAGCAGCTTTGTGAATTCAGTAATGAAAAAGTCCAGTGCACAGTTGGAATCAGGAATTACATCCATGATGGACCAACCCACATCAGCTAAGTCAGCTTGGAATGCCTGGGGGTTGAAGCCTTTGTAGCTACAAAAAAGAACTTCTTTAGGTACAGAGTTACGTAAATCAATATTGTGGCAGAGTGGTCACTGCTGTATCTGGCAGGTGGCCACACAGCCTGATCCTGGCAGGGTTACTGACTCAGTCGAGGAGGGAATGGTTCCCTGTGTTGCAATTTACCCTAGTGGGAGTGGAGAGGATCTGCTTTAGGTTATGCTCAACCAAAATGTCTCAGAAAGCTGCTGTGCTTGCTGGCTAATTTAAATTGAAATCACCAAGCAGTATTAGCTTGGTGCGGCCAGGGTAGATACCACATGTGCAGCATCACTGAGGCCCTCAATGCCCTGCTTAGGAAGTGGGGTTTATACACACAACATGTGTTGCATTTTTTGATTCCTAGGTTCAACTGCAATAATGGGAAAGGGAACATTGTTTAACCATATAATAACCATCTGCATGAAGTCGAAGGAGTATAGCTGGGAGTTAGGACCTCAGTATCCAAATCTAAGTTAACACAGCCTAGGACCCTTTGCAGTGGGTTGTATAGTTAGGCAGTGCAAATATGGAGTTACCAACAGAAAGCCTTAGTCAGCTCTCTGAGATGGCTAACACATGTAGTCTGCACACTGTGACAAAGGCCCTCCAACTTAGCTACTTTAGGGACTAGGCTGAACACATTAAGATGCATCAGTCTGAGACATTTCGGGCCTAGTCAAGTATTGATGTTGGCTAAGGTTATATCTGCATAAGGGCCAGGACTGATTTCAATATCTCCAGAATTGATTAACAGGAAAAAGGACCTTGAATAGATCTTGAGGCCACTGGAAAAGACAAAAAGGGACTGGGATTTGTAGTCCAACAGGTCTAGGTGCTTCATGGGTATCAGGCCTGCAGAGAGTACAGCAGTGCTGGTTTGGGGCAATTATAAACTCAAGTTGTATAATATGGACAGTACTCAGGGCTGGTTACTATGGCGCTGGACAGGTGGTCCAAGAGTGTGAAGGTTATGCAGTAAATCAGACCACACAAAAAGCTGTGGCTGTCATGCTGTAGGGAACACAGGGGTCTGGAAGAATAGGATATTTGGATGTTAGGTCAGCACTGCAGCAAGCAGATACCAGCTGGTCATGCCTGGATTGCCTACTGAGAGGTTTCAAAGGCAGACCCGAGATGCGAAACAGCAACCACAATGCAAAGAATACAGAAATTAGGTATCCAGGACTGAGACTAGCCCAGCAATAGAGAGAGCATGATGAATCTTGATGAGGACCGCAAACAGATGAAGAACATGCTGTCAATCTATGTGGCATACCACAAAGGCAGACCCCAGATACAGAGTAACTAAGCAATGCAGTGAGTATATAAAATGTTATAATTAGAATGGAGACTAGCCTAGCAGTAGAATTAGCAAAGTAAGGCTAAATGAGGAAACATGCAGATAAAAAAAAACATGCTACCACTCTAAGCAGTACAGACAGATGGGTGCCTAAACAGGGGGTCGATCTTAACATTGTTTTACTAGCCCAAACACTAGTGCAAATTGACCAGGGCTAGTGCAGCCAACTCTCTACTAGCCCGCCTTGACTAGTGCAGATTTTCATGTCTGTAGTGTCAGTGTCAGTGGCTCAGTAGGTAGCACACTTGCCTCTGAGGCCGGGAGATCAGAGGGCTGTGGGTTCAGTTCCCACACCTGGCACTTGGGTTAATATCCCAGTACTGACACTGTAGTGCAGCATGAGAGGGGTGCTGCACTTCTGAGGTGCCGTCTTTTGGATGAGACGTTAAACCGAGGTCCCATCTGCCTGGATTGGTGGTAGTTCAGGTGGATGTTAAAGATCCCATGCACTTATCGAAAGAGTAGGGAATTTCCAGGTGTCCTGGCCAAATTTCCCTCATTCACTATAAATACCACCAACAGTTTAATCTGGTTCAAGGTCAGTTGGCATTCATCTGTATCCCCCTCCCCCGGGTCGTGCCTGAAAATAGGCAGGATTTGTCTAGTGCACTTACCCGGTCAACAAAAGCTAAATAAATAAATAAATAAATGCCTGTTAGTGAAGTTAAAGATGTCTCTACTTTAGCATTCTCTAGTATTCATGCTAATCTCTCTCAATGTTCCAGATGGCCAGGTGTGATTAACAGCTCATTAAGAGCTGCAATTATCTGGCAGTTCAAGAAAGGGATCTCACAAAAGACTCAATGTGAGTCATTATCACTCCACTGTTAAGACTTTCAGCTAGTGTTCAGGGTGTGATCAAGGGTAGAGTGCTGTTAAGTCACTCAGTTCCAGTTTTCTGAATGTGTCTATGTTTAACAATTTGTCCAATATTATTAAGACCAGTGCCCCTCATTTCTCTACATTTTGAGTGTTTGCATCCAACATTTCAGTGACAAAATGCAAAGAGGTATACAGGATTGGCCCTACAGGTGGTGGATTTTATCCCAGCCTCACCATAACTTCCCTCTCCCTTCCAAATCTCTTAACTCTGTTCTTTCCCTTGACACCACTGCAGAGCAGACTCTGAAGTGACCATCCATAGATCCATAGCTGCCATTACTGGCAAGTGTAGGGGGTCCACAGCTCTTCTAAATGGACCATGCCAGCCATCACCATCCATACTAACATACTATTTGCCAGCAGATTAGGCCTCACGGTCTATCGAGTCTGCTTGAACCTAGATCCTTAGTTGGGTGCCAAGACCCTCCCATCCCTTGTGCTCCAGAAACCCCTATCATCGATCCCCACCCCCCTGGGACAGGCCATCATCTGATACATCCACTTTCTGTGTCTGTTCCACCCTCTCTTGAAGCCCTCCACTGTGGATCTCTGAACCAGCTCACCAGGCAGTGCATTCCAAGGGTCCACCACCCTCTCAGTGAAAAACATACAGTTCCACCCTTATCCCACTCAGCATGTCCTTTCAGCCTAAAAACAAAGCTCTGGATCACGTATGGTACAAAAATAAACCTTGATAACATACATAATTTGAAACCTTGAAATAGGCATTCCTGGGGTGCATAGATCATCCTATACAGAAATAGTATAGTGTTATGCTATTGTACTGCTTCCCCTTGGTTGATGAAAGGGCAACGTTTAAGAAAAAATGATTATTGTTGGGACAGAGCATATTAAAACCAATGCTTTTACAAATAAAAATCTCATAGTTTTCTATTTCCTAAGCCCCTTAGGTTTGTCTAGCCCTCACCCCAAAGAAATCTTTGATGTGCTCCTGGCTCACTTGAGACTGTACAAAAACTTTCAAACGTGCAGATCTCTAGTTGACTATAGGGTGGGGACTGAGAGTGTCTTTCTCTGCCTAACTCTGTTTATTGCCCTGTGAATGGTGGTGACAGTGTGGTGAGGTGCATGTTGATGTCAGCTATTGTGTGTGCAGAGCTATGACTGCTTGATTGAACATTTGCTGTTGTGATATCCTCTCTCTGTTTGGTGTGGGGGGCAGAAAGAGAAGAGAGGAAGCTATGGTACAAAACAATGGGGGGGCTCACTGTGATGGCATTGCAGTCTTTTGTTTCTGCTGGGGAGCTGGAAGCAATGTAGGAGCAGGATAAATGTGCAATAATCAGAGTATTTCTTGGCTTTGCTTGCATTGTTTCCTGCATAAGTGATCAAAATTTACCATAATAGTTAAGGGCTAGTGCAATCATCTGCTGGCTAGTGCAATTTTGAATCAACTTGCCCTGCTGGCTAGTGCAAAAAAAAGTTAAGGTTGACCCCTGTGCCTAAACAAAACCTTTAGTAGTTCAGAGGTAAGGCACAATGGCAGATATAAACACAGTGGGCTGGATATTCAAACTGCGCCATTCTTAGGCGCAAGCCCTTGCGCTGCGCAAAATAGTTGCACAGGGGTGTGGCCGGGGTGATATTCAAAGGAGTTGCGCTATTGAGCAACTCCTTTGAATATCACTCCCAGCCACAGCCACTGTGCATGGCGCAGTGGAACTTGCGCCACCGCAAGTTGTCAGAGTGGAGCATTCAACTTGCGGTGGCGCAAGTACCATTGCGCCATGCGCAAAATCCCGATATTCAAAAGCTGACATGCAAATGGGGCCATAATTCATGCAAGGCGCAGGGGGGGCCATTTGCATCTGATTATGGCCCCATTTGCATGCCATTAGCATGCAGGTGCGCCGATCCCCGAGGACTTGCACCTGGCACCCTGCCAGACAGCAGCCGGGAGACCGATGCTTTGCAGTCGATCGTGGCTGCATTGTTTATCTCCCTTAATAGATTTCCAGGGACGAAGTTGATCGCGTGGGTCAGTCAGTGTAAATACAATTTTTCTTCTTCCTCCCAACATTTCGGTATCCAGTGGACCGAATCCGTTCGCGGGATGGAAGAAGGTCAACATAGTTTCGGTGGTTCAGTGACCAAAACTCCGATCACGGATGTATGGACAATACCACACATCTGGCAGGTTCACTCACTCACTCCATGAAGCTCCCACCACCCGCCCCCCGCAGCCGGGCAGCATCTCACTGCCGCCGCCCCGCCACCTGCCGGAGCTGACTGCCCTCAGGGCGACATTGCGAGAGAAGAGTTATCGCAGGCCCATATCGTAAGATAGTCCAGTTTTGTGAATGATCTATTCACAAACTGACTGTCTAATATGGTATAGGCTGGCACGCCCATTGGCTTCCTTGCTCTGCACCACTGGCGCATAGCTATTCACCGGCAGCAGTCGTCGGCGGGTGGCGGGCGGCAGGTGGGTGGATGCTGCCACCCCGCTTCCGGGTGGGTGGTGGGGCTTCATGGGTGGGTGGGTGGGGGACACTAGGCACCAGGGATGTGTTGTGGGGGTATTTACTGCATACATCCCGCGATTGGGGAGTTTTGGTCCACTGACCACCAGGGCTATGTTCGGGGTTATTGCTTACATCCCGCGAATAGAGTTTTGGTCCACTGACCACCAGGGCATGTTCGGGAGGATAGGGGTTGTATTTTAAAGTGATACAGCCCACTTATCAGGCTTTTTGGTCCAATGGACCACCAGGGATGTATTGGGGGTTGTTTTGTAACCAATGCAGCCCGCCGGGTCGGGCTGGTGAGGGAGGGACATTTTCTGCTGTTGCCCGCGATCGGGCCAGTGGGGGTGGTGGTGGTGATTTTCACTCTTTGCCCATGATCGGCTACGGGGGCACAGAGAGGTTAGCCAGCACAGGTGGCAGCTGCTGTGTTGGCGCCTCACAATGCAGCAGCTCACCTGTGGGTGGCCCCCACTTGAGCCTTTTTTTGGCTCAAAGCTGGTGCAGGCGCAGGTTGGGGGTTGCACCTGCACAACTCTGCACAGCCCGGCTGAATATCGGGTTGTGCAGTTTATGCATGGTTCCTTCCCCTCCAGTTCAGAATGCATTCATTTGCATTGCGCTGTTGCTCAGCATGTTTTCTGTGGTGCAACTGCCTCCTGCTGAATATCGCAGAATGGAGCAAGTTTGGACTTGCGCAGGTGCAACCCTATTGCGCATGGCACAACCCTTTTGAATATCTGGCCCAGTAAGCAGTGGCAACTGTAGCAGTGACAGCAAAGCAGATGCATTTAACAGTTACTAATTCATAACCATCAACAGTCCAGTGATCTGGGGTGCATTTTTCTTATCATTAGCTTTGGGCAGGGATTATGGCTGTTGGCTGCCTCCCTCTTGGGAGACTCCCATGTCACCCTTTGTACTGCAGACCTTATGGAAGACCACAGTACAGAGGGCCGCTTGGGAGGCATCTCTTAAGAGGAGGAGACTGGAATGCAGAGAGAGTGAAGATGCCTGCTTCTGACTTGCTGCCCAGGTACAAGGAGGCACAGCTAGGGAGCCGATAGTAGGGCTGGTGGTAGCAAGGAAGCTGTTCAAGGTCCTCAGAAGCTCTGCTGATGAAGCGGGAATCTGGCGGCAGTTCAGGATCGCTTCATGATCTCAGCTGCGAGGGACAGGCACTTCAATTACAAATGCTGACTTTGTTCTTTTTTCTTGAATTGCGATATCTGGTTTTCTAGCATCCACTGGATTCAAAGTTGGTACAGTATTGGGTAGCCATATATGACTATTACTTCTATAGCTTGTAAGGTGTCACAGATACTGATAGCACATTTAGATGTGCGTGAAAGTTTTTTTTATTAGTTCTGTGGCTCCCAAACACGACTATTTCTCAGTCTTCCATATTTTGTTTCCATTATCACATCTTGATGTTAGATGATCTTATGTTTCTAAATTCAACAGACACTAGTTGCTATGAACAGAAATGTAATTGCAAATGCTGCCTTTGTTCATATTTCTTGTATTTCAATATCTGGTTTTCTGGCATCCACTGGATTCAAAGTTGGGACAGTGTCGGGTAGCCCCATGTGAACATTACTTCCTCTTTCTCTATGATCCTTTTGGGTTTACGGTTCCAGTGTTTTTCTGCTACCTGTATATTATAATGTTAGCATAGTGTCCAGTGGCTCAGTCTGGCTACAATATTGTGTCTTTCTGTATACAAGTTTGTAAGTACCTAACTTCCAGTCACTAGATGAAAAACTGTTTCTAACTCTGTACAACAGAATCTGCACTTGTCTTTTTTATATGCAGTTTATGAACCATATTGTGGGATTCATGTGATAATGGCAAAAGTCTAAAGGCGATCGCCGATATCGTGAAGCCAGAGTGCTGAAAATATATTTTGACATTATGACTCCCTGGTGCACAGCAAAATGGTGCCAGGGACTTGTTTTTTAAATGTTTTATGCAGGGGGCCGTGCCCCTGCACTCCTACTTATGGATTCTCAATTCGGTGTCAGGTGTGTGTGTGTGAAAACATAAAAAAAAATTTGGGCTGGGCGCAATAAAATGCACCAGCGCCCGGACCCATACCCAGCATCCTGCCCACCAAAGCCGCCAACCCACCCACCGTGCCATGGGGTCAGCTGGCAAACCCACTACCTCACAATCTCTCCTGCCCTCACTGTGAATGCTCACTCCCCTGCATCGCACGATAGCAACATCCCGCTCGCTTATATTCGCCGACCTCCATCCGTTGCTCCTACCCTTTCGGTAGCCCCGATGACACGCACTGGGGATCGGGTCGCCGATACTGCAGGTGCCCAATCACCGACGCCCATGTTATGGGCTACCATCTTGTGTGTAGTCTGCTGTTCAGGGTGACAGATATCAATCTCTCATCTCTGGGTTTAAATTCTCCTGATATTAACCACTTCCAAGAAAGTGGTCTCTCTCTGTCTCTCTTCAATACAGTCTACACTGTTCTGGGTTTTCTAAAACCATGACATGAATGGACTCATTTCGTAAGCCAGCGCATGTTCAAAAAAATCAGTACTGTATTAATATTTAATGTTTACTGAGAGTGCTCTTCATAAGGGGGAACAATCAGCATTATAAGTGTGGGGTTAGTACCAATTTGTATTTTGTGTGCAAAAACATTTTGTTTATTGCAGTATAGTAGATCTAGCAGGCTAATTCTGTTGACTTCTGAGCTGCCATTTGCTGTAACCAAGATCCCAGAATTCCCTGCAGCTGACATCAGAGCATGGTTATAGCAGTGGGAGATTCAATACCCTGCAGTGCATGTTGCAGTTTATATAAGCACTGATCTTTTGTCTGCTAGTCCTGTTGTCCTCCCTGGACTAAGTATAGTCATAGAGGCCAGTACTTAGCCCCGGGAGGGCAGCGGGACCAGCAAACATCTGATCTGAGCTTATAAAAGCTTTAACATGCACTGCAGGCTAGTAAATCTATAGCTATATATGTATTTGTATATATTGTACATATTTTGTGCTACCTATGTATTCAGTATATATTCCATGTATTTTATGATTAGTCAGATTGTATTTAATTGCTGACTCCCCATTACTTTTACAACCATTCTATTTTCTGTATATTTTGCTCTATGCTGTCTAATTATTCCTGTTTACTTAATTGTTAACTTATGTGTACCCAGGTCCATCTTGTAAATGAGCTTGTCTCAATGGTGTTTCGCCTGGTAAAATAAAGATTGACTGATTGAATCTCCCACTGCTGCAAAGCTGTGCTGTTGAGACAGGAATATCTTTGTGTATTTTAATTGAAGTGAATCAAAGCGAATGGATTAAGTGACCAATGGGACTTGAAACCATTTTGATAGTCCAATCTGTATTTAATTTTCTGTTTTCACCTCATTTTAATTATTTGTAGAAACTTTGGACTGTTAAGACTACTATGACTATTTAAAATATCTGATTTTTTTTTCGACTTCAGTTTGAGTGCCAACATCTTTTTTATATTCTTTTGTCCCCCTTTCTTCTAGGTCCACTCTCTCTGTGTCTTTGCCTTTTGATGGAGTCAGTCCCTCTGCTGATCACCCACAACAAAAGTTTCTTCTTAAATAAATCCCATTCTTTTCCCCACCCATGTCCCTTTCCTTCTTTAATTTCCCCAATGTTCTCGTCTATGGTCATGCCCCCTGGCAAACAGTATTTGTACTCAAAGTGCCAGGGCGACAGTGGCATGTACCTTAGCCCGCATCAACACTGTGTTTGCCTTTATTTCTTAAACAGCATTATACTTCGCAGTCTGAACCTGGTGTTGATGTTATTATTCCTTTTTTTAACGAGTGCACTAGAAACTTTTTTTGTTGATTTGGTACAATCTACTATACTGCAATAAGCATTTAGTAAAACAAATGCACCTGCATATGAAGTACAAATTGGGATCAGCTTCACACTTGGGTGTGGGGCTCTTAGTAATGACTGTTCCCCTTTAATACATTCAATGTTCTTTGGATGGCTTCCTTCTGTAGTTTGTATAGTGTCACAGATATTGCTAGCATATTTAAGTGTGTCTGAAAGCTCTTTTTAATAACTCCTGTAGCTCCAAGGAGAACTGGAACTATTTCTGTGTTTTTGTTCCACATTAGTTTTGTTTCTGTTTGCATATACTGACATTTGATGATCTTGGGCCAGATATTCAAAACTTAGCCCCAGGGGCTAAATTAGCACTGCACGGCATGATAAAGTAGCCCTGAACCAGTAGCAAGCTGTATTCAAAGGACTAGCCCCAGGGCTAAACCTGCTGAATACAGTGTGCAAAGGAAGCAGTGCAAACATGGCTGGGAGTGCAGTGCTAAAATAGCCCAGGAAATAAGACAGTTCTGAATATAGCGACAGGGAAGTGCAAAAAGCAACAACAGCTCAGTGGACACAGGGGTGGAGTAGGGCAGAGCTGAAGCTGGTGGACAATGTGTGTGATAGCAATGCCGTGGTTCACAACAACTGCAAACAACAATGCAGGCCACACACTGCAGAACTGAGCAATGCTTTTGTGAGGTTTGCCCGGGGCTAACCCGACTGCACAGTGCTAACACATTAGCCCAGTGCAAACTGGCTAGCCTGGGGCAAAAGTTTGCTATATCCAAAGATCCTATGCAAATGAACCTACTCAGGCAATCCGTGGGCAAACAGTCACATCTGCATCTCATTATGGCCCGCTTTGCATGCACTCCCATGTACTTTGCCTGGCGTTATTGTATGGAGCACACAGCTCCACCTGTAAGTCAGTCTGGAACTACAGGTCAGTAGCTGCAGGCTGGGTTGTGCACACAGCTCCACCTGTAGGTCGGACTGGAACTACAGGTCAGTAGCTGCAGGCTGGGTTGTGCACACAGCTCCACCTGTAGGTCGGACTGGAACTACAGGTCAGTAGCTGCAGGCTGGGTTGTGCACACAGCTCCACCTGTATGTCAGACCGAGCAACAGTTCGGTAGCTGCAGATCATGGATAATTAGAATCAGAGAAAATCACTGCAGTAACAATAAAGGAGTGGGGTGTGGGACAGCAGAAAAGAATGGAAGACCAAAGCCAACTGACAGTAGCAGTCCTGTAAAGAAGGTGACTAGGAAGCTGCAAAACCTTCTCAAAGTAATGGATATAGCACCTTACAGATATACATACCTATGAGCCGTTATGAGCTCCCAAGCACAGGGGAGTCCTGACTACAAAGGGCAACTAGAGTGTCAAAATAGGTCTAAAACAAATGGGCAGACTAGATGGACCTAGCAGTCTCCTTCTGCTGTCAACTTCTATGTTTCTACATTTCAGGTGTCATATATTAGAACAATGAAGGATCCTGCCGCAACATTTAGTAAGTGCCAAAATGGGGCCTGATGAGGGTCAGGTAAACTACCACTTTGTCAAGGATCACCATTCATTCATTCATTCAGTCGTGATCCAGGCCTGCTTAGTACAGCTGTTTCTGACTCTCTCAGAAACCAAAACATTACATGGAAAACCATGGCAGATATTGGTACTCAATTCAATGATGAGGGCAGATAGTAATCTGAACACAAACACTCCCTCAGTATCTGCTGTGGCTCCTTTGAATATACAGTAGGTCTCTATTTCAATGTTTTTCGACAGAAGAGCTAGTAGCTCCTTGTAAAATGAGAAAAACAGAACACCTTACAATAAACATGGTATCCGATATCCCAGCAGCAAAAGATTTATTGTTTGCCTTTCTGTTAGCTATTTTGGTAAGCAGAGTCCTTTTCATCAACTGACAGCTGTTTCTGTCAGCTTGAAACTCCTCACTACTGTGGCGCGACATGTACTATATATAGCGGTTGTCAGTTCGTTTGGCAGGAGGACAGAAAAACTGACTGAAACACTCCAAAAATGTCTTCTTCAGTGTCCATAACACCAAGAATTCAGTTCAAATCGACCTATTTTAGACTTAGAACTTTACTAAGTTTACAAATTGAAAACTAAAATACCTCAGTTAACTCTGAGCAGATATTCCAACAGCTTGTTGCCATCCTGTCAGTCGGGTAAACTTCAGATAATGATTACTAAGTTAGGACCCACAGATTTTGTTCCAGCACAGCCAGATTTCATTTCAGTTTCACTTAATCTAACGAACTGCAGTAATTGAGCTTCTGAATAATGTATTTGGATTTCGGGGGGCGGGGGGTGAGACATGATAGATGAGCGATTGCATTAAATGGCCACACAGCAGAAGCGGTCCTATGACTCTCCCGATGGTGGTGGGTATATGGCTTTGCCCTGCCGTAGTTTTGTTGGGTGGGGGGGTCCAAAGCTGAGGTATAAAGCACCTGCAGCTGTAATGATTATTCAGATTTTTGGCAGAGGCTAAGCAATGCCAGTCCCTGTGTAACACAACAAATACATGAAAAGAGACGTGTTGACACTGCTTGCTTTGCAGACACCCAAGTGAGCAAACTCTGGCACAGCTTGCTTGATCCATCACCACTATGTTCATGGTTTCACCCTGCACCAGTTTCTCCTGCTGCTCCACTGCACAATAGATACTGTTGGAGGATGTCACCCAGCAGATCAGGAGCTGTACGACTCTCCCAATGGTGGTGGGTATATGGCATTGCCCTGCCGTGGTTTTTTTTTTGGGGGGGGTCAGAAGTTCTGGGTTCTTGACTTAACTGAACCACCCCAGTTCTCTGTGGACTGCACTGGCTGCCAGTCAGGTGGAGGATTGACTTCAAGGTAGGGCTTTTGACCTATGAGACCCTGCATGATGGGGGATCTGTCCATCTGCAAGATCTCCTTGTCCCCTACCATCCACCCCGGGCACTCTGTTATACTAGGGGAGGCTTCCTTAGAGTTCCCAGGGCGAGGTTGTGGCATTCGGGTGACAGGGCATTTTCAGTGGCTACGCCTACCCTGTGGAACTCATTTCCTGCTTATCTGAGGGAGGCTCCCTCAGTATTTGCCTTTAAAAAGTGGTTAAAAACCTACCTGTTCCTGCAGGCTGTTATTGATTGACTAGTGGTCTATTAAATGATAGATAGATGAATTTTAATGTCGCTCCCAGTTGAACTGTTAAGTACACAGTTGTATATTATTATGTTGTTGTTGGTTTTATTGTACAGCACCCAGAGTCTTTGGAAATGGGCGCTTTTATAAATAAATTATCTATCTATCTAGGATTTAGATATTATGGGGGATCGGGACTGAAGCGCTCCACTGGACCACCAGGGATTATTGACATATTTTTGTGGGGAATCGGGGCTGGGGTGGGGGTAGACTACAATACCATACGGGGATTGCAATACTAAGTTGTGTTGGTGATTGGGGATCAGGTATATGGGGGAGGACACTGGACACGTGAATGTAAATCTGCAGACATGTATCCGCGATTGGAGATCCAGTTTGGCGGGGAACACTGGACAAGTGAAAGTGATTCTGCAGACTTGTTGGCAATCGGGGATGGGGAGGACCACTAGACTACCACGGAAAGTGTACAGTGTGTGTACATGTATCTGGGATAGTCGAAGGTCACTTCACCTTGTCGCCCGGTGTTACTGCATGCTTTTCAGTGGCAGTATTCTGTGTGGTGCTACAGGTCACGCTAATGACTATAGCACGGTGCTATTCTTTTGAATATATCGGTGGGCCGGTATTTATGGCTACACCCCTCACTCCATACCCTGCATACATTATTTTTTAGCACCAGTGCTATCGTACTACACTGGCGCTATTTGCACTTTTGAATATTGCAGCCAGGTGCAAATGCGGCGCAATTCTGGCGCTACCGATTTGCGCCCGGTGCAAGGCTTTGAATATCTGGCCCTGTGTGTCTCTCCATTCTTAAGACAATGCAGTCACTTGAGAGGGACACTTCAATTTACTTATTTAAATTTTGTTAGCCAGGTAGGTACACTGGCGACACAAGGGCATCTTTTTCAGGAATGACACGGGCACCAAAAGGTACAGGATGCAAGTACAAATACAAAAGTTCAGTTCACAACAGGATTAGTTCAGCTACCTTTGTTTGTTTTTACTGTATTGTAAAATTGGGTTTCTGGCATCTTCTTGATTGACAGCTGGTACTGTGTGGTTTCATGTGAGCATTATTTCTTCATTCTCTATGATCCTTTTTGAATTTGTGATTCCAATGTTTTCCTCAACCTGTATATTATAGTGTTTGCATAATTTCCAGTGAATCAGTCTGGCTATATTATTATGTCTTTCTATGTGCCTTCTGGCATGAGTACCTCACATCCTCCCACTAGATAGGAGACTGTTCCTAACTCTGTAAAACAGAACCTACACTTGTCCATTTTTCCATACAGTTAGTGAGCCACCTTGTGTGCAGTCCACTGTCTTGTGGCACCTAGTATAACCTTTCCTGCAATGGCTTCGGCAGCTAATATAACTCCTCCTCTCATGGCTTTAATTCTCCTCTTTTTAACCACTCATGAGTCAGTTGTTGGTCAACATGCAGTTGTAGCAGATCCACATATTTTTCACTGCAGTTATGATCTCTTCTAGTTGTGATTCCTTCATTGCTGGTCTATCTCTTTAAAGGCTTTCTTCTGCTGTTTTGCAGATGTTGTTGCCGGCTGTTCCATGTTTCCTGGTAGAATGTTTGTCATCCAGAGTTGCTCCTCTCCTGAGAGTTTCCCTTATTTTGCAATGGAAGTAGTATTGGGCATGTTATCTTATATAACG
Organism: Neoceratodus forsteri; assembly: GCA_016271365.2. Classification (NCBI taxonomy): domain Eukaryota; kingdom Metazoa; phylum Chordata; order Ceratodontiformes; family Ceratodontidae; genus Neoceratodus; species Neoceratodus forsteri. The sequence continues at coordinate 1,191,273,268 of CM057454.1, forward strand.
CAGGACTCTGACCATGCTTGGGTCCTGGGATGTCAACTATGCCTGTAGACCCACAATCCTTGACCTACAGACACCGTCAATCTCAAGAAGGACTTTGCCTCTTTCAGACTTTGGCAATGTATAATCTTGGCATGGACTGTTTTTTGTAAATTAACTGATGGTCATGGAGAAGTTTTCTTGTTTTTCTGCCCGATTCGTTGAACTCATTCTGTGGCCAGTCAGCAACACCAAAACTATATGCGATCAGTGGAAGGGCAAGCTGATTTATAGCATGCACTTTACTGTGTGTTGTTAAAGAAGTTTTCAGCATCAGCTTCAGCCTGATAAAATATTCCTTGCTAATCTTCTCTTTCATTTGTTCGTGTTGTATTAGAAAAGAATAACTACTTACCAGAACAGTAGATCTTCAAAAGAATCTCCTCCATTGAGCCCCATCATGGAACTGTAAGCCATTGGCGTCAGGACCACCCAGAACATTTTGCTAGCTGAGGCCGCCTGCGTTAATGTGCATCATTGCCGCCTATGCAATGTAGGCAGCCCCATCATACCTCAATTCTCCAGCACAGGCAAGCTTGGAGGATCACTGGACCAGCAGGGACCTAAGCAATCAGGGCCAAACTAGGCACACTGGAGATGATATAGAAACTGAAGTAAATATGCCACATTCAGGCATAAGAGGAGAACCAGCATGTGAGAGCTAACAGGATAACCACCCATCATCTGAAAAGGAAGGGGGGCAGGAAGGTGGGAGAGCTGTGGCACAATGGAGATTATCTTGAAGATCTACTGTTATGGTAAGCAACTATTCAATCTTCTTTGAGGATGTCTCCCTCCATAGAGCCATGTAATGGAACGATAGAAACATAGAATTTGACGGCAGATAAGGACCGCTTGGCCCACCCAGTCTGCCCATTTCCCTACCTGATGGATAAGCTGCAGATCCTAGTTAACCAGCAGCCTACTTCTTCCTACCCCCAACCCCTAGAATTGCCTTATGACTGTCCCATGCATGCTTGAATTCCACCACTGTTTTTGACTCCACAGCCTCCTCTGGAAGGCTGTTCCATACATCCACAACCCTCTCTGTGAAAAAATACTTCCTTAAATTACCCAGGCAGTATCAAAGCACAGAGGAAGGAAGGAAGAAAGGATCTAAGGACCCTGAGTGAGGAGGCCTTGCAGGACAGTAAGGCAAAATCTGTCATGTCTATGAGAGGCGATGTCAAGACTGTAATGCTTAGTAAATGTATGAACAGTACTCCAAGTGGCAGCAGGACATATGTCAGCGGTGGACACACTGTGGAAACAAGCCATCCCTCTTGAGAAAGGAGCAAAAACAGAACTAGGAAGCTCTTACCGCACTTTTGGAAACAAAAACAAATGCAGCAGGCCAACCGTTTTGAAAGGACCTGCTTAGCAACAAGGGAGTCCACCATCCTGGGGATGAAAGTCACAAACACCTTAGAGAATTCTCTACAATCGTTAGTGTGATCCTGGTACCTACTCAATGGTTGACTGACATCCAGGGTATGCAGACAACATTCCCCACTATTCTTGGGAGTCAAGAAAAAAAAAAACAGTAGATCAATAGTCTGATTTAGGATTCCATGTGATAACAGCGACCACATAATGTGGCGCACAGCAAAAGGGCGCAAGACACTTGTAATTTTCTTTTTATGTAGGAGGCAACCCCCCACTAAAGGATTCTTAATGCCAAGGGGGTGCATGTCAGAGGGGGTGCAAAACAACGGAAAAAAATAAATCCCCGACTGGTGCAAAAAGTGAGTGAGTGCCCGGAACTGAACCCACCACCCTCCCAACCCTAGCCTGCCACCAACCCACCACGCTACATGACTAGCTCAGCAACCCACTGCCGCACTACGCTCCACAAGCCCTCCCTCCCCTTCTGCCTGTTGCACGGTGTGGTTCCTCCCCCCCCCGCACATGTACATATATCGACATCCTGTTGCCCTCACTTCCCAGTAGCCCTGTGAAAAAGCACCGTGATTGAGTTGCCCTTTTTGAAAGTGCTCAGTAGTGGTCACTTAATACATGGGCTACCCTGATTTAGTGTTTGTTCAGAAGCAACCTTCAGCAGAAAATGAGGGACTGGCATGCAAGGCAACCCTATCCTTCTGGAAAATAAGAAAAGGAGGATTTACAACCAGAGCCTGCAATTCAGAAATGCTTCGCGAAGAAGCCACAGCCACTAGGAACTGTGTCTTCCAAGAAAGAAAGCTCAGCTCACAAGCAACAGGCACGGACGGAGTCGAAGTAAGGGTCTTCAGAACCAAATTAAAGTCCCACACCAGAACCAGATGACTCAGAGGAACCTGTGAAAAATCTCAAACTGGGCCACCGTCTTGCCTTCTCTGAAAGCCAACACTGCAGCCAAGTGGACCTTAACGGAGGAATAACCCAGACTTAAGTCCATAAGAGACAGGAGGTAGTCCATCACCAGACTTACTAGACATGTAAAGGGGTCCAACTGATGTGCAGCACACCATACCATACCATAAAATGTTTCAATTTTTGTCAGTAAGTGTACCAAATAGATGGCCTCTGAACTTCCAGTATAACAGCTGCAACTGTCTGGGGAACCCCACAGTGTGAGAGCTCTACATCCTCATCAGTCAGGCATGGAGGTGCAGGGAACGAAGATTTGGATTCACCAGAGCACCTTTCTCCTAAGACAAAAGTCCTGCTCATAGAGGCAGCAAGAACGGTAGTTCCACCGCCAACTGCTTAAGTAGAGTCCACCAAATTTGTCTGGGCTAGTACAGGACCACCAGAGTCAAGGTGGCTGACTCAGCCCTTAGCTTGGCCAAAACCCTATGTATAAGACAGAACAGGGGAAAGATGTACATGAACCTCCCTTTCCAGGAGTGGGACAATGCAGCTTTCCAAAAAGACTCTAGGTCCTGGACCAATTGAGCAGAAGCACGTCTGTTCTATGCTGTATTGAGAGGCAAAATGGTTGACGTCTTTGACCCCACTTTAGGAAGAGGTCATCAATGATGAAGTTCAATAGCTCCCACTTGTGGCACAGTGCCTGGGACCAGCTGAGTAAATCCGCAAGGGCACTCAGGGTACCGGACAGGAAGATGCCTGTAAGGAACATATTGTGTTCCACGGCACAGTGCGAGTCCTCATTGCCTCTTTGCAGAAGAGATATGAGTGGACACCACCTTGCCGGTTTATGTACTACATCACCGAGATGTTGTCTGTACAGCTCAACAGCTGATGACCCGGAAGGAGGATGACAAAGGCCTGTAGGCCAAGCAGAATGGCCCTCTCCAGAGTGCTGGTATGCAAAACCGCATCAAAGAATGACCACCGATCCTGAGTCCAAAAGGGACCAAGATGGGCACCCCTACCTGAACCCAAAGCATCTGCCATCATCACCAGAAGAGGGAAGAGACGGAAAAAGGGGATCCCATCTCTAGGTTGGGGCAGTCCAACCACCACAGCAGGGAGCGATGAAGTGGAGGGGTCACTTCTAGAGACACTCCACCTTATTGGAATGCTTAGCCCAATGGGCAAGGAGGAACCACTGTGGGATCCTCATGTGCAAACGTGCCCAGCAGAGCAGTCAGAATGGCAGCAGCTATGAGGCTTATCTGTCGTAAGAGACATCTGGCTGAAGCACGGTCACTGGAAGAGACCAGTTGAGGCTGGGCAACCAGTGCCGTAACACCGTTTGAGGGAAGAAAAGCCTAACCCAGCCAGCCATTTTGCCCAGAAACAGCTCCAATGTATTGCAGGCGTTGGCGCAGAGTGAGAACTGATTTCGGCTTGTTCACCAGAGTTCCCAACTGTTCAAATAGTTGCCTGGTTCAGAACAGTGTGTAAACAATAGCCTCCCTTGACTGGGCCTTCAGAAACCAGTCATCGATGTGAGAAGACAAACAGGCCCTCCCCGTCTTAAGGCAGCTGTAACTGCTGCAATGCATTTGGTAAAGACATGCAGTGCAGAAGATAAACCAAAAGGCAAGAAATGAAACTGATAGCAAGAACACTGGAGGATAAACCACGGGTACTGTTTGTGGGACTTGTGCATTTTGATATGGAGATATGCATCTTTCATATCTAGAGCAACCATCTAATCCCCTTGCAGAAGCAGGGCGAGGAGGGACTGCAGAGGAAAGCCTGAAAGGAGGCATCTTTGGAATGGAAATGAGGAGTGTTCTGTACACTTGCCTCACTATAGAAGGACAAAGCAGAACTGGAACCCACTACATCTAGGGGTTTCGGATCTCCCTCCATCTTTTCATACTCTTTTTCTATATACTCTGGATTGTATTCCAAGTTCATCTTCAACGTCTTCAAAGTTGACAGGTAGAGGAGGCTGTAAAGGAGTGAATGTCAGACTTGCTGTCAATAGGATGATCCTTGCCTGGTATTATGATTGGTGGGGGGAACTCTTGCATCATCGATAAAGTCGACGGAGACAACTCAGAGGGCATCATCAGGGCTGGCATCAGTGACTGAGTCAAAGGCAGAAGCTTTTGAAATAACTTAGACACTGGTAGAGCATCTGTGCATTGGGCCTCGACAGGGAACTGGTCGTGAATCTCCCGATGGGAGATTAGTTAGTGCCAGACCCTAGCCCTGGTGTCTGAGAGACAGTCGTCGAGGGGAAGGGGGGGAGACAACAGAACTAGAGGCCTTCGCCTGGGTCCTGTCTTTGTCCCCAGACTCATCTCTTTTTAGAGGACAGTGGGGACCAGTCTGGAAAGGCATCCTTTTCCTTGAGCCTCTTCTTGTCTGCATGGTGGTGACTGTCTGATTTAGCAGACCTGTCCTTGTTCTTAGTTGAATCAGGGCTGGAAGCTGGCAGCAGTGAAGAATGATGGTTCAGCAGTGAACACAGGAGGGAGCAGGAGACAACTGTGAAGCCACTTTGATGCATGTTATTTCTCCTTCATTGCCTTGATTTTTTTACATAATGTTCCAAGGGCTTTTTGCGCCGTCTCCGAGTGGCCTGGTTAAAGCACTTTTAAATTGTGCAGGCCTTCACATTGTGAACTAGGCCCAAGCAGCAGATGCAAAAAGAGTGGTCATCATATTTGTAGATCTTTACTTTACTGCAGCCACAATAACGGAACAATGGTTCCTCTTTTCTTTCGACAGTGACATAAAAGAGTATGCAGTTTTACAACAACAAACAAAGAAACAGCAGTGTTAGCGATACTTTGTAAAGTTTAACAGCGTTCTTCAGCAGTGATGGACCAACGAGCGGTTGATAGCAGCAGAAAGAACTGAGGCATGATGGCGCCATGCGCATTATATAGGAGCCGGCAGTGCATGTCAATGTGAGCAGCACCAGCTTGCAAAGATTTCTGGGTGGTCCTGACACCAACAGCTTACAGTTCTAGGATGTGGCTCAATGGAGGGAGACATCCTTGAAGAAGACTGTAGTATTTGTCAGCAGAAAAGGAACCCTTGGTTCACCCAGTCTGCCTTCACAGACCCTAGCTAGTCTCTGGCGATCCTCTCTCCTCCCTGCCTTTTCACTAATATACCCTTGTGTGTATCCCACAAATCCCTGAAGCCCCTTACTGTTTTTGCCTCCACCAATTCACTGGCAGTCTATTCCAGGCGTCTACCACTCTTTCAGTAAAGTTGTGTTTCCTTACAGCCTTCTTTAACCCCCACCCCAGCTTCTTTGCATGTCTCCTGGACCTGGTGCTCTTCTTTCTTTGAAAAAGACTCCCCACCTGCACCCTTTTCACCCCTGTGAGGTACCTATAGGTTTCTATCATGTCACCTCTCACTCTCCTGTCTTCCAGGGTGTAGATGTTGAGATCCCTCAGACTTCCACCCCCCCACACCATTTTAGTTGCCCTCTTCTGCACTGCCTCCACCCTGTCGAATTCCTTTCTGAGGGGCGGCCTCCAGAACTTGACACAATACTCTAGGTGGTGTTGAACCAGTGAGCGATACAGCGGCAATATCACCTCCCTTCTACTGGAGATACCTCTCCCAATGCACCCCAGCGCTGCACTGGCCCTATCCATTTACTTTGTCACACTGCCCTGCCACTTTGCGGTCATCAGATATAATCCCAAAGAGCCTTTTCTGCTTGGCGAGTGACAGTAACCCCCCCCCATCTTAATCACTGTTCCTTCATCTGTTCCTAGTTACCTGAATACTCACTCTTACATAGAAACATAGACTTTGACGGCAGATAAGGACCGCTAGGCCCATCTAATCTGCCCATTTCCCTACCTACAGGATAGGCCGCAGATCCTAGTTAACCAACAGCCTATATCTTCCTGCCCCCCACAAGAATTGCCTTATGTCTGTCCCATGCATTCTTGAATTCTCCCACAGTTTTAGACCCCACAACTTCCTCAGGAAGGCTGTTCCATGCATCCACTACCCTCTCTGTGAAATAATACTTCCTCACATTGCCCCTGAACGCCCTCCTTCTATCTTTCTAATCGTGTCCCTTGTTCTTGCAAGTCTCTTTTCTGAAAGATGCTACCCTCTTGGACTTTGCTGATTCCCTTGAGGTACTTGAAAGTTTCTATCATGTCCTCCCTCTCCTTCTTTCCTCAAGGGTATACATATTAAGTTCCTTTAGTCTCTCCTCATCAGACTTCTCTTGCAGACCCTGCACCATTTTAGTTGCCCTCCTCTGGACTGCCTCTATCCTGTCTATGTCCTTGCGGAGATGGGGTCTCCAGAACTGGACACAGTATTCCAGATGGGTCTCACCAACTGTCTGTACAGAGGATAACGACTTCCTGTTTTCTGCTGCTGATGCCTCCCCTATACATCCCAGTATACCCCTAGCCCTCCTACTGTCTTCTCACATTGCTTGCTAACCTTGAGGTCATCTGATATGATTACCCCAGGTCTCTTTCCTGTTTTGTTGTTGTTACTACCTCCCACCCATTGTGTATTCTTCCCTGGGTTCTTGTTTCCCAGGTGCATTATTTACACTTTTTGCATTGAATCCTAGCTGCCATACGTCTGACCATTCCTCCAACCTTGCCAAGTCCCTTTTCATTCTTTCCGCCTCCTTGTGTATCAACCCTGTTGCAGATCTTTGTGTCATCTGCAAAAGGCATACTTTCCTTCAGTCCCTCTGCAATGTCACTGATGAAGACATTAAAAGGACTGGACCAATAATGAACCCTGTGGTACCCCACTGGTGCTGCCCTTTCTTCAGAGTGGACTCCATTTACAATTACCTTCTGTGTCCTGTTGTCCAGCCAATGTTTTACCAGGCTACCACCCTGGGACCCACTCCCAGGCTGGTTAATTTGACTAATAATCTTTTGTGTGGGACTGTGTCAAATGCCTTGCTAAAGTCTAGGTAGCCATGTCCACAGCCCCTCCCTGGTCTACTACTTTGGTCACCCAGTCAAAGAAATCTATTAGATTAGTCTGACATGACCTTCTCGCTGTGAACCCATGCTGCCTTGGATCCTGTGCTCCACTGACCTCTAGGTACTCAATTATTCTTTCCTTCAGAGTGACTCCATCACTTTCCTACCACAGAGGTCAGACTGACAGGTCTGTAGTTTCTGCCTCTGTCTTGGTCCCACTTTTGTGAAGGAGAATTACATCCGCCTTCCTCCAGTCCTCGGGTACCACACCATCCTCCCATGATTTATTAAAAAGAGTAGCCAGTGGTTTCACTAGTTCCTTCCTTAATTCTTTTAGAATTCTGGGGTGAATTGCATCAGGACCCATTGCTTTGTCCACCTTCAGTTTTAGGAGTTCTTGCAGAACCCTTTCTTCTGTGAAAGGACTGGGATCGACCCCCCTATCAAGAGTGCTTCTGTTAATTGGATTAGGCACTTCCCCCTCCTCTTTTGTGAATACTGAGCAGAAATATTCGTTCAGTATTCCTGCTTTTTCCCTGTCCCCCTCTGCCCACCCACCGTTCATTCTATTCAGCCTCACTATCCCTCCCTTTGTCTTTCTATGCTCGCTGATGTACCTGTAAAAGGTTTTATCCCCCTTCTTAACTGAGTTGGCTATCTTTTCCTCAGTTTGGGCCTTTGCTATTCTGACTTCCCTCCCTGCTTCTTTCTGCCTTAACTGGTACAGCTCTCTGTCCTGCTCCTTCTGTGTTTCCTTATACTTCCGGAATGCTATCTTTTTCTTCCTGACTTTCACAGCCACCTCTCTTGAAAACCATAGTGGCTTTTTCTTTCATTTTGATTTGTTTATTTGCTTCACACAAAGGCTTGTTGCCTCTGTGATGGCAGTTTTGATAATTCCCCATTGTTGCTCCACACCTCCTTCTAGCCTGTTTGCTAGTGCTTTTCTGAGGCACTCTCCCATCTTGCCAAAGTCAGCCCTCCTAAAGTCCAGTACCCTCACTTTTGTATGGCTTGACTCTGTAGCTGAGTTTAACACAAAAACATAGACAATGATAGCAGAAAAGGACCAAAGGTCCATCTATTCTGCCCGGAGTTCTCTATGTGCTCCAGGACCTACTGTCCATATGGGGTTTTATCACTCCCGGTCTACCCTCCTGCTCCCCTCCGTACTGCTACTGACTTGAGGAACCACCAAACCCTTCACTCTGCCCCAGCCATGCTTGCAACCATTTATGGTCTTGGCGTGAATCACCTTCGCTGGGAGACTATTCCATGGCAAGTTGATGTTTTCATTATAGGTTAGCTTTCCTTTAATGAATGTTAATTTAGCACATTTGTCTAATCCAAATGTCATCCTGATGACATCAGAGAAGGAGTTGGCAGTTTGCATCTTCTCTTCAGGTGTCTGTCATATGAGCTAGAAAGCTTTAAGTCATCTACAAACAGAAAATAAAATGCTGTTTGATGATCCTTTTTATCTCCCGAGTTCAAGCTATACCCAAAGCGTAAGTTATTAATGAGGCACCTCAATGGGTTTAGAGCAAGGCAAACAGGAGTCAGCGGTCTCCAGTGTGAATTCTGTGATGTGCTATGAGACTACCCTTCTTTTTAAAACCCTTGTTACATTCAACACATTTATATGGTCTCTCCCGGAGTTAGTGTCGCCAAATGTTTAGGGATTTCTTATACCGTGGCAAGAATGGACCCCATTCTTTAACCAGGGCATATTCAAAACTCAAGAAATTAGTACTGTATTAATCTTTGATGTTTGCTGCAAGCACTCTTCTCAGCACGCGCAACGTCCCCAAAATGGCTTCCTTTTGTGAGTTTGCTGGTGTCTTATGAGGCTACTCTGCACTGTAAAACTTTTGTCACATTCAGTACATGTGTATGGTTTTTCACCAGAGTGAATTCACTGATGTGTTGTGAGGCTACTCTGCACTGTAAAGGTCTTATCACATTCAGTACATTTATATGGTCTCTCACCAGAGTGAGTTCGTTGATGTGTTATAAGGCTACTATGCATTGTAAAACTCTTCCCACAATCAGTACATTTATATGGTCTCTCTCCAGTATGAATTCGCTGATGTAATAGGAAGTTACTCTGCTGTGTAAAAGTCTTGTGACAATCTGCACATTTATATGTTTTGTCTCCTGTATGAATTCGCTGATGCCTTAAGAGGTTACTCATTGCTGGAAAACTCTTGTTACATTCAGTACATTTATATGGTTTCTCTCCAGTGTGATGCCACTTGTGTGATGTAAGACTGGACAGATAATTAAAACTCTTCTCACATTCAGTACATTGATATGGTTTCTCTCCAGTATGAATTTGCTGATGTCTTACAAGGTTACTCTGCACTGTAAAACACTTGTCACATTCAGTACATTTGTATGGTTTCTCTGCAGTATGAATTCGCTGATGTTTTATTAAACTGCTTTTCTTTGTGAAACTCTTGCTGCATTCAGTACATTTGTATGATTTCCCTCCAGTGTGATGCCACTTGTGTGATATGAGGCTGGAGAGGTATTTAAAACTCCTCTCACATTCAGTACATTGATATGGTTTCACTCCAGTGTGAACTCGCTGGTGTTCTATGAAGTTACTCTCCACTGTAAAACTCCTCTCACACTCAGAGCATGTATAGCATCTCTCTCTTGCGTGAATCAGCTGGTGTACAGTGAGGAGATTAAGATCATGGAAACTCTTCTCACACTGAGGACATTGATGTGGTTTCTCTTTTGTGCAACTCCGCTGGTATTTCCCAGGCAATGACTGCTGGCATAGACTCATGTATTCGGCCCTCTTACTGACTGAAAAAAAAAGACAAAGAAAAATACATTTAATAACTAATTTGTTACAGTGAAGGAATTCCACATACATTATCCTATACCGTTCTGAAAGTTACACAATGTTGCTGATAAGTAACCACAGGAATGTGAGAAATAGCACTCATTTCACAAAATATGGATTAAATCACACATTCTGGGAAACATTTTAAGTTCTTTCTTTTAGTGACAATATTTAATTAAGATAATCTGCTTCTGCCTAAAGGGTTATAGATTTCAAGCAGCCCCAGGCTAATGAAAAGTGTCAATTATAGAGGCACATTTTAATTATCATGAATATCCGCCGGAGCAGCGGTAGAGCTACTGCTTGTGACATCGATGACCCAGGTTCGGGAACAGTTCTGGAGCATCGGAGGGCTGGCTGGCAGGGAAGTGGACTGAGCATCCTATGGATGCTCTCCATCTCCAGTGAAGGAGGAGGGATGCATGGCTCTGGTGCCATACAGTCGCCTGGGTGACCACGGGTGTTGGCCAAGCACCAAAGCCAAGAGAGGGTGGGTCGATGTCGGCAGCTAGGTGTATGTGGGATCATGTGCTTCCAGCGTACCATTGACATCATGGAGTGATGGATGTAACTTTAAGAAATAACCCCAAGCCACAGGATGACGCACCCCTACCACAGGTTCTCCCGGGTTAACAGAAGTTGGCTTGGCGGCCCTTCCATGGAGGGTAAGCTATAGAGCATGGCAGTCCATGAGTACCAGGAGTAGTACAGTCAGATGAAGGGGCCAAGGGGACTTTGGAGGCTGACAGGAGGAGAGGATTGGGTGACTGGGAACCAAAAAGTATACTAAGTAAAATAAATATATATATATATATATATATATATATATATATATATATAGCAGGAATAAATTAGTTTCAGATGTACATTACAATTCGTTTTATTTAAAATATGTTGACTGGGAATGACTTACTAAGCCAAGGTTAATTTCCAGGCATGACTTGTGGGTAAGCAGGTTACAGAGCAGATGGGAACACAGCAAGAACAAATCAAGACAGGAACAATGTAATATATACTATACATGGTGGTATCAGGTGATCATGTACTGTATATTACAGTAAAACACAAATAAATACAATACAACTAATTAGGGTTACCACCTTTTAAAAAGCCCAAAGTGGGACATTTCTTACTGAAACATGATTTTTCGCAAGACAATATTTAATATTGACCAGTGCAACAGACTTGTTTTCTCAAAATAATCAGGAATTAAGACTAAATGTTGCAGTTATTTAGCTGTTTCTAGTGTTTATCATTTTAAGGTATTATATTGTTTTGCAGCATTTAGAGGAAAGTCAAAACATATTTTTTTCTGCTATAATGTCAGGACATGTAGTATTTTTCCTGTTTTTTTGCAGGACTCAACTGCCCAAATCAGGACTGTCCTGCGAAAATAGGGACAGGTGGTAACCCTATAACTAACAGATACACAGATTGTGCAAGATAAAGAGCCGCACAAGGAACAGGGTGCACAGTGACAGCAATAACAAACCAATATTAAGCAGTCATGGTATACCTGTGAGAAACAGGAAATGAGAAGAGAAGAATATGTGCCCAGGTATTGTAATGTAACGGGAAGAAAAGAAGGCTATTAAAAGTCTAAAAGAAGATAAAAGTATTATCATCAGGAAAGCTGATAAGAGAGGGAGTGTGGTAATTCAGAACATGACTGATTATATAGAAGAAGCTAGGAGACAATTTAGCAATACTGAGTTTTACGCAGCTGCAAAGCCCGATTGTATTAATGTGCTGAAAAAAACAAGTGGATGAGTATTTGCAATGGGCAAGTATGGAAGGGCTTACAAATGAGAAGGAGAAGGATTATATGACCATGGATAACCCCCTTAAAGCACAATTTTATACCCTACCCAAGGTTCACAAAACCCTTACAAATCCTCCAGGCAGGCCAATTAATTCTGGCATAGGGACAATTACACAGCCACTAGCCAGATTTGTGGACAATATTAAGAGCCTGGTAACATCACTACCCTCATACATTAAAGATATGGGAGATGTGCTTAAATGTCTAAAAGATGTTGTGTGGACAGAAAATAGTATGTTGGTTACCCTGGATTTGGTATCGTTGTATACCAACATACCATACAATGAAGGGTTAAAAGCCGTAAGATACTATTTGGATATTTTCGCTGCTCTCATATTGTACTTGTGGTTCCCGTGCCATACCTGAAAAAGGCACCTACCCAGTCAACAAAGCATAAATAAATAAATTATAAAAAAACAAAGACAAGGTGCTGCGTCAGCATGTGGTCTAAAAGCAAAACAAAATGGTTATATTAAATGCACGCTGAAAATAGAAAATAGAGTTAAAAATCTACGTTTCGACCTAGGGTCTTCTTCAGGAAATATCTAAAAGAGAAAAAAAAAACAAGTCAGTGTAGAGGAGAGGTAAAATGAGAGAGATATACATGTGGAGAAAGAAGAAGGGGGAGGCTAAGGGAGAAGAAGTGATAAATGGTAAGATTAAGAGAGAATCTGTGAAACAAAAGGTGATGATGGGAAAGATAAAACATAATGGAGAGAAAAGAGCTGGGAAGTTCCTAGGTAGAGACTGATTAACAGGGCCTTGTAAGAAGGCTGAAAGGTGACAAATGTGTGAGAAGGAGACAGAAATGGAGACATATGGTGAAAATGAAAATAAATCAGTACAAAACAAATTGACTTTAGGGAAAAAAGGGAGGCTGAAAGATGTTAGTGGAAAATAAGTCTATTATTTAAACCAGAGGGCTGCTGGGAGCCAAGGCGGATGATCAGCTTGGCTTCCATGTTTTTTCTATGGTTAGGATCCCGGAAGCCCTGCTGAAGGACACAGACAGAAAGGTCATTGACACTGTGGTCCCTGGAGATAAAGTGGGATACAATGGGTTTAACAGTTTCACCATTCCTGACTGCTCTATAATGTTCCCTGAAATGGTCAGCAAGATGCCTACCAGTTTCTCCGATGTAAACAGCTGTACACTTCCTGCAAATAATACAATACACCACATTAGTGGAGGTGCATGAGAAATTTTTGGTGATGTGAAAAACACCTGTAGGCCCCCGAATCTCAGTTACACTGGAAATAAATTTGCAGGTGTAGCAGCGAGCCCTGTTGCAAGGTTTGGTACCGGGGAGGAACTGTTAGGAGTGGGTAGGCTGCTTTTACCAGGAGATTGCGCAGGTTAGGTGGCCGGCGGTAGGAGGCAATAGGTGGTTCTGTAAAGGAAGCACCAATGTTAGGGTCAGTTTGCAAAATGGGAAAGTTACTAGTGATGATCCTGTGAAGGGAAGGTGTGCTCTGATGGAAAGGAAGAAATAAATAAATTATGCACATTATCTTGTATGTCAAGCAGCATAGCTGTTACGGGGTATAACCCCATATGAGGCTGAATGCAGTGTTTTCTAAATTTGGATGTTGGTACTTTTATGCACTAGCACCACACAATCCCAATGCTGCACTTTTCACCCTCTCCCCACCCTTCCTACATTCCTTCTCCCCCCCTTCCCTCTTCCTTCTCCCTATGACTCTGGCACTTCTTATCTGTTGTCTATTTTCTCTGGCAAATGCCACTGGCTGCCTTGTTACAATGCCACCCTTGAACTGTACTAATCTGTACTCTGTTTGCAATGTCCACATTGTTGTAATGTCTGTCTTGATGTTCCCCACAATTTGTATTTCTCTGACGTGGAACCTCTGTAAAAGAGCCAAGGCTCAAAGGTATTTGTAATCCTAGACTTGATAAATAAATAAATAAATAAATAAAAATCCCTGGAGATGTAGTTTTTTCTGTTTCGTTACCACAAAATGCTGCCAACTGGCCATGTAGATATTTGAACCAACACTTTACAATAAATTATGAAATAGGTATAAAGAATGCATTTCAACTGGGCCGTTAGCCCAGCTCAATGACCCAGCTGAAAGTAGCTCAACAAAAATGTGTTAAGAATACATCCAATTTACTGAATAGGACCCATTTCATAATCGAAATAAGGCATTCCAGTGAGTGCATTATGGTGTGCTAATGGCCCTACTTGGGTAGTGGAAGCACTCGGCTTCACCTTGTGCATCAACCCATCAAAGGTGGGCTGTTACCCCACCATAACATACCCCCGTCATGCCTTATTGCTTAAATAATATACATAAAAAGATTTTTGGTTAGTCAAGTCTTCTCTACTATTTGTAACATTTGTCAAACCATCTGTCTGTCATGTGATCCAAGGTCAACAGGACCCGACGTATGAGGAAAGCCTTGTAAATCTCAATATGTACTAATTGGAGGTCAGGAGAGAGAGGGGGAGCTATGATAAAGACATATACATTTCTGAGAGGTATTTATTAATAAGGTTGCTAATAAGGACCTCTTTATCAGAATTTTGAGGGATGATAATTTAAGAGGGATGTCAGGAAGGGCTACTTTACAGAAAGGGTGGTGGAACAGTGGAATAACCTACCAAAGGAGGTGAGGGGGTAGGGGCAATAAATGTGTTCAGGAGTGGGTGGGACTGATTTAAATGGGTGGTAAATATAAAGGGGGAAAGGTGGATCACAGTTGATTAAACAGCACTGTAGGCACGAAGCCTTCAAGTAATAAAAAGGTACAAAAGTTAAGGCATTAGTGCTTAGACTTTGTCATACTGCACCTCCCCCAGGTCATGGAAGAGATCGCAAGCCTCCCCCCAGATAATGAAATCGCCTTGGGCCTCCCCACAGAAGAACGGTATACTTTGCACAGTGCACCTGGAATAAAGTGAAACTCCTTTGAGTAGTTGGCTCTCATTTTATTCAACTTATTGTACCTCCCACTTGTAACCCCCCTCCCCAGGTCAGCCTAACTGCCCTGCTATTTTGACTCTCAAACCATTGTTACCCCTTGTTGCAACACCGTCATGGGTTAGACTACTTTCTCCATTTACTCCCTATCTGGAATAACCTTTCTACTCACCTTTGCCTCTCCCCTGTTACCCAGCTCTTAAGCAACTTATCGGGTATCCTCGTGCTCCCTCCTGGTCCTGCTCCTAGCGTCTCTCTCTGCTTAACTTGTATGTGGGCTGTTCTGCCACCAGTCTAGATGGTCAGGTGTTACCTCTCATTATTTGTTCACTGTTACTGTTATTTGCACTGTTGTTCATTTTGTATTGCTTGACTCTTTTGAAGTCACCTTTTGAACTGTATTTGTTCCCTACTCTTCCCTGGGTACACCTGAAATGAACCTTAGCTGGTTCCGGCCAGTAACATTGTGGAACAAAATAAAGTGGACAAAAATAAAGCGGTAAAAACAGTTTCACCATCAATATTGGCAGCACAAAATGTAGCATGCCGGGACAATGCAGGCCACACGACAAGCAGGTAGCAAACAATGTCCACCGCATGGAGACACTGCACTGGAACACAGCAGCAGGCACCCGTGCACAGGAACAGCACAGAGGTGTAGGGAGATTGAACAGGGCAGGGTGCAACCACCACTGTGGGAAGCAGGCCACTGGACACATACCATGGTAATCTAATGGCACAGGCTCCCACATGGTTGGGTACCCCAACCCAAAATGCCGAGTGATGGAGACAGTGCACCGGGGTAACCACTGGAGGACAGGTGGACCATGGCCACCATGTGGATGGCCGTGCATAATGCAAGGGGTCAGGAGCACAAGCCAGCACGCCGTCTCCCCTGTCCTGTGTGTTGCGTGTGTTGCTGTTCCATCTCCCAGCACCTCTGTGCTGTTCCTGTACACTGGTGCCTGCTGCTGTGTGATCCACTGCAGTGTCTCCATGTGGTGGACATTGTTTGCTACCTGCATGTCGTGTGGCCTGCACTGTTCTGGCACGCTTCATTTTGTGCTGCCAATATTGATGGTGACACTGTTTTTGCTGCTTTATTTTTGTCCACTTTATTTTGTTCCGCGATGTTACTAGCCGGAACTGCTTTAGCTCGGTGTGCCTTTGTCACTGATTTGCAAATAAATACACACATTCACCTACCATCATCCTCTTTCACTTTGCCTCATCTCTTCACGCAAAATATCTAAAACTCAAAATTTACATACAGTACTTTTCAGAACTTGCTTGAGCCTCTCCTGGAATATGCTGGATCCTCCCAGAGAAGCTGTCCTTACTGTTTGAGAAACCCTAAGTTAAAGTAATGGGCAGACTAGACAGATTTCAAGTCTTTTGCAGCCAACACCTTCTACGTATGTAAATTTCTATACATGTACTTACTGGTGGGGGAGATCTCTTCAGGATGCTGCTGGTGTGCGGTATCATTCCTGCCCACTGACTCACAAACTTGGGGCTCATCCTGTTTCACAAACAATTTCACAAAGTCTCCTGGCACATCAAATCCTGCATGTTTTAGAGAGAAAAGGAAGTCTTAATGAGTACCAACTGTTGTGAATTTGAATTTAATTTGAAAAACACCAGAAAACTACATTTCAGATTTGGCCCATTTTAAAAAAATCACAGCCTCTGAATCTTGCGTCACTGTCTGCACACCAAATCACTTTTATAAACACACAGCCAGAGGGGGTGGATCCCTTCCTTTGATATAATAATGAATCAATTCAGTGGGGTCAAGTAACCACATTTTCACATCTGGTCAGGAGGTTAAAGCTGATCTTATACCAACCACTGGCAATGCAG
Source organism: Neoceratodus forsteri (assembly GCA_016271365.2). Classification (NCBI taxonomy): domain Eukaryota; kingdom Metazoa; phylum Chordata; order Ceratodontiformes; family Ceratodontidae; genus Neoceratodus; species Neoceratodus forsteri. Next base: position 1,191,290,096 of record CM057454.1, read on the forward strand.
GGCAGTATTTGGGGGGTGGCGCCAATATCTGGTGGTTGTCCAAACTGATGCAGGATAACTCATGGCAGAACAGCCTTGTGGTCCTGACAACTGCTAGAGCAGAATACCACCTTTGTGGCCAAATACACCTTAGAGGAAAGGTACAGTCAGTTCCTGGAAAGGGAGCAGGAGGGGGGTAATAAGCCAACCTTCACAGCAAACTAAGGAGTGACATTTCTGGCATGAGCTGTGAAGGGAGCTGCTCCCCCGTGCCCAACTAAGGAGCGACTTCACTGGCATAAGCTGTGAAGGGAGCTGCTTCCCCACCCCCTGTACACAACTAAGGAGTGACATCATTGTCATGAGCTGTGAAGGGAGCTGCTCCCCCAACCCCTGTACTGAACTGAGGAACAACATCACTGGCATGAGCTGTGAAGGGAGCTGCTCCCACACCCCCTGTGCCCAACTAAGGAGTGACATCACTGGTATGAGCTGTGAAGGGAGCTGCTCCCCCAACCCCTGTGCCCAACTAAGGAACAACATCATTGGCATGAGCTATAAAGGGGGCTGCTCCCACACCCCCTGTGCCTAAGGAATGACACCACTGGCATGAGGTGTGATGGAAGCTGTTAGCCCTCCCCCTGTACCCAACTAGGGAGTGACATCTCTGGCATGAGGTGTGAAGGGAGCTACTCCCCCACCACCTATACCCAACTAAGGAGTAACATCACTGGCATAGAAACATATAAACTGTCAGCAGATAAAGACCGCTCGGCCCATCCAGTCTGCCCGCAGGCCCTATACATTGTATGTGGCCACTGACCCTATGTGATCAATGGCTCTTCATCACTCCCTCCCCTCTCAGACTTCCTTTGTGCCTGTCCCAGGCATGTTTAAACCCCTCCACTGTGCTTGCCCCTGCTACCTCCTGTGGCAGACTATTCCAAGCATCAACTAACCTTTCTGAGCAGAAAAACTTCCTTACATTACCTCTTAATCTACCCCCTTCCAATTTCACATTGTGCTCCCTTGTTCTAATACTTTTTCTACATTGGAAAAGGTCCTGCACCTGCACCTTGTTTATGCCCTTGAGGTACTTGAACATTTCAATCATGTTCCCCCACTGTACTCTCCTCCAGTGAGTACATATTGAGGTCCCTTAGTCTCTCCCCATATGTTTTGTGGTGCAAGCCCTGCACCATCTTTGTTGCCCTTCTCTGGATAGTCTCCACCTTATCTATGTCCTTGCACAGGTGTGGCCTTCAGAACTGCACGCAGTACTCCAGGTGAGGCCTTACCAATGTTTTATACAATGGCATCGCCACCTCCTGCTAGTGATACCCCTGCCTATACACCCCAGCATGCCACTGGCACTCCCTGCCGCCTTGGTACACTGCTTTAATACCTTAAGATCATCAGAGATTATAATCCCTAGGTTGTCTTCCTCTTTGGTAACAGTCAGCTTCCCCCACCAACCTGTAGCTTTCCCCAGGGTTCCCTCTACCCAGTTGCATTATTTTGCACTTCTTTGCATTGAACTTCAGTTGCCACATTTCTGACCATCTTTCAAGCTTCTACAGGTCCCTCTTCATTTTCTGCACCCCTTCTGGAGTATCCACCCTGTTGCAGATCTTGGTGTCATCTGCAAACAGGAAGACCTTTCCTTCCAGGCCCTCTGCAATGTCACTGATGAAGAAGATATTGAACAGGACTGGTCCTAGTATTGATCCCAGTGGTACCCCACTGGTCACCCCCCTCTTCCCAGATTGTACTCCATTTACCACCACCCTCTGTCTCTTGTTTGTTAACCAGTTCCTAATCCAGTTCACCAGCTTGTCTCCCATGCCCAGACTACCCATCTTGTTAATCAGCCTTCTATGAGGGACGGTGTCAAAGGCTTTGCTGAAATCTAGGTAGGCGACATCTACCGCCTCTCCCTGATTTACTTCCCTAGTCACCCAATCAAAAAAATCTATTAGATTCATTTGACATGACCTTCCTGCTGTGAATCCGTGTTGCCTCAGATCCTGAGCACCGCTGGATTCCATATGTGCCACTATCCTTTCTTTCAGGAGTGTCTCCATGATCTTCGCCACCACTTACTGTAGGTGAGGCTGACTGGCCTGTAGTTCCCCACCTCCTCCCTACTGCCGCTTTTGAGCACTGGGACTACATGAGCCCTCTTCCAGTCCTCTGGATTGACACCCGTGTTGAGCGACTCTGTGAACAGGACCCCCCAGAGGTGCTGCTAGTTTCCTTCGCTGCTCCTTTGATATCCTTGGGTGGATGCCTTCTGGCCCCATGGCCTTATCCACCTTTAGCTCTGCAAGTTCTTCCAGAACTCTCTCCACTGTGAAAGGACTGGTGTCCACCTCCCCCCCCCATTGCCTCTGCAACCCAACTGTGGTCCTTGACCCTCCCCCTCTTTACTGAATACTGAGCAGAAGTATTTGTTCAGTATTTCTGCCTTGTCCAGATCCCCTCCTTACACTCTCCCTTCTCCCCTTTGAGCCTCACAACCCCCGGTTTTTCTTCTTTCACTGATGTACCTATAAAATGCCTTATCCCTTTGTTTACAGACTGTGCTAAGCCCTCTTCTGTCTGCACCTTCACCCTCCTAACATCATTCCCTGCTTCCCTTAGACATTCAAGGCACACCACCCTGTCCTCCTTCTTTTGGCTCCACTTATATTTCCTGAAAATCAGCCTTATAGCCCTGACTTTGTCCCCCACCTCTCTGAAGAACCATAGTGGTTTCCTTCTTCTTTTCCCTTTGTCCATTATCCTAACACATTGGTTTGTTATATCCACTATGGCTCCTTTTAGTTTCTCCCATTGTTCTTCTACCCCCTCTATTACCTCTCCCTTCCCCAGATGTATACATCTACCCATTTCAGTGAAATCCGCCCTCCTGAAATCTAACACTCTTGCCCTTGTGTGGCTTAATTAAGTCCATGTCTCCATGCTGAACCACACCATGTGGTGGTCACTGGACCCCAGTTGCCCTTCCACCTGTATTTCTTTGACTCTGTCCCCATTAGTCCATACCAGGTCCAGAATTGACTTGTCCCTGGTTGGCTTTTGCACTAGCTGCTTGAGTCCAACCCCCTGCAGGGATTCAAGGATGGATGTGCTTCTGGCTGAAACAGCCAACTGGGTGACCCAATCCACATCTGGCATATTGAAATCCCCCAGTAGCAGGATTTTGCCTTTAGCTGCCATGTCGTGTATGTTCTCCACTAGTTCCCCGTCTACTTCCTCCCTCTCTACCAGAGGTCTGTAGATCACCCCTATGCGTATTGCTGTTCCATTCCTTGGCTCCAGGGTGACCCACATTACCTCAGCCTCCCTGTCCTCCCTGAACTTCAGTAGCCTTTATAACATCTCTGATGTACAGGGCCACTCCCCCACCCTTTTTACCCTCCCTGTCCCTCCTGAACAGTGTATAGCCTGGTACATTGACTTCCTAGCCATGATTAGCAAAGTACCATGTCTGTGTTATTGGCAAGTTGCTCCCCAACCCCTTGTACCCAACTAAGGAATGACATCACTGGCATGAGTTGTGAAAGGAGCTGCACCCCAACCCCTGTACCCAACTAATAAATGGCATGAGCTGTGAAGGCAGCTGCCCCCCCACACCCTGTACCTAACTATGGAGTGACATCATTGGCATGAGCTGTGAAGGCAGCTGCTCCACTGTTCCCTGTACCCAACTAAGGAGTGACATCACTGGCATGAGCTGTGAAGGCAGCTGCTTCCCCATCCCCTGTACCCAACTGAGGAATGACATGACTGGCATGAGCTGTGAAGGGAGCTGCTCCTCCGCCCCCTGTCCCCAACTAATGAGTGACATCACTGGCATGAGCTGTAAAGGGAGCTGCTCCTCCACCCTCTGTACCCAACTAAGGAGTGACATAACCGGCATGAGCTGTGAAGGCAGCTGGTCCCCCACCCCTATACCCAACTAAGGAGTGACATAACCGGCATGAGTTGTGAAGGCAGCTGGTCCCCCACCCCTATACCCAACTAAGGAATGACATCACTGGCATGAGCTGTGAAGGGAGCTGCTCCCCCAACCCTGTACTCAACTAAGGAATTACATCACTGGCATGAGCTGTGAAGGGAGCTGCTCCCCCAACCCTGTACCCAACTAAGGAATGACATCACTGGCATGAGCTGTGAAGACAGCTGCTCCCCCACCCCTGCATCCAACTAAGGAGTGACATCACTGGTATGAGCTGTGAAGGGAGCTGGTCTCCTACTCCCTATACCCAACTAATGAGTGACATTTCTGGCATGAGCTGTGAAGGGAGCTGCTCCCCCACCCTCTGTACCCAACTAAGGAGTGACATCACTGGCATAAGCTGTGAAGGGAGCTGGTCCCCCAACCCCATACCCAACTAAGGAATGACATCACTTGCATGAGCTGTGAAGGGAGCTGCTCCCCCAACCCTGTACCCAACTAAGGAGTGATATCATTGGCATGAGCTGTAAACATAGCCCCACCCCCCCCCCCCCAATTGCCATCTGAGAATTGTTAAGAGCGGTGGCTGAAAGTTTAGGCCGTTCCTTAAATTGTTTTTCCAGTGTTTCTGTGTGGCACTCCTGAGGTAAGCAATATGAGTAAAATACTTTAAAGAGCTAGTGGAACCAAAACAGACAGACAGGTAAATGATACAAATTTTAAGAAGTAGTAGTTGTAACTTTTTATTTCTGAAATATTTTTTTGTTTCTCTTTTCATAGGATTCATAGGTTTAACAGAGCTTTTAGACTTTTGTCCTTGACGCCCGTTTAATTAAAAAAAGAAGCCTGCTGGTCCTAAAATATTTGTCTGTTAGTTCTGAAGCTATTTATGGATGCACTACCCACTACCTCCATAGGCAGAGCATTCCAAACAGGTAACACTGTCTGACGACCATTTTTGTCTCCCCAATGCATTACATTTTTTCCTTTTCAGTTACAGAGTATGCACGCTTGTCCTGTGAATTTGGTCCCTAAATTCCAGACCCAAACTTTCCTATAATTCACAGTCTGTCTGGGCTTTGTACAATAACCACATTCCCCCCGAATTCTTCTGTACTCCAACGAGTACAGGTCAAGTTCCCTCAGCCTAGATTCATAATCCTCCTCCTTTAGACCTGTAATAGTTATTGTGACCCTTCTCTGTACTTTCTCCATCGTGTCAATTTGAGTTTTTTTTTGTACTGTGTCCAGACTTGGGCACTATACTCCAATGTCTGTCTCACCAAGGACCTATACAGCAGCATAAGCACCTCCTTCTCCCTACTCGAAGTATGTCTGATTATGCAATGTAATACTCTATTGGCTTTCTGGACTAAGCTCTTACAATGCATTTTAAACCATATATTTGTTTTAAATTCATTGTGCACTGTTTTACTTAATTTAAGTTGTATGATATCTGACATGTTTTTAAAATTGTGCGGTGCCTTAGTTTTGGAAAGGCGCCATAAAAATAAAGTTTTACTATTATTATTAAACTGTAAATCATTTGTTACAGTGATTTCCAGATCTTTTTCTTCCATTACACACCTAAGAATGGTATTATTTAAGAAGTATGTAATATTTGGATTTGTTTTTGCCCATATGCATTACTGTGCATTTATCCAAATTGAGAAACAATGTGTGTTTGTGCACCATTTATTTGTTTATTTAAGCGTTTAACCAGGAAGGCATACTGAGCAGGCTACTGCTCGATTCCAGATGCGTCCTGGGGGAGGGGGGAGAGGGAAGGTACAAAGTTTAATGCATCCTGAAGTATATTTGAATCCTTGGGAATGTTTACCTCTGCACCCAGTCTGCGGTCATCTGCAAATTTCATTAACCATAGTTTATCCTGATTGTACTGTACGGAAGCAGCTTATATATTAAACAGACATGGTCCCAAGACTGACCCCTGTGGGACCCCACTCGATACCTCAATCCAGTTAAAAGTGCTCACCCCTTATACCAACTCTCTGCTTTGTATCCGATAGCCAAGAGCAAACCCATTCAACAATATTCCCATGAATACCCATTTAAGTGGGGACTTGCACTAATTCATGATGGGGTAATTTGTCAAACGCTTTAGTAAAGTCCAAATAAACATCGTCCACTGATCTTCCTCTATCCAAAATCTTGCTTGCCCTATCATAAAATTCAAGCATGTCTGTTTGACTGGATCTACCCTTTGTGAAGCCATGCTGGGTTTTGTCATTTAAATTATTGCAATTAATGTAATTTATTATATAATCTTTTATAATTCCTTTCAGAATCTTGCATAGGATGGACGTCAAACTAACTGGACGATAGTTTGCTGGATTTTTTTTTGCATCCTTTTTTGTATAAGGGAATCACTGTGGCTCATACCACTCAACCTCTTGCCTCATGAATCAGGGACAAGGCTTAAAAAAATCAAGGAAAAAGACCCCAAATCAGGGACACATCCTAAAAACTGGTACTATTCACTCAGCAAGCTGATAGAATAAGGGGATTTGTGTTAAGATGCATTTTCTGAACAAGAACAAGTGTGTAACTTTAATGTCTAACATTATTTTGTGATTTTAATCCCCACTGTTCTGTCACAAAAACACAAATTTTACGAGAGACAGAGGAGAATTCTGAGGCAAAATCAGGGACAGTTGAGAGGTATGCTGTGGCTACTTTCCAGGGATCCACCACTTCTCCTTTGTCTAAAGAGGACTGAAAAATATGAGTCAAGGGAGGCGTTATTTCATTGGCCAGTTCTTTAATAACACTAGGACGAAAACTGTCTGGGCACGGGGACTTATTTGGATTTATTTGGCTTAGTCTGTCTCTTATGTTTTTTTCGTGAAGTTAAATTGGGCTTTCTGTAACTCTGAACTGTTTATCTCCCCTATCCCGAGTTTGTTTTGCATTCAAAACAGTTGCAAATTTGCTAATTGCTTATTTCTGGATACTATTACGCCATCCAGGTACATCAGTGGCCCAGTAGAATTTGTTGTCCCCTCTTTGTTATTTATATACGCGTAAAAGGCTTTATAGTTATTTTTTGTTTTACTAGCTAGCTTTATCTCATATTCTGCCTTTGCTTTCTTAATTTCCTTAACAACTCTCCTTTGTATGTTTTTGTATCTAATACATCCTTACTCATTTTTTTTTTACCTTGTGCCTTGTGCATCCTACATTTCTTATTTATCCGCCTCTTGATTTTTGCAGTCAACCAACATGGTGATCTTCCCCCTTTGCTATACTTTGTTCTTCGAGGAATATTATTTTTAGTTATCTGGTTTATTTTGTTGCAAAAGGTATCCCACATTTTTGCCAATGTTTTATTTTGTAGTTCCTGGTGCCAATTCCAGTCAGCCAACATGTGCCTCACTTCATTAAAGTCTGCTTTTCCGAAGTCAAGTATTGTAGTTTCTACTGGCTGAATTACATTGACTTATTATGAAGTTTACCATTTGGTGGTCACTACTATCGAGTGGCACAGTAACCTGACAATCCTGAATGGACTCACCCATGTTTGATAAAATCTGAGTGAGGATTCTGTCACCTCTAGTGTTTTGCCTGACTATCTGTTCCAAGCACACCTGGTCAAAATATCCAGGTAGGAATTTTCAACCCTGCTTGAACTTTGCAAGGCTTCCCACTTGATTCCTGGTGGGTTGTAGTCCCCCATTAGTAATAACTGGTCAGCTGGGTTTAGCTCTTGAATATATTTTTGTAGGGCTATATCATCTTCTGGTTTTATAGATGGGAGTCTGTAAATTACACAGAGTTATTTTAGGGGACTTAAGAGGTGTTATTTTCACCCATACTTGCTCTAAATCACTGGAGTCAATTGTTATCTCTTCTGTCTGTATATCCTCAGACACATGCGTCTAAGTGTGGAGGCAAAGTGTTACATCAGAGTCTGGCCAGAGTTTGGCAGACTATTGGTCGGACTCCTGTGACTGTGTTTCATCTCCAGTTTGCATATGCCTCTACCTGTATGCTGCATAGAGTTCTGCTTGAGTGGTCCTGTTGATTTCACAGCTGCTACTTGCCTATTTATGCTGCCTGGCCTGTTCCTCATATACGTTTCCTTTATCCGCACTGTGAATGTCGGCTGCTATGTGAATGGCTAACCAGGTACTGTGCTTGAATAAGTGACTATTTTTAACCTGCACAGAGTGCACTTTTCATCCAGCTCCACATAACCTGCCCTGTGAAGTAATTTGGGAACCGCACTATTACTTGCCTTCCTGAACTTGAGCGGTCTTTGTGTGTGCCGGCAGTTTTGTTGCCTAGCAACTGAACATTTCCACAGGCAGCTGCACCGCTAATTATTATAATCACCTGAGAGCAATTTCACCTGTTTCCACACTGGTGGCAGCTTTGGGGGAAGGAGGAGTAATCAGGTTTAAAAGTCTCCCTACCGCAGTACGCGGCAGCATCTAAGCGGCAGTGGCTAAGGGCAGAAGCAAAGTGTTACATCAGAGTCTGACCAGAGTCAGACCGGTAAGCTATACTTTGCTGGACTTTTACTATACTTTTAAGTAGTTTTTAGTTTGCATTACAATTTGTTTATAATGCTTAACCATGGGTTATGTGTGGGGGTGGTTTTTATGGTTAGTATGCTGTGGGTGGATGCTGTATTTGCAAAGATTAGTGCAAGTGATAATAATAATAAGATAGTTATACCTCTGCATGGACAGCATGTGGCACAGCATACAACTACACATTACACTAGTGTCAGTATGTGGGACACAGTGGTAAATACCTGCGTTATAATGTGGGATTGTGTTTTAAAAAAGTAAAGGTATTGACTCTCCTGAAACAAACTTATTCAAGGGTCTGTGATTTCAGTTGGCTATTATTAATTTGCTGTGGGGACACTGAGGCAAACCCAAGATCTATTGTTAATGAAATGGCAAGTGGGAATTACTTTGTTTCTAATCACAATGGGCTCAGAATAATGTATTTTAATGTCCAGAGTCTGTTATTTAAATTTCAGGAGGTTGAGGCCTGGATCAGTTTGTATGATCCACGTATACTAGCTCTGAGTGAGACTTGGCTGAGCTTTACAATACCTAACTCTAAAATATTTGTCCATGGATTTAGGGTCTTTTGAAAGGATCGCCTAAAAGGGAGGGAGGTAATGTTTTATGTTAAATCTGATTTGGTTGCGGTAGAGAAAGATGTTATGAGGGTGTTAACTTCTCTGAATATCTGGTTATCCAGTTGGTGCTCGTTTCTTCCAAGAAATTAACTGTTTGTTGTATATACATTCCTCCCAAGGTTAATCAAAAAGGGCTGCAAGATTTCGTAGATCACCGTGATATTAAATCTGCAGGGAAACTTGTTGTTCTGGGTGATTTTAATTTAAATTGGAGTGGCCCAGTGATTACAAAACTGAATGCGGTTTTGATCCCTGCTAACTTACAACAAATTATTACATTGCCAACTAGATAAAAATCTTAAATCAAACAAGCATACTGCATTAGATTGAGTCCTGGCTAACAACGTAATACATATTTTAAAGTGTGGTATAATCGAAGATTCTGTAAGTGACTATCACCCTGTGTTTTGTCTATGGAAACATCAAGGTGCAAGAAAGCCCAAAACCAGCTCAATTATAAAAAAAGATGAAGAGCATGCTCTTCACTGCCCCCCCCAGAGCAAAAAGAAGTACGGCCCACTCTTGATACACAGCTCCAAGGGGACACTCTGGAACAAGTATCCACCTTCAAATATCTAGGTCTTCACCTAGACGACACCCTCACCTTCTCCAAGCACACTGACCACATGGTCACAACGGCTTACACAAAACCGGGCGTCCTATATCGTCACAGACAGTCCATGACCCCGGACGCCTTAAAGCTAGTTACATGCTGCTCAGTATTATCCACTGTAGACTATGGCCTCATCATCTATGGCACTGGTTCTTACACTGCATTAAAGAGGGTCACAACACTACTCAATAAGGCACGCTGTCTGGTCCTAGGTGCCAACCATCTCACCCATACCTGCACCCTATACAAAGAAACTGAATTGCTCCCCCCTCAAATCCAGGGCCCAGTACCAGACCTACCTGCTGGTAAAAAAATCCTTACATGGCCAAACCCCTGACTCAACCTCCTCCCTGTTTAAATATGGGCATTCCAGTGTCAACACAACAAGCGCAGCTAAAGGTGGGCTACTAGTGCCTTTCAAGAACACCACACTGGCTCAGAGATCTAGCTCATATCGAGGACCCAAATGGTTCAATGACCTGCCCTTTGAGCACCGCAACTGTAAAAAACTCAGCCAATTAAAATCTGGGCTCCGCTCGCATCTTGCACTTGAAAATGCTTGTTCCTGCAATACATAACTCTAGCTAGCCTAAAGACTCACTATTAACATGCCAGCAGCTTCCTTTGGCCAACCCCCACTCCATCTTTACTACCCCTCCTACACCTGACCTACCCCTTACCTCCCCGTCCCTCCCTTCCCACCCACACTTCTCTGTCTTGCCCATTTGACTATACCATGACAATGCCTTTTCTGGCTGCTCCGACCCCTCCTTCCACTTCACCTGGAGGCCCTTAATACCTGGCACTTACACAAGGGCTGTACCACACTGACTAAGTGTTGTTTATTGCTGCATCCTTCAAGTGGTAACTCTGCATTCATTTGAAATTATGTAATATTCTCGTTCTTTGTCAACAACTGTGTCCCAGCAAACATATTTTATTTGATGATTATTCCTCCTACTTGATCTGTAACCCATGTATTGTATTGTATTATAGTGTATAGTGGAGTGTTGTTCTGTATAGAATTCCATCCCTTTCAAAATGCTGTTGTACCACAGTTCAAAGGTCATGGAATGTGATTCTACCCTACTGTGGTGGAACGGCATTCTAGAGTCTCTAGAGACTGCATGAGTCAGTTTCACTTTGAAAGCAAAATAACTCACAAACACATATTTCACTCAGTACTATACACTATAAAAAAATACAGGATGAGCAACTCTATGCACAACCAGTGTGTTTTGCCACCTCAGGGTTCCGATTCCCATGGACCTCTCAAGCTTCACTGTCAAGGTCAGAGGGAATCAGAACCCCACTGTGGCAGAACACACTGGTTGTGCATAGTTGCCCATCCAGTATTCTCTAAGTATCATACTGTACTGTATTGTATTGTACTGTATTGTACTGTACTGTATTGTGTTCTACTGTCTCTCTCTGGCTTGGAACCTTTGTAAACTATCCCTGGCTCAAAGGTATTATTCTGAATCTGAAATAAATAAAAAAATAAATAAATAGTAATTTGAAGTGTTAGGAGTTTTTTTTCAGGTTTGATTTGTTGGGATTTTGTGCACATCTACAAAATATTGCTTGGTCTCTTATACACAGTATACCAGATGTGAACTGTGTACTTTCCTTTTTTATTTCTGAATTTCCTGCAGCATTGGATTTATTTGCTCCTTTACAAAAATGTAGAATTAGTGAGAAGTGTTCATCTTGGATTACGCCCTCATTGCTAAAATTGATGAGCTCTCGGGACAAATTTTGGAAGAAGTATAAATCACATGGTACTTAGCAAAATTTTCAAGCATATCGTTGCCTTAGAAATCAATGTAAGTCCCAGATTAGAAAGGCTAAAATTAATTACTTTAAACAAAAATCAAACTGAAGGTGTCCTCAATAATCAAACATTTTGGAAAACAATTAATAGTATAATTAAGCCTAGCACTGTGTGTGAATTTTCTATGAATATGGGTGATGAACACATCTTTTGTTCACAGACTACAGCTAATGAATTTAAAGGAACACTGCCAACCTGTTTTTCATCATATTATTTCTAGTTAAAAATCTACCTTTTATGACTGCTTACCTTCTCTAACATTCATTGATGTTGCTGTTTGTTTTGTCTGTCTTCTTGTTTAGTAGAACAGAAATGCATGCTAATGTATATTTATAAACAACCTTGTTTTGTTTACAATCCTGGATCTGGTCTTACTGCATACTTCCTGAGCATTAGAAGCACCCCCAAGCAGTGCAGTCACTCATGAAGCAGTAGCCTCCTAAACTCCCACTGCATCATGAGGGGCTAGACTGTGTTGTGGGTGTTCCCAAGTCCAGGAAAGATGCAGTTGGAGCTGATCAAGGAATGTAAACAAACCTGTGTTTGTGTGGTAACACCAGTATGGTGGGCAGTCTGTTTTTCACTTTTTTTAAAGAAAAAGAGTCAGAATCAAACTACCAGCTACATCAGCAATCTTTACAGAATGTTGTCAAATCATAAAATGTGTTTTTTAAACTAGGGATGCTTTGAGACCTAAGGGGGTTGACAGTGTCCCTTTAATAAACAATTGACAACTTTAGATGTGTATCAGTCCCAGGAAGTTGATTCTCGTTTTACTAACCCTGTGGATGTGTCATCTGAGGGTCCAAAATTCCATCTTAGCCACCATAGCAAAAGAAGTAAGAAAATTGTTAAGGAATTTAAAACAAGACAGCTCTGGGGGTGCTAATGGGTTAATTCCTAAGTTACTTAAGGAAGCTGCTAGTGAATTGGCTTACCCAGTTAAGTGTTACTTTTAATTTATCCTATATCACTGGAAAAGTCCCTGATATTTGGAAACATTCTTTATTTGTGCCTGTTCACAAATCTGGTTTAGTTTCTTACTTTGGAAATTACAGACCCATCTCTGTTTTGGCTGCCTTAGCTAAGGCCTAAGAGAAAATTGTGTATAATCAGTTCCTGGCATTTACTGAACAGTATGATCTTTTGTCTCAGGCCCAACATGGGTTTAGGAAGGGTCGAGGAACAGATACAGCCTTGGTCGAGTTCATGGGTGTGGTCCTGGAGAGTATGGACAGGGTCTGCCTTATCAGGGCCACGTTCGTGGACTTGACCAAGGCATTTGATCTGGTAGACCATGATCATTTGGTTTCTTTCCTGAGTTCTTTAGGAGTTGGTAACTCTGCCCTTAATCAGTTTCAGAACTATCTTAGTGACAGATTTCAGAGAGTTAGGTACTGTGGAGTTATCTCTGATACAGCACCAGTCATGTTTGGAGTCCTAAAAGGCTCCATACTAGGTCCTGTATTGTTTTCTTTATTTTTTTGATAAAATTAGTTCAGTGCTAGAGAATGCCAGGCTCACATTATATGCAGATGATGCGGTTATTTATTCACATAGTACATCTGTTGCTGACTTAAGCAATATGTTGTCTGGAAATGTGAGCCTTGCAACGTTGGCTTGAAGCTAATAGATTGGTTCTGAATAGGGCAAAAACCAAAACTATGTTATTTGGGACTACAGCTAAGGTTCAGGATTGTGAGCAGAGTCTACATGTCATTGCTCTGGATGGATCATGTTATGAACAAGTTTCTAATTTCCAGTATTTAGGTGTTACATTGGATGCTACTTTGAGTTACGATACACATTTTGTACAGGCTAGTTCCATAATCCATTCTAAAATCTCTTTACTATACAGGTTGCGTCCTTTCTTAAAGGAGAACAGTAGTTAGGTAAGGCTCCCCACCTCCTGAAATCTGACTGCCCGATTTAGCTTTTGGCAAGGAAAATAAAAAATTAAGTGTCTGCACTTACTCGCTACAACACTTGTAAACTCTGCCGGCAAGCAACATGGCGGGCGCTGCACGATGCCATCTCATGTTAGTGTGCAGAGCCACACTACTCACTTGTATGCTGAGCGAGCAGTGCAGCGCCGCACACTAACACGAGATGGCACTGCGCAGTGCCACCATGTGCCTGCTGGCAGGTTACAGCGTGTTAGCCAGCGATAATCAACTACTAATTTTATAGCTAATCCGCGGATCAGGTTTCAAGTGAAACTTCTAACTACTGATCTCCTTTAACTGTTGAAACTAGAATGGCACTTGCTAAGCAGTGTCTTGCTCCTATAGTAAGCTATGCCACTTTGATTACTGACAATACATCTGTGAAGGTGGTAGCAAATGTAACCGGCATATGCCCATTTTTGTAACATGGATATACATATGTCTCTACGGGTTCGGGGAAGGATGAGGTTACCTGGCACAAGAGACCTAGGTTTGACTACTCTGCACAGGGGCACACAAGTAAATCCAACTACAGGAAGCAATAACTGTAATGTCCAGGACCAGAACTGGGATTTTTCAGTGTGGCTTTATTTATTAACTCACTGAACACAAACAAAGCTCTGTATGGTCCCCAAAGGGCTACGTAGCTGTAATGCAGATTAGAGGTTAAACACAGTGGTCCATTGGAGAATGAACACTTTACAATTGTCTGGCTTTGGACCACCAGGCACTCCAGCCCGGACTCCATGTGCAATGGATACACAGCCGACTGGCCGGCTCCTGCAGCCACTCTACTGACAGTCCACTTGGCGAATGAACCCAAACTCTACTTGGAAAGACATCCCATCAAACAAGGAAGCTCCCAAAACTGTGGCTCCCCACACCACTTGAAGTCTCGACTCCTAGAGAATTTTGTTTCGTACTTCCAATTGAAACTCCCATCGAACAAGGAGTAATGTTCCCCATCCTGTGGCTCCCACACCACGAAGTCTGCGACTCCTAGAGATTTTCAAGTTGAGACCCGTCTGGTACCACCCCATCACTGGCCAAGCGTATGAGGCAGTAGCAAAAACAGAAGAAATCCGTGAAGTGGACCTGGTTACTAAAGATGGGGATCTATCCACCTCCAGCTCCCACAGCCCATACCTGGCCATTTCTCTGAACACACAGAAACTTCAGAACTGTAAAACTGTAGATTGCATGGTGGATGATCTGATGCACTCCCTCTACTGTGAACTCTAAATCCATTTAAACTTTAAACTGACTGCTCCATTTGTTCGTCCTAGTGTATATAGTGCTCCCAAACAGCAGTCCCCAATAACATTTCCTGACTGAAAACAGTTGTTTGCCCCTTAAACTGGAGCCAAACACTCACCCAATCGTTGCAGAGCCCCACAGGTGAAGTCCTTTAACCTTTTCTGTATACCCAAACAGACAAAGTAATTTCAGGCAGCTTCTTTCCTTGGTGGGTGAAGGGGATTGCCCTGGAACCCACAGAGACTTTTCCTACCCCGGAGAAGGGCACTGAGACCGAGGGACGGTCTCCACCACTTGAAGAATGGTGAAAGCATGAAAACTTCCTTCTGTGTGGAGGCAAAACTCAAACTACAGTCTGATGCTTCCTTCTTGCTCAAGGACAAACGGAAGACTGCCTTTGAATCCCAAAGTTCTAGAACTACTCTGAGCTGAAGATTCCAACTGTGGCTCATGCAGCTGTAACAATTCTATAATGATGTCATCTCTCCAGTCTCAGCTGTGACTGAGGACAGAGTGAGACAGTGTGAAACCCATTTAACTGGAGTTTCACAAGCTGCCTTCCCTGCCTACCACTAGGTCTTACTGGGATTCTAGTAACCCCAGGTAACAAAGGGGTTACACAAAGAAATCCACTTTGCTCCAGTTAACTGGAAAAGTTGCGTTAATGTTGCCTTGCACCACACACCACTGTGTGGTTCTAAATCAAATATGTTGGTTACTAGTTCATCTAAATTTTCAATTTCAGATGGCTAAATTAAGCTATGAAGTCTGGTGCTCTCTTAAGTCTGTCCAGACATTTTTGATCTGGGTTTTTTCCTTAAGAAGTAGGGTTGACAACAGAATCTTGAAACTGCCTTTCATGAGAACTACTAGTGGTCAAAGGGCCTTTGCTTACACTGGGCAGAACATTTGGAATAATGTCCCACTTGCTTTAAGGGATATAACAACTGCCTCTACCTTTGTAAACATGCTGTTAGAGTATTTTAAAGATTTAATCAAATGTGATTGTTCTGATTGATGTGAAATACGTTATTAAGTTTTGTATTCTGTTCTATTCATGTTTTACTGTGAGTCGCACCTGTAAACAGAACTTGAGTTCGAGTGTGCTAACTCGTTAAGCAAATAACAACAAACAAACATAGACTTCCACCCCTCCACCTTTTCTATACACTCTAGATTTACAATATAAGTTGTAGCCCTTTATAGCTTGTTCCCATTTATCATTTTTGTCCCACCATGTCTTGGTGATTGCACGTATCTGCATGTCCTAGTAGGTCATTGTGTGTGAAGTTAATCAAATTTGTTAACTATGCTTCTGGTATTGAATAATATTTCATCCTTGAAAGCATCCCAGTTGTCCATGAACCCATACCCCTCACGTATGCACCATTTTCTCAGCCAGCTACTTACAATATTTATATCTCTACTTTTTTGTGCCGATGCCCATGGTAATAGCCCAGATAGAGTAATATTTCCTCCACTTTTCTTTATTCCGGATGCTACTGTATATTCTCACAGTCATTGTATATATCCTGTAACCTCCTTTTATCAATATCGTTTATCCAGCATGGATAATTACAAGAGGTTTCACTGAGTTTTCCATCAGGCCATTTAGTAGTTGTCTTATGTCACTAATTGTAGCCCCTGGTAGAGTGCTAACTGTTGTGTGATCCTTCCTTTACATACTATTGTATCCATACCCCTATAGAGTCCCGTTATTATTATATCTCTGTATTTGAATTGCTGAATCGGTTGATTCTTTCCTAATTGTATCCTGTGGTTCATTTCCTTCATTCTTCTCCGTATTTATTTCTAATTTCGCTACATAATCCCCTTTTTTAGCATTATCTCCTCTAACTGGTTTCGTATATCCACCGCAGGTGTTTGTCCAACCACTCCCAACATTTATGGGATTTTCCTCAGCCATGGACCTGGTGTTAGTTTCCTCTGAGCTGTTTCCATCCTGTTCAGACTTGTGGTTCAAGATCCCAAATCTATTCAGTATTTACTGAAGAGAAGGTAGGGCAGGGCCCACAGCTCAGCATCATGGACACAGGGGGGAGGGAGGTGAGCACTACTCCCTTCACAAAAGAAAGGGTCCTACAAGAGCTTGATAAGCTCAGGGTGGATAAGGCAATGGGACCTGATGGCATACATCCCAGGGTACTTAAGGAGCTAAAGGTGGAACTAGCAGAGCCATTAGCAGAACTGTTTAGTGAGTCTCTGAGCACAAGAGAGTGCCCAGAAGACTGGAGAAGGGCTCATGTGATCCCTCCACAAGAGTGGTAGCAGGGAGGAGGCAGGAACTACAGACCAGTCAGTCTTACCTCAGTAGTGGGCAAGATTATGGAGGCACTCCTTAAGGAAAGGATAGTGTAACACCTGGAATCCATAGGGGCACAGGATCCAAGACAGCATGGGTTTACAAAAGGAAGTTCCTGTCAAACTAATCTCATAGATTTCTTTGACTGGGTAACCAGAGTGGTGGACCAAGGGGGACAGTTGATGTCGCCTACCTTGACTTCAGCAAAGCTTTTGACACTGTTCCACATAGAAGATTGATAAATAAGCTGGGTAGGCTCGAGGTGGGTCAGAAGTTGGTCAACTGGGTGGCAAACTGGTTGACGGGCAGAAAACAGAGTGTGGTGGTAAATGGTATACAGTCAGAAGAGATGCAAGTCACAAGTGGGGTACCTCAGGGATCAGTCCTGGGGCCAGTCCTCTTCAACATCTTCATTAGTGACCTTGCAGATGGACTAGAGGGTAAGGCTTGTCTGTTTGCAGATGACACCAAGATCTGCAACAGAGTAGATGATCCAGATGGGGTGGGCAGAATGAGAAGAGATCTGGATAAACTAGCAAATGGTCAGAAGAGTGGCAACTGGGATTTAATACAAAGGTGCAAATCATGCACATAGGAAGAAAACCCTGAAGCCACCTATAGGCTGGGAGGGGAGTTGCTAGCAGTCACAAAGGAAGAAAGAGACTTGGGCATCATCATCACTGATGACCTGAAATCATCCAAGCAGATCTCTAAAGCAGTAGGTAAGGCTAGGGGGGTGTTAGGGTGTATTAGTAGGGGTATCACAAGTCGTAAGAGGAAGGAAATAATCCCTCTTTACAAGACACTGGTTAGGCCCCATCTGGAGTACTGCGTGCAGTATTGGAGGCCACACCTTCACAAGGACATTAACCAAATTGAGGCAGTCCAGAGAAGGGCAACCAAAATGGTGCAGGGACTGCATCAGAAGACATATGAGGACAGATTAACAGACCTCAATATGTATACCCTTGAGCAAAGGAGGGAGAGAGGTGATATGATCGAGGCATTCAAACACCTTAAGGGCATTAACAAGGTGAAAGAGTCTAACATGTTTAAATATAAGAAAAATAGCAGGACAAGAGGACACAGCATGAGATTAGAGGGGGGCCGATTAAGGGGGAATGTGAGGAAATTCTTTTTCACAGAAAGGGTGGTGGATGCATAGAATGGCTTACCACAAGAAGTGGTGGCTATGAATACAGTGCAGGGCTTCAAACAGGCATCGGATAGGCATAAGGGAGCAATACAAATGACTATGAATAGATAGGCCACTGACAGAGCAAAGGCCGATGGCACATTTATAAGGTAGAAAAAGAAATGGACAGACTGGATGGGCCTTGTGGTCCTTATCTGCCGTCAACTTCTATGTTTCTATGTCTATTCTGAAGCTCTCTTGGGGCACTGTTATAAATCTGCCCTCTCCTCCTCCTTTTTATTCTAGTTTGAACTACGCTCCATTCCTCTATAATGGGTTCTGCCTGTGGTGTGTTTCTTTCTCCCTTTTTTATATTGTCCTGATTTAAGTTATTCGTTTGGTCCTTGCTATTTATAGGAGGAGATGGTACAATGTCTCTGGCAACGTTATCTATGAACTCCTCCAAAAGGCCTATTTCTGACTGAACTGTGAGTCTACTGGTTAGTAGCTCTATCCTTTTGTAATGTTGTAATAAGCAAACATTTATCACATGAGAAGTTTGGTGTTGGCTCCTCCTTTGTATAAATTTCACACATTTCACAGATATTTCAACTACCCTCCATTTTGTTTACTTACCATCAATGTTTATGATATCTAGTACAAAGTTCCCTTGCTGTGGTCTCAACTCAGATTTAGTAGTTTTACCTTAATAGTGCTATAGTGTCATGTCCTGGTCGCGTTGCCCCGTTCATTCGGGGTGCTCAAATTTAAAGACTGAGGACCGGAAGTATCGTTATCACACATGTGGTTTCTCTGCAGTGGCCTCCCTAATTTACCGGAGTTACCATCACCTTATTTGGTGGACTTCTAGTACAATCCTTTATTGCCCTGCACCCTTGGCAATGTGCTTATTCCACAGAGGATTTAAAATAAATAAAACCTCTTACCTGAACCAGGAGGAGCAAGGTCTGCCTCCAAGAGCCCACAATCCTGTGTGTAGGGCACTTCCTGGTTTGGATGCTAGGCGACTGCCTACAACCACCCTCTCCCTAGTGGAATGCTTGTTAAAATATGCAAAACACTTTCTCTGCCCAGGAAAACCTCCACTCCATCCTCAGCGCTATCTCGCTTGCTCGGGGCGCTCGAATTTAAAGTCCGAGGACCGGAAGTATCGTTGTCACACTTCTGGTTTCTCGGCTCTGGCCTCCCTAATTTACCGGAGTTACCACCACCTTATTCGGTGGACTTCTAGTACAATCCTTTATTGCCCTGCACCCTTGGCAATGTGCTTATTCCACAGAGGATTTAAAATAAATAAAACCTCTTACCAGAACCAGAAGGAGCAAGATCCGCCTCCAGGAGCCCACAATCCTGTGTGTAGGGCACCTCCTGGTTAGGTTGCTAGGCGACTGCCTACAACCATCCTCTCCCCAGAGGAATGCTTGTTAAAAAATATGGAAAACACTGCCAAATAGATGCAGGCAGTAAATTTGGGGTTTCGCTCCCCAGAAAAACCTCCACTCCGTCCTCAGCGTCCTTTTGTTCATTAGAAAGTTTTCTATGTGATAATCTTGTGCCGGATGTGGGGAACAGCTCTCAGCCTGGCAGCTGACATATCTATCTCTACTGCCCCCTACTTGACATTGCAGGCAACTGACCTGGCAGGTACTGAGTGGCTGTTCCTATGCAGCAGTGAAGTCACAGTAAGTGAGGTCACAATGCTGAATATGTAATCAGGGGAACAGAACTAGATATGTCAGCTACCAGGTAAAAAGCTGTTCCACACATTATATCTATGCACTAAGACAGGCAAACAATCTTGTAATTAACCAAAGGGAAAAGAAAAAGTATCTCAGATATACAAGGTAGTGGCAGAGTGCTTTCAAAAAACTAATATTAGTCCTAGGCAGTACACTAGTTCTTTAATCTCACTTACCTTGTTAGTGAGTTCCCCACAGAAGCCTACATTCAGAAAAAAATGAATTTTTATGAAGATATCTGCTTCAATAGCATCCTGGTGGCTGCATCTGAAACTGCAGCTTCATGATGCATTCCGTGACGTCACACCAGAAGTAGGGTGTGGAGCAGAAACATCAATACAGCAGTGATATTCACTTTGTGGATTCCATTTGTGGCTGGCCCCAAAAAGTTGGGTCAGTCAGTGGCGCCAGTTTTGGGTGTTGGAATTTGAATACTAAAACCCCCAAAATAGAGACCACCACGGGCAACACAAGGCTCAACTCCATTCCAGCAGCTTATAGATCTCCCGGTGAAGATGTGCAGGGTAAAGAAAAAGACAGCACTTCTCTTTGGTGACGCCATAAGTTGGGGAACCGTGTTTTTTTTTTTTTTTTTAAATCACACTCCATTCACTTTGTAAACATTTACAGAAGCTTGCTCCGCACCACGGAGGTCGTGACAGCCCTGAAGCTACCCTTCCCCGATCGCCCATGGACCCCCAGACAGAAACTGCCCCGCACCACAGAGGTCGTGAGGGTTCTGAATAAGCTGCCCTCCCCCGATCGCCCACAGACCCCCAGACAGAAGCTTGCTCCGCACCACAGAGGTCGTGAGGGCCCTGAAGCAGCCCTCCCCCAATCGCCCATGGACCCCCAGATAGAAGCTCGCTCAGCACCATGGAGGTCGTGAGGGCCCTGAAGAAGCCGCCCTCCCCCGATCGCCCATGGACCCCCAGACAGAAGCTTGCTCCACAACCCGGAGGTCGTGAGGGCCCTGAAGCTGCCCTCCCCCGATCACCCACAGACCCCCAGACAGAAACTCGCTCCGCACCACGGAGGTTGTGAGGGCCCTGAAGCTGCCCTCCCCCGATCACCCACAGACCCCCAGACAGAAACTCGCTCCGCACCACGGAGGTTGTGAGGGCCCTGAAGCTGCCCTCCCCCGATCGCCCATGGACCCCCAGGCATTAGCTCACTCCACACCACAGAGGCCGTGAGGGCCCTGATGAAGCTGCCCTCCCCCGATCGCCCACGGACCTCCAGACAGAAGCTCTCTCCACACCACGGAGGTAATGAGGGCCCTGAAGCTGCTCTCCCCCGATCATGCACGAACCCCCAGACAGAAGCTTGCTCCACACCACGGAGGTCGTGAGGACCCTGACGCTGCTCTCCCCTGATCGCCCACGGACCCCCAGACAGAAGGTACGACACAGAGCCAACAGTTACAGCCACTCACTCAGGAAAAGGGAGTTTGGCACCAATTTTTAAATTCAAATCCTGGACTGTTGGGACTTTTAAGTCGTCATAGTAATGGAGACAGAATTGTGTAGTTAACATTCCTTCTGTGCTACCATTGTTTCTGACAAAATTCTTGGTCTCTCCCCCACCTAAGGATATGTTATACTTTATCACCATTTTGATTTATTTCTAGCTGGTGCTCAGCAATCTAACTGTGGTACTGGCGCATTTATAGTAGCTCTGCCAGCACAGCCGTAGCACCAGGCTCTGTTGCCCTAGGTTAGTTGCAGTTGCAAATTATTAATTTCCACCTCGGTGCAGGCTTGGTTTGTTTTCAGTGCTGAACGTACCAAATTTATCTCTGGAGCACCAGTTTAGCAACAGTAGCTACAAATAATTAATTTTAACCTCGGTGCTGGCTTAGCTACAAATAATTAATTTTAACCTCGGTGCAGGCTTAGCTACAAATAATTAATTTCAACCTCGGTGCAGGCTTGGTTTGTTTTCAGTGCTGAATGCTACAAATACTTAATTTTAATCTCGGTGCAGGCTTGAATTGTTCAGTACTGGTGCTGGAATCTCACTGCGCACTGCCTCCGGTAGCCCAATTAATTATTTCACCCTCTGTTAAGCCATCCCCTCTCCTCCTACCTGATATATAAGTGCTCATCCTGTGCTCCTCTCTCCACAGCTCGCTCCGCACCACGGAGGTCGTGAGGGCCCTGAAGCTGCCTTCCCCCGAACGCCCACGGATCCCCAGACAGAAGGTATGACACAGAGCCGACAGTTACAGCCGCTCACTCAGGGAAAGGAGTGTCCCATCGACGCTGTGTGTCAGCTACCCCACCGCCCCCACTATCACCCTTGGTGAACCACTTATTATACAGTTCAGGTCACGTGACCTGAAGAACCTATCAGCTGACTTTCCCCCTTGCAAGTTATTTTCTCCTACCACTAGTGGACGCCATATATTTTTATTCTCTTGATCAAGCTAACTGTTTTAAAAGTCTCACAGTAAGCCCAATATTTTCCGTAGCTGCTTAAAGTGATAAGGGACTTCCAGTGAATATAGCAAATTAGCTAACCCCTCCTATTTGCGGTCTTTTTCCACAGCCTTCTGTATCACCACCTGTAGCCTCTGCTACGTAGCAAGCACATCGATCTACCTTCTACTCTTACCCCCTGGTCAGAGTCCGATATCTACCATGCTTCAAAATGACTTCACTAAAGCCCACTCTATACTTCCTCCTCACCTCATATCTCCTCACATTGGCCCTCTCGGACCTATATCCAACTAGAAAACCCATTATCCTACCCCACCCCTCCCCTCATTGGTCCCAGTATCTTGCCCCCCCAGATGAAAACCTTTGCAGCTTTTCTCAGGGCTGCCAGATCTGCCCCACATGCCATCCTCCACACCAGAAAATTTAAACTCCCTGTTGCTTACTCTTTCCTACTCCTCATCCTACTCCTTGCTGGCGATATTGAGCCCAACCTGGGCCCCCAGGCTGATCCCCAACCACTAAGCTCCCACAAAGACGTCTCCATTGCACATATACACATCAGAAGACTACCTAAAATTGACCAATTAACCTGCTGGTTAGCCGTGCACTCCCCTGATATCCTTAGCCTGTCTGAAACCTGGCTGTCTGCTAGGACTCCAGACACCTCCCTTACACCCCCTAACTACACCCAGCTCAGACAAGACCGTGGCAAACAAGTCGGTGGTTTTGCCATATATTCAAACCTACCCCTCTCATGCTTAGTCCATTTTAAAGAATCATGCCCCGGTTCCCACGAAGTCCTGCTGGGCCAACTTGCCCTACCTGCTTCTCCCCCCACTTTATACATTGGGGTGCTTTATGCCTCACCCCGTCTCGCACGGGATTCCCTGGTCTCCATCACAGCCCCCCTTCTGGACCTGACAGCAAATGGAAAACTGATCTTGCTAGGTGATTTCAATCTAGATTGGCTCACACCCTCCTCAGTGACCCACACTTCCAAAATAGAGTCCCTCAATCTCACTCCGCTGTTAAACAAAGCCACTTGATACAACCCCCACTCACTAAACCACTCACTTATCGACTGGATACTCACGTCACATCCCCACAGGGTAACCTTGTCTGGCATCCTCGCTAATGCACTGAGTGATCACTGCATCACATACTGCACCAGAAAATCTTGTTGCCCAAGTCTGTTCCAAAGTATATTAACACACGCTCCCTAAACTCTTGGACACTGCTGCCCTGCTAACTAACCTTAGTTGAGTTGACTGGCACCAGGTGTACTCAGCCCTGAACGTTGATGTTGCCCTCTCCTGCTTTCTACAAACACTCACAGATATCTGGGACTCTCATGCCCCCCAGAAAAAGCTCAGGGTAAAAAAGCACCACCACAAGAGGATCTTGGCTCCCATTCTCACCTTATGCAAGGCCAGGGACAAAGCATGATCTACTTTCAAGTCCCTCCCTAACCCCAAAATTAGGCAAGCCTACAACACCCTCTGCAATGTGTGCACTAAAGCCATAAGACAAGTGAAAGCGGACTTCTTCGAGTCACAACTGACCCATGCCCATCCCTTAAACTACTGGAACGTTGTACACTCACTTCTGGACCCCCCACCTCAACCCAGTTCCCCCGCCATCAAGGAAAACAGTCAGTCCTTAACTGACCCTATCAGCATTGCTGATTCCCTCAAAAAAGTTTTCACGTCCTGTGCTGTGCCACACGGCCCTCCATCCACTGCCACTGTTCTCCCTTCACCTCTCAGTCACAGTAATTTCAAATTCCAGCCCATCTCAGAACTAGAAGTCCTCACAGCCCTCTGCTCATTAAATGTCACCAAATCCAGCCCAGATGGGATCCACCCCAAACTCTTGCAAATCTCTGCACTTGCAATTACAAAGCCCCTCACCCATCTCCTAAACCTCTCCTTCATCTCGGGTTCGGTCCTTCAGGCCTGAAAATCTGCCTCAGTCATCCTTCTTCAAAAAGGAGGGGATCCCTCAAACCCTTTGAACTATAGGCCGATCTCCCTCCTCCCAGCTCTTACTAAGCAACAGGAATCCCTGGTACACTCTAGGCTGGTGGAATATCTCAATGTGCTCCTATCCCCACATCAGTCAGGCTTCAGGAAACAACATTCCACCATCTCCTCTCTCCTGCACATCACAAACTACATCCTTACCACCTCTTACCAAGGCCTCCTAACAGCCGCAGTTTTCGTCAACCTGGCAAAGACCTTTGACTCCGTATCCAACCCCCTCCTCCCATCAAAACCTGAAGCTACTGGTCTTGCCCTATTACCGTACAGTAGTTCATTTCCTATCTTTCAAACAGGTCACAGTCAGTCAGAATTGCCGACGTCTCATCCCCACCCCTTCCTATCCTAGCAGGCTTTCCACAAGGTTCTGCCTTGGTCCCATCCTCTTCCCCCTTTTTATTAATGACCTCCCCTCCTCCTGTTCAAAATCCAGCAAACACATGTATGCAGATGACACTATCCTCTTCACCTCAGGTCCATCAGTAGATGAAATTCAAACTACCCTCCAATGTGACTTCGACAACATACAACACTGGTTCAGACAAAACCAATTAAAATTAAATACTTCCAAAACTGTATCCATGCTATTTGGCACATCACAGAAAATCAGCAGATCCTCCCACCCTTCCCCCATCGTCTCCCTAGATGGTACACCTCTAGACCAGGTCACTAAATACAAGTACCTAGGTGTCTGGCTTGACTCCCACTTATCTTTCTTGCCTCATATAGATGCTACCATCTCTAAGCTATGCCCCAAACGTAGTATGCTCTACCAGCACAGAGACTCTCTACCACTTCCTGCCAGATGTCAAATCTTAACCAAAATGATCCTCCCCAATTTTGATTATGCAGATATGGTCTACAGCACTGCCCCAGTAACCATCCTAAACAAATTAGACACCCTCCTTAACTCTTTTTGTCGCTTCACTACCAACTCGCACCTTAGAACTCATCACTGTGATCTTTATTCCCTCCTAGACATTGCCCCGCTGTCCCACCGGCACTATATCCACTCTCTCAACCTCATATCAAAACTCTGGTATAACATGCTACCCTCCTACCTGATGGACAGTCTCTCCCTGGCCCCAGACACCCCCTATGTACTGAGACACAGAAATGGAAGATCTTTTCTTACACCTCGACCATCCTCATCATCTGGAAAAGCTGCTTCCTCTTATCGGCTCCCAAGCTTATGGAACAAACTCCCCTCCTCCATTAGAAATGCATCATCTCACTCTGCTTGCCAAGTTCAACTACACCTCCTCCCAGCTCCACCCTGCTGCTTTCCCAAGTGACTCAGCTTCTCATCACATCTCCTACAATCGTCCTAGCCCTTGCTGCACACACTTATAATAGTGTCGCCGGGTTTTCCGGTGTCTCACTTCATGGAAATGCTATCTAGTGTAATCAATTCGCCCATTAAGTTAGGTTGAACTTTTTCTATAACTGTTACTGGTGATCTTTCTGTCCCGAAGACCAGAATGTTTAGTTAAGCTCTGCTGTATGTTGATATCTGTTTGTACTTCACTGCCTGTAACTAAGAATCTTATCTGATTGTGCGTTTCTCCAACATCCCCCTCCCCCGGGTCGCACCTGGAAATGAGCCTTGGCTCAGTGTGCCTATCCCAGTCAACAAATGTTTACATAACAAAAAAATTAAAAATACACCTGGAAACTTTAAAGGAACCGAACCCCAAGGATGAAATCTTAGATTAGACGGATGAGGGAGTGATAGATCCTTTAACTTGCCGAGTGAGGTCATTGTTTCATAATTCTCCATCATCACACTCCTGTACAGCTCCTTCTCAGCTTCTTTCAAAATGCTCCATTCTTCTTTTGAGAAAAAAACTGCAATGTCCTCAAATGTTGTGGGCATCTGAAACACATGTTCAATTCTATCCCATTTTTGTAAATTTCATGTGATGTTGTTCATTAGAAACTCAGAAACATAGATTGTGTCAGTACAAAATAAAGGACCAAGAGGTCCATCCAGTCTGCCCATTTTCCTGTCTACATTTACACACAGCCTAATGCTGGGCTGGATTTAGAGATCAGGCAGCCCTAGTGGCTGACAGATTGTCATCCGCTTCCCCAGATATCCCTTCCCCTCTTCTACCTCTGTGTCCCACTATTTCTTTATAACTGTCCCACTCAAGTTTATAACTTGTCAGAGTCCTGGCTTCAGCCACTAATCTGGGCAGGCTATTCCATGTGTCCGGAAACAGCTTAATCTGGTTCAAGATCAGTTGGCATTCATCTGTATCCCCCTCCCCCGGGTCGCGCCTGAAAATAGGCAGGATTTGTCTAGTGCACTTACCCGGTCAACAAAAACTAAATAAAATAAATAAATAAAATCCAGCATCACCCACCACTACAGACAACCAGTATTTTACAAGACCGTCAACGTCATCACTTATTTGCTCAAATCTCTGCCTTAGGATTAATACACTTACATGCGCCTGTGGTAAAATATAATATTTTGGGGATATAGCACTCCATTAGGATTTCTTTCATGCAATAGACTTTTGGTCAGATATAAATACTAAGCATATTTATTTATGTAAAATTTGGTAACCAGGAAAGGCACACTGAGCTGAGGCTTGTTTCCAGGTGCGACCCGGGGAAGGGGGTGCAAAGCACAACAAGGGGTTACAAAGATTTATGATACAGTAATAAACAAATGTCCTGTTATACAATTATATTACAAAGTAAATTATACATGATGAAAAAATAATTTAAAAAACAACATAACCAGAGCGTAAAACTGAGGTAGCAAATGTTCAATTATTTTTGCTAAATAGAGATGGGAGACAAAGAGGAAGGCAGGAAGTTTAATTGTGCTTTAGGTCGGTGAGCAGCAGCAGGATGTAAGAGGAGAAGGTCTATGTACATCTTATCAAGGTTGTGGTATTAATTCTTAAATGATCCCTTAGATCCATGAGTTCTATATCTCTTCTTACTTATTTACAAGAAAAATCCACCCCCCCATGTATTATGGATTTTTGCTGATGGATTTGCACTCACAGTCTTCGTCAATACCTGATGGGTTTAATCTTAATTACCCTTTTTATGTTTATGTTTACGTACTGCTGAGAAAGCGTGGTCTGGTCCCCTTATCTAATAGAAATTTTAAATATGGGAAGTGATGATACTAGACCTATTTGAATATTTGAGGTATTTGAACAATGATATTCACTTTGGTAATTGTCTTTCACTTTTTGTTCACATCTATTTTGATAAATGGTGTACGTCTTTAAATGCTGCACTTGAAAGTAAGGTATCATTCCTGATGGGACACTCCCTGAGGACACCATCACAAAATCGGCAGAAGTTGGTGGGGTCCTGTTGGCGTTTCCTTGGCTTCCATGTATCTTACATGGTTTGAGGTCAGCACACTCGTTTAAGTCAAACTTTCAAGTTTTATACCATAGTTTGGAGTCTCCTGGTTGTCTGTAGCGTTGGGTAGAGCTGGATTTCTGGTTGCTGTTATGTCTTTTCCATTTTGTATACCCAGCCGTGGGGCGGCTTTTGGCATTTTGTTATTCTATGTGTCCACCTGCTCCATGAAGAACTTCCTCATGTCCCTCCTGAATTCCCCATCAGTCTCCACCCGTGTCCTCCAGTCACTGTGTCCTCCTTCCTGAGAACAAGTCCTTACAATCTGCCTTACTGATTCCTCATCAGAACTTGCATGTTTCAATTCCATTCCCTCCTGGTCTCCAGTGTATACATGTTAAAAGCCAGCCAACCTTTCCTCATGCAACCTCCCCTAATGCCACTGGATCATCTATACGGTCTCTTGCAGTCCCGTCTTTCCTGTGGTGTGGACTCAAGAACTGAACGCAATACTCCATGTGCAGCCTTACTGGGGAGCTGTATGGGGGCAGTATCACCTCCTTCCTCCTATCATCACATCCCCTTCCTATACAAAACAAAATGATAATATTACATGAACACTGAAAATAGAAAATTAGAGTTAGAATCGACGTTTTGACCATAGGTCTTCTTCAGGAATTATCTAAATGAGAAAAAAAAAGCGAAAGTTAGTGGAGAGGAAAGGGGAAATAAGGGATCTATATGTGAGGAAAGAAAATGAGGGAGGCCCTAGGAGAAAAAATGATAATAGGCAAGGTAAGAAAAGAATCTGGAAAACAAAATGGTGATGATGGGTATGAAAACTCATAGTAGGAGTGAATGAGCTGAGGAGTCCTCAAGCAGGAACTAATTAACAGGGCCTAGTAAGGAGGCCGAAAGGTGACAAATGTAGGGGAAGGAGACAGAGCGATCTGTAGAAAATGAAAATTGATGTGCACACATAACTGGAATGCCCATGTGAGTATGCCAGCCCGCCCCCATTGCATGGAAGTGTGTGCAGGCATACCCACACAAGCAAATAGAAACATAGAAGATTGCCAGCAAATAAGTACTACTAGGCCCATCCAGTCTGCCCATGTTCCCTACTTGCATCAGCTGATGTTGACCCTGCACATATGCAAGCAAAGATATGATGGGGGTGGTAGTAAAAATGACTGAAGGTGGTGGTAAACCACAAGAGTGCTGAAAGATGTTAGTAGAAATAAGTCTGTCATTTAAACCAGAAGACTGCTGGGATACTAGGTGGATGATCAGCTTGGTTACCATGTTTCTGTAACACTAGGAGATCAATATACTACTGTGGCAGTGTATAATGCTGACATGTGGAAGAGTTCAGTTCATTTACAACTCATGTCAGTGATTAACTCTAGGAGGTTAGTACAGCCCAATGGAACTGCAGGAGTGTGTAGTACTGACTTGTGGGAGTCTGAGTTCATATACCACCTCTGGACAGTGAATAACTCTATGTACTTGGGCAGTGTGTAGTGCTGACATGTGGGAGTCCTGAGTTCACATACAGCCTCAGGTCAGTGATTAGCTCTAGGAGGTGGGTACAGCCCAATGGTACTGCAGCAGTGTGTAGTGCTGACATGTGGGAGTCCTGAGTTCATATACAACCTCAGGTCAGTGATTAACTCTAGGAGGTGGTGGTGTCGTCGAGGCACAGGTCAGGAAGCATAGGAAAACCAGAAGCAGTTGTAGAATTCACCAAAAATATTTATTTACACTAGCACTAACAAAGAAAATAAATGTGTTCAGTATAACTATTTACAAAGGCAAAATAAAATAAACATCCGTCAGAGTTTTTTTCAATGTGTCCCTTTTCTCCTCCTAGCAGTTGCAGCTCAGCTCTCTTATAAGTCCTTCCAACCCCCATTCTTAACAAGCATCCTGTTTCTTGTATGTTTCAGGCAGGTGCTGGCAGAACACAGTGTCCCAGAGCTGAGGCCCCATTTCCACAGCTCTTCTATAAAAGGCTTACAAATTTGCACTCAGATAATCTCTTGAGTTTCTAATAGTTTTTTTGCAATAATCTCAAACTATAATTATATAGATTTCAACAGTAACGCTATATAGTTTCTAAACAAAGGGATCCCAATATCAGTTACATTTCCATATAATGATTTGCATATATATTTTTATATCAGCAGATATGCAAGGGAGAAAAAGACAGACAGCAAGGAAAGGTTGAGAGACAGTGAGAGGCAAAGAACAGCAAGACTGTCAGGGTGATCAAATCCTAGGTCTCACAGGAAAATGTGGTTGCGCAACCAGACAGACAAGAGACAGGAAAGGAACAGAACAGATCCTTGCATTTAAACACTTTCTCCATAACAACTGGGACATGGTCCTATTCCACCCTGTCACAGGTGGGTACAGACCAATGGTACTGCGACAGTGTGTAGTGTCGACATGTGGGAGTCATGAGTTCATATACAACCTCAGGTCAGTGATTAACTCTAGGAGGTGGGTACAGCCAGATGGTACTGTGACAGTGTGTAGTGCCAACATGTGGAAGTTGTAAGTTCATATACAACCTCAGGCCAGTGATTAACTCTAGGAGGTGGGTACAGTCAGATGGTACTGTGACAGTGTGTAGTGCCGACATGTGGAAGTTGTGAGTTTGTATACAACCTCAGGTCAGTGATTAACTCTAGGAGACGGGTACAGCCTGATCGTACTGTACCAGTGTGTAGTGCTGACATGTTGGAGTCCTCAGTTCACATACGGCCTCAGGACAGTGATTAATTCTAGGAGGTTGATACAGTGCGATGGTAAGCCAGTTGCTTCTGAATCTGGGCTGGTTCACATGGCAACTATTTCTGTTGTTCTGGGAGCTGCTTCCTATTGTTAAGTGAGAGGAGTGGCTGAAACCTCACTTAGTGGTTCTTTTCTGGAGAGTGACCTTTAAATTTCAGTGTGTTTTTTGTGAACATACGCCAGCTGCTTCTGAATCTGGGCTGGTTCACATAGCAGCTATTTCTGTTGTTCTGGGAGCTGCTGAGTATTGCTAAGTGGGCGGAGTGACTGAAACCTCACTTAGTGGTGGTTTTCTGGTGAGTGGCCTTTAAATTTCTGTGTGTTTTCTGTGAATTTAAGCCAGTTGCTTTAGAATCTGGGCTGGTTCACATAGCAGCTATTTCATAGCAGCTGTTGGGGGGGGGGACGCATGGTGCACACTTACCTGGATTCAACAGTCTGTGCACAGTTGCTCTGCCTCTTGTTGTGGTGCTGGATCTCTCTCTCTTCGGTGGGGATCTGAGAAGTTCAGGTAATTGAAAACCTCTGGTCTAGTAGGGCAGCACACAAAAGCAGCTCTTGGGGGTGGCTGATTGTGTCTGGGGGATCAGAGCAGGTCCTGGTGTCTGGTGGATCAAGGCAGGTTCCGCCAACCCCATCCTCTCCCACCCACCCCTAGCATCACACTTCTTTCATAGACTGGATGCTCTGACATCACTGCCCTAGGGGGCTGGTCCACATTGGGTACAACACCCCCAAAATAAAAATACATAAACTCTTTTTTTTTTTGTCCACAATTAGGTAACTAACAGCCTTTTTTAACTTCTTTATTTCATTCACATTAGATACCTAACACCCTCACCTCTTTCTTTTGTCCACAGTGGATGAACACTACCCACACACGGAAGTCTAATTTCAAGTGCAGGCCACAACCTCGTCGCTCCATACCCAACATCTATCAGATATGGATTTTATAAATTGTAACACCTGTGGTACCATCTTTACCAGGACATTTATTCTAAGGGTAGGAGGCTGTCCCACACGCCTTGCCCTAAGGGACCTATGGTCACAGCTTCATGCAGTATAGGTTAAGACAGATTTTCTCCACTCTACACTCCACCTTGCTGCACTAAACAACTCAACAGCAATAAATACCTTCAATCCGCCAAAACAGGAACCCCTACCCCAAAGAGCAAGCAGGCCAGGAGCCTGGCAACTGGTCAGGAACCACAAAAACTTCCAAACAGACTAAGAGTGGAGACCGAACAAATCCAAACATCAAATAGATACAAAACACTATCTGCCACCACCACCACCGACAAGGCAGACAGTGAGGTGTGTAAAGCCCAACCACAAAACAGGGTAACACTCTCCACTGCGACCAATGCAAAAATGGATAATAAAGCACCAGTATTAATAATCAGTGACTCTATGATAAGAGGTATAGAGTTCCACTTCCAGCAGCTCGACAACGCTAAGGTCTCAGTCAGATGCCTACCGGGAACATCTGCATGGATGGACACAGACAGGATAACAAACACTGTGCATAAGGCAGAACCAAACACAAAGGTCATCCTACACATAGGCACAAATGACCTAACCAGTCACTCCATAAACAAAACAAAGAAAAATCTAATAAGGCTCGGCAATAATCTATCTTCTATTTCGTCCTTGGTCTCTTTCTCTGAGATCCTGCCAGTGTGGAGGAAAGGCGGCAGCAGGCAGAGACTCAGGGAGAGGAACATCTCAGAGTTAAATACTTGGCTGACCTGCTGGTGCCAAGAAAAGGGCACCATTTTGTTGGTAATTGGCAGAACTTCTGGGAGAGGGAGTTCTTCAGATTCGATGGCCTGCACCTCACAAAGGAAGGGACAACAGCACTAGGCCATCAATTTGATGTCCACGTCAGTCAGTTAAACTAGTGGATGGGAAGGAGGCAAGAGCGTCACCAGCATTGTAGGGGTTGCTAGTTGTCTCTTCCCCAACAATAAGCAGTTCAAGTCCAGCACATGCACTTTTTACTAAATATGCACTTTTTATTAAATACGACAAAAACACAGACCAGGAAAGTCCACTGGAAAATGTCAACAAAACGCAAAGAGGCACCACAAGTGCACGGATAGTACAAAACACACAGGATAACCACACAGCATGCTAGAGCAATTAGGCATGGATGGCTATGTGTGTCAATGCTCAAAGCTTCCCAAACAAGATCCCTGAACTCACAGCCATGATAGCAGAATCACAATTGGATTGTGTAGCGATTATGGAAACATGGTTCACTGCAAACCACACATGGGATGTTACGATACCTGGCTACACACTCTTTTGGAGGGATCGGGAAGGAAAAACAGGAGGGGGTGGCTATATATATAAGGGAGGGTATCAGTGCAACAGAACTCTAAGACAAACACTGTAAGGCTGAGGCCCTATGGATTACCCTAGGAGCTGGAGAAAAAGGCCCTATCCGGGTAGGGTTTGTCTACAGACCCCCATCCCAAGACACTGACACTGACAAGGAGCTCCTGGAAGCCATACTGATGATGGTGATCTACTTCTAGTTGGGGACTTCAATCTGCCTGATGTGGATTGGTTCTCATACACGGCAACCTCAGAGAGGAGCAAGGAATTCCTCCTTGCACTGCGGGAAGCGAGATTAACTCAGCTAGTGGACTCATCCACTAGGAAGACATCAATCCTAAACCTGGTACTCTTCAACAGTTCCAGGATCTCAGGTGTTCACATAGGAAGCCAGTTAGGATCCAGCGACCTCAGATCAGCGTGGCTAACAGTTAGCAGAACAGAAGCCAGATGCCACATGGAAATCAAGGTAATCGACTTCAGGAAAGCAAACTTCTCTGAAATGAAATCCCAGATCAAATCCTTACTACACACCAGTACCAAGGGAGATGTAGAAGAATGGTGGAAGACCTTAAAACATGCTCTAACTACAGTAACGGAGGACTGCACTTAAAGATCAGCAAATCCAAGAAGAGGAGGAACCCACTCTGGTTTACTAGGGAGGTAGCAGCTAAGCCTAATGAAAAGAAAAGAGCATTCAAGCAAAACAAGGAAGCAAAGATGGACAGTGACAGGGAGGAATACAAAAATAAACTCAAAGAGGCGGGGAAGGCATTTAGGGTTACCAAAGCACAGACAGAGGAGAGAGTAGCACAGAAGGTAAAGAAGTGCGATAAGACTTCCTATCGATAACATATGAGAGAAGAGGAAGAATATGGGGGAAATAGTATGGCTAGCATCAAAGGAGAGTCAGCTGCTGGAGAGGGATAAAGATAAGACAGAGGTACTGAATGACTTCTTCTGCTCAGTCTTCACTATACAAGACAGCGGCAAAGGGACACTGTCAACCCCCTTAGGCCTCAAAGTGTCCCTAGTTTAAAAAACTCATTTTATGATTGTTCACATTCTATAGAGACTGTTGATGTAGATGGTAGTTTGATTCAGATTCTTTTTTTCTTTTAAAAAGTGAAAATCTGAGTGCCCACCATACTAGCGTTACCACACCAAAACATGTTTGCTCACATTTCTTGACCAGCTCCCACTGTATCTTTCCTGGACTCGGGAGCACCCCCAACACAATCTAGCTACTTATTATGGCATGGGAATAGAGGAGACCACGGTATCATGAGTGGCTGCACTGTCTGAGGGTATTTCTAATGTTCAGGAAGTATGCAGTAAGAGTACTTCAATGAACTGAAGTAAAACCAGGCTCGGTATAGCTATACATTACCATGCATTTCGGTTCTAATAAGCAAGAAGGCAGATAAAACAACCAGCCACATCAATTAATTTTAGAGAAGGTAAGCAATCATAAAATGTGGGATTTTACTTAAAAATAATATGATGCGAAAAAGGTTGACAGTGTCCCTTTAAGTGGCACTGGGCAAAATGATAATGTGTCCAACATGAGCTCCTTCCCAAAAGAAAGAGTCCTAGAGGAGCTGGGTAAGTTAAAAGTGGATAAGGCAATGGGTCCAGATGGTATCCACACAAGGGTCCTGGAAGAACTCAGCAAAGAGATTGCCACTGGCTGAACCATCTGTAACAGTGGCTCAGTAGGTAGCACACTCGCCTCTGAGGCCAAGAGATCAGAGGGCTGTGGGTTCAGTTCCCACATCTGGCACTTGGGTTAATATCCCAGTACTGACACTGTAGTGCAGCAAGAGAGGGGTGCTGCACTTCTGAGGTGCCGTCTTTCGGATGAGACGTTAAACCGAGGTCCCATCTGCCTGGATTGGTGGTAGTTCAGGTGGATGTTAAAGATCCCATGGCACTTATCGAAAAGAGTAGGGGAATTTTATTGAAAAGGTTGGACTTCATTACAGAAAAATAACAGCATCCTGTACACAGAAAACTAAATTCAGAAACATCAATAACATAGTGAAGTACAAAACAAATATGAAACAAAAAGGAAAAAACATATAATCAATCAATAGACCAAAGGTCACAATTATGCCAAAAAAGAAGAAATTGAGGTCCTGTAAGAACCTGAAAATCATGCAATTTAACTAAACGGAGAGCCGTACAAATATTGTCAATTATTTCTTGTAAAGAAATAAATTTCTGATGCAAAACTAACATGCATCTAGCCTGCCATAGGTAATATCTAATTAAAACGAAAACAATATACAGGGTATCAGCATGATATTTATAACATAAATCAACATTTGTACAAAACATAATCTGCTCATATGATAATTGGAGAAATAAAGGTTCGGACCACAAACCAGCCAAACAAGACCAAAAAGCAAAAGTAAAAGGGCACTCAAGAAATAAGTGCTGTTGAGTTTCCAGAATTTCATGACAAAGATCCCGGGGGCAATATCGAGCATTCAAAACTTTATGCTTATGATTACCCTTGACACTCAACCTGCCATAATTACTTAACCATACCATATCCCAAGCATAAGGGGGTAAACGGGGATTACTAAGTTGCTGAAGAATCCAAGTAAAACGATCTGAGGGACAGAAGGGAAAAACAACCTCTTCCTGGGCCTCCCTTCTCCAAACCTTGTCATAAATCATACGTCTAGACAAAACACAAAAATCCTGTGGGGAAAAAACCCCAAGATAAAGCCATCTTAAAAGCTCCTTTCCCATATAATGGGATATCCTGAGAACGAGATATAGTACCCTTCTGTCCAGAATCCCATCGTAAAAGACAGGGTGACAACCATAGCATCAAATAAGGTTTCCAAACCACCTCCCCAGGCTTTAAAGCTTTCCCAAAATTATAACTAAAAAATAAACTATAAAAAAAAAGCGACTGGATGAATCATACCTACCCCTCCCCCTCTTACTGGTCTATAGGTTAGACTACGCTTTATTGGGTTAAGGCGAGACCCCCAAAACCCATGAAAAATATCCCATATAATCTAGTAAAGAGGGCCATAGGCAGGGGAAACACATAACAAAGATACAAAAAAATGGGAATTACCAATGTTTTAAGCAACACCACCCTCTTTTTCTTACTAATCAAAAACTGTTTCCACCCAGAAATCAGACCTTCCGCCCTCCCCAAGGCAATGTGCCAGTTATGAGAAAGCATATCACCGGTCCCCAAAAAAATTCCTAAATATTTAAATGGAGCTATAGAAATAGGAATCCCAGCAAAGGTACCAGCTAGCAGGAGAGTGGTGTGACCAACGGGAACCCCAACACTTTTCCCAAAGTTAATGCTAGATCCAGAAACTGAGGAAAAGGTCCGAAGAACCTGGACCAAGGCTGCTTCCTCAGTATGTACGTCCACAGCCAAAACCAAATCATCCGCATAAGCTAACAGTTTGATAGGTGCCGAAAAAGGGACCCCCTCAAGTCCTATGATTTGAGGGCAAAGAAAGATTGCCCGTATCAAAGTAGCAATATAAAAATGATAAAGTATAGGACTTAAAGGGCACCCCTGCCGAACACCACAAACAATCGACACAGGATTCCCTAATCAACCATTCACATTAGGAATGATCGTGGCCTCCTTATTTAAAGTCTGAAGTCAAGAAAGAAACTTAACAGGAAGTCCAAAGGCCCGTAATACAGAAAACAAAAAACCCTGAGAAACCCTATCAAAGGCCTTCTCCTGGTCCAAACCCAAAACCCATCCAGTAACTGCCCACCTGTCACCCAGGGCAAATAATTCGCGCAACAAAACCAAATTGTCATGTTGGCATCTGCCAGGAATGCCACACGTCTGAGCAGGACTTATATGAACAGCAATTTTAAGTAATCTGGATAACAGAATTTTTGCCAGAATTTTATAATCCACATTTAATAAACTAAGTGGTCTCCAATTATTCAAATCAGTAGCATCCCCCTCTTTTGAAAAGCAAAAATCAAAATGGCTTCTTTCATCATCTTGGTCAAAGAGGTTGAGGCCAACATATCACTGAACAACACCGTTAGGGCCGGAACCAAATCAGACATAAAAGTTTTAAAAAATTGTGC
Source organism: Neoceratodus forsteri (assembly GCA_016271365.2). Classification (NCBI taxonomy): domain Eukaryota; kingdom Metazoa; phylum Chordata; order Ceratodontiformes; family Ceratodontidae; genus Neoceratodus; species Neoceratodus forsteri. The sequence goes on from CM057454.1 coordinate 1,191,327,139, forward strand.
AGTAAGGCCATCCGATCCAGGTGCTGAATGCAAACGTAAACTACCGATGGCTTGAGCCACTTCCCAATCAACAATATCAGCAGTCAACATATCCTGCTCCACAGAAGAGAGCTGAGGGGAGATGTAGAGAGTCCAAAAATGGCTCAGCAGACTCACAGTTCGGTATAGTACCCAACATGTTCAATACATGTTGCTCAACAACAGTAAAAAAGCCTCTGGAGCCGTAACCAAGTCACCAGAGGGGGGCCGTAGACACTGAATAAATTTAGAGTCTACGTCCTACAAAGCCTTAAAAGGTTCAACCCCCTTTAGTCGTTCGAGTCCCAAATCAGGCCTCTTGTCCTAAAGAGCTAGCACGATCATATTGTAGTGTTTTCATCTGTGTGCAAAACAACATAATTTGATCACTATAGTCATGCTCGGTGGTATCAGATAGAGAAATCAAATGTTGTAACTGCTGCCGTAGTGCCAAATACTGTAACTATTGAGCAGTCTGAGAAGCAGCAGCCTTCTCCTGGAAGACATACTTCCACCGTAATTTAGAGTCTTCCCACCAGTCCACCACGTCCTCGTAAAGATCAGCCACAGAGAGCCGTGCAGCCCATTCCCTCCGCCATAATTTCAAAATAGAGGGAACCTCCAAGAGGGAGTCATTAAACCGCCAGCGGTTTTTCTTACAACCAGGAGCAGTATCCCAAGAAAAAGATACCTGGAGGGCAGCATGATCTGAAAATTCAACACCTACTGTCTGACAAGAATGAATCTGCAAGACTTTAGACAAAAACATAAAATCAATGCGTGTCCGCAAAGGTCCCTTAAAAAAAGTAAATCCTCCAGTCACATGACAACACCTGTAAGCATCCACAAGCTGAGCCGTGGTTATAATGTCCTTCAAAGCAATAGAGTCACAAAATAGTTTGGGGGTTTGTAACCCTCTATCTGTTTGGTGCAAACCACAGTTAAAATCACCAACCCATAGGAGTAACTGAGAGGTATGCAAAAAGGGCCTCACCAAATGAAAAAGAGAAACTCGCTGTGCTTTAGTCTGGGGATCATAAGAAAAAATTACTCACCTTAGTAATTGCTTTTCTTCTCATGGAGTCTTGCTATATTATAACATTAGCAGTCAGCCACTGCAGCTGAACTGCCCCGGAGAGGAAGGAGTTAACTCCAGAGGATCTGTAGTTCTACAGCGCAAGGGCGCTGTGCCCAAAGCTCTATCTGGCAGTTTCAAATGAAACTGTCAGATCTTTACGAAGCTAACATCAAAGAACAGAAAGTCTGTGTGGAAAAAACTACACTAGCCCATGGCTACCTACTAGTAGTAGTAACAACAATATAAACAACAAAGAAACACCCAGAACCATAATAACAAAAATTGATGGTATTATGGTTCGTTTTACCACCCTTGACAAGCACATTATGAACCCCCCTTCCCCCAAGACTCAAGTCCAGGAAGGGGCGATATAAATAACCTAAATGAAAGCAACCAGATCCCTAACCCAAAGGAAAGAGGATAAAGGGATAACTACAATGGCATGACACAGTGCTTGCACTAATTCAGCCACCTACCCAAGTAGAGGTTCTGAGAGGGGCAGGAGGGAGGTGGTTATAATATAGCAAGACTCCATGAGAAGAAAAGCAATTACTAAGGTGAGTAATTTTTCTTCAAACACCATGAAGTCTTGCTATATTATAACATAACAGATTACACAGCAGTACCTCCATGGAGGAGGTCAGAACCTACTTAGGAAATAGGCTCTGAAGCACAGCTGTGCCAAACCGAGCATCTCTCCTGGACTGGACATCCAGGGAATAATGCTTAGTAAAGGTGTGAACTGTCTTCAGGTAGCAACTGACAAATCTCCAAATGGGAATGTCCTAGCAGCAGCTAGAGCCTAGCTGTACCCTGGTGGAGTGGGCCCTCAATCCTGAGGGGTACTCTACCTAGTTTCTGATAACAGAATTGGATACAGAAACAATCCACCTTGCAATTGTTCTCTTAGTGGCAGGTTTTCCTTTGCCAACCTTGCCATAGGTAAGAAACAGTTGGAGGGACTCGAACCTATGACCTCTGGTGCGCTCTAAATAGTAGCTTAAGGCTCTTTTGACATCCAAGCTGTGCAGTCTCCTCTCACCTGAGGAAGAATGCTCAGTGAAAAATACTGGGAGAGAGAGATAGATTGATTCAGGTGGAAATCAGAAACCACCTTAGGCAAAAACTTTCTATTAGTCCTAAGGACTACCTTATCTCTGTGGAAAGAGATAAAATCTTCTTCCACTGACAGGGCCTGTAACTCACTTATCGTCTGGCAGAGGTGATAGCTACTAGGAAAGCGGTTTCCAAGTTAAATACTTGAGCTCTGCTGAAGACAGAGGCTCAAAGGGGTTACATTAACTGAGCAATGCAAATATTCAGGTCCCAGGCGGGAGCTGGTTCCCGAAAGGAGGGTTAGTATGAAGTAACCGTTTAAAAACTTGGAACACAGGGTGAGAAAGAAAGGAGGCAGGCTTCCCTGCTGACACAAAAGCAGAGACAGCTGCCAGATGAACCTTCAGAGTAGCTGGTCTAAGGCCTAGGGAATTCAGATGGACCAAATATTCCAGAAGAATGGGAAGATCAGCAGATTCTGGGATAATCTGCCTCTCAAGCGCACCAGATGGAAAACCTCTTCCACTTAGAATTATAAGTGGCCCTAGTGGAAGGCTTCTAGAAGCCTTTAAAATATCCATGACACCTTGAGAAAGGTGTAAGTCAGCAAATTCTAGCTCCTCAAGGCCAAGCCTTGAGGTGGAGGATTTGAGGTCCGGATACCACACTCTCCCTGTGCACAGGCCAGTAAGTCGTGGACTCTGGGTAGGCTCAGGGCAGGGTGGACTGCCAAGGACAGAAGCAGAGGGTACCAGGCTGTCTGGCCCAATCTGGGGCAATCAGAATCACTCTGCAAGGTTGAGATCTGATTTTACTAGTACCCTGAAAAGAAGAGAGGAAGGGAGGAAAGGCATACAGGAACTTCCTTTCCAGTCCAACAGAAAGGCGTCCAGAGGGACTGAGCCCAGTACTGGAGGCCTGCAACAGAAAAGAGGAAGTTGATGGTTGTCTGGGGCTGCGAAAAGATCTATCTGAGAGTGCCCCATCTGGCAAAAACGGACCCCAGCACTTGTGGATTCAGAGCCCATTCGTGATGGCCCTGAGAAATTCTGCTGAGGGCGTCCCAGGACATTGTCCTTCCCTGGGAGGTGAACCGCTATCAGGGAGGTGTTCAGGAGTAGGCCAGAGACCACAACTTCATTGCTTCGGTGCACAAGGCTGAAGACCGAGTGCCCCTTGCTTGCTGATGTACACATTGTGGTGGTATTGTCTGTCCTGACTTGAACCACTTTGTTCTGGACAGAATCTGAAAACACCGAAGAGCTAAAAGACAGCTCTGAGTTCCAACAGATTGATGTGGAGCAGAGATTCCTGAGGAGACCACACCCTGGGTGGCAAGATCGCCAGGTGAGCCCCACTCTAACAGGGAGGCATCCGTGGTGAGGGTGAGGAGTGAGAAATGGGAATGAAGGGAACCCCCTGTCTTAAATTGCTCTGGACCTGCCACCAGTGGAGGGCTAGGATCAGAGTTTGAGTAACTGGAACCAACTTGGTAAGGGGGTCCTTCCTTTGAGACCAATAGGCCCTCAAATGGAACTGAATGTCCCTCATCTGGAATCTTGCTCCCTGCACGACAGCTGTGGAAGCAGCCATGTGCCCAAGGAGTTGCAGAAAATGCCTTGCTGGTCGAGAGACCCGCAGGGTAAAGGAGGATGCCAGAGCGATGAGTCTGTCCACCCTTTCCGAGGGAAGAAAAGCCCTGGCTAACCTTGTGTTCAATTCTGCGCCTATGAAAGTTAGGACCTGAACCGGTTCCAGAACTGACTTTGGTAAGTTTAGCAGGAATCCCAGGGAAGTGAGAAGCTGCTGGGTGACTTGCAAATGGGTTTCACCTGACCTGGAGACTGACCCACAATGAGCCAGTCGTCCAGGTAGGGAACACACAACCTGCCTTCTTAAGTGAGCCACTACTACAGCGAGACATTTTGTGAATACCCTTGGCGCAGAGGTCAGGCCGAAGGGCATTGCCCTGAACTGGTAGTGGCCTGAGGGCAGTTCGAACCTGAGGTACTTTCGGTGAGAAGGCCTGATCAGAACATGAAAATAGGCATCCTTGAGGTCCAGGGAAGCTAGCCAGTCCCTGGCCTTAGGGAAAACAATATCATTGCCAGAGTCAACATTTTGAACTTTGGTTTCAAAAGATGCTTGTTCAGGTACCTTAAATCTAGAATGGGCCTCCATTCCTGTCTTTGGGGTAAGAAAGTATCTTGAATAAAGCCCCTTGCCCTGATGGCAAGGAGGAACCCTTCCACTGCTTTGCAGTCCAGAAGAAAGAAACCTCTGCTTCCAAAGCAAGGGCTTCTGAAGGATTTGCAGGTGGAAAATGTCTGACTCTCATCTTTGGAAAGTGTTTGAAGCTGAGAACCAGACCCTGGCCTATTACCTCCAGAACCCATCTGTCCGTAGTTAGGGACAGCCAGTTCGGCTGAAATAGGCCAACCTGCCCACTGGTACAGGAGACGGCCCTGGGCACCCCATCAGGGTGCCTGCTTAGCAACAGCCTTAGGCTGAGGGAGGGGCAGTCTACTTGTGCCTCGTCTACCCTGCCTCTGAAGAAACCCTCTGCGAGACAGCAGAGGAGGCTTGAAATTGGTAAAAGGCCTGGAAAAGGCCTGCCCCTACCTCTGGGAGCATGCCTTTGTGGCATGGCATGCTTCTCCTTAGCCTGGCACTTTTGTAGGTAGTTCTGTATTCATCCATCTTTTCATATAGTTTTCTGTTTGCTCCCCAAACAGAGAATTTCCTACAGGAAAATCCATAGCCTTTGACTGGGTATCTTGGGACAGATTAGTGCACCTGAGCCATGCCAACCTACGAAAGCTACAGAAGTGGCCATGACCTAGAGGAAACATCATTAACATCAACAGCAGTATGAAATTGAACTTTAGGGTTTCAATGCCATCAGCAGCCACCTGTTCAACTCACTAGCCAGCTGGCCATGGCCTGCTTGGCTAACTTGCAATACTGTGTCCCACCTAGATTTCTGATATCTAGCCACATAAGCCATATAATTTGCCTGCCTGAGTCCCAAAAAGCTGCCATATACTGTTTCTTAGCCATGGCATCAATCTTCCTGGAATCCTTATCAGGAGGATGTGAGGCCAGAGGAATATTAGCCTTGTCACAGGCTGCAGCTTGTACCACACCTACATGACTACACTGTTCAGTAAGGAAGTCTGTATCCAGACCTGACAAAGTATACCTTCTGTCCATTTTTATCTACAGGAGGGACAGAATGAGGATTTTTAAAATCTTTGTTGTTTGCTTCCTAAATGACTTATGCAAAGGAATAGACAACCTCCTAGACTCTGGAATATCCATCATTTCCACATAATCAGGCTCCTCTTGCTCATCCACAACCTCCTCTAAAGGAAGCTGGAGGGTTTCTGCAACCTTTTGTAAAAATAAAGAAAGAGGGACTCAGACAGAATAGGAGGAGATTCTAAAGGTCTGTCTGGAGAAATGTCGGTTCAATGGGCACGTCCAGACCCCCCAGCCACACATATATTGATCAAATTCCTCCTCCCCTCCTGTGGTTCATAAAATCCTCAACTTCAAAATCCTGAACCACTGGGACTGAACGAACCAACCTTTTACCAACTGTTGGTGGTTCTACAGATCCCTGAGACAGTGACTGGACAATCTGAATGGCTTTAGCTATCTCTGCAGCAGTTGGAGACACAATTTTGGACCCCAAACCTACTGATTCCTTGTCTTTTACTCGGGACTGGTTCCTCTGAACCAGCCTTCCTTTTGCCGAGGAAGTCTCGCCTGGTCAGAGGGCACTCCCTCTGGTCCAGTGGGTACTGGACGCGGCTGGCCATCCGGGTCAGCGGACTTTTGGCCTCCCGCTCCTGAGCCGCCCAATCTCTTTCCAGGGTGGCTGCAGGAAATTTTACACACCTGGCAGTCTGACAGGAGGTGGTCAGCCCCAGACAATAAACACAAGTGGTGTGTGGGTCAGCCTTGGCAAGGCCTCCCCACAGACATCACAGTGTTGAAACCCAGTGGGCCAGTTTTTCTTTTGGGTTTCTCAGACACAATGCCAGCCTAACCAAAACTTGCCCTTTTGATGGCAGTGCCAGGCAAGACACCCTTATCGGTTCCTAACCGTGTCACGGGTATTTGAAAAAACGTTATAATTCTGTTTTTAGAACCGATAAGAACCGGGAACCGCACTCTAAAACCCACTGTACACTTTTAAAATGTAGAAATAACAAAGCGATCGGTTCAAAACCGAACCGATAATTAATTTTCCACACAGACTTAAAATTTAGTACTTACGGTTACCAGATAGAGCTTTAAAACCGAAATGCGGTAAAAATAATGACTTTTGCCGGTTCAAATGAACCGAAAAATACTCGCTTGAACCGAGAATGAACCGAGCTGAAGGAGCTGATCTCCGGAGCGACTGTTCAGTGAAGCGGAGTAAAGAATCTGACAGTTTCATTTCAAACTGCCAGATAGAGCTTTGGGCACAGCGCCCTCGCGCTGTAGAACTCCAGATCCTCTGGAGTTAACTCCTTCCTCTCCGGGGCAGTTCAGCTGCAGTGGCTGACTGCTAATGTTATAATATAGCAAGACTTCATGGTGTTTGAAACCACGATTATCCGAAATCTCTCCAAGGAGTATGTAAAATCTAATAACAATGCTCTCCCTGGTAGTATATCTACCAATCTGAAAACATGTATATCCAAATTGGAAAACAAAATGCCAATACCATCACATTTATCTGAACCAGATGACCAAAAGGAAGGACCACAGGCCCAAGCCCTGGAAGCCTGTTGTAGTTCTTGATGGGATTTTAACCTAGTATCTACAAGACAGACAATATCACACCGAAAATCCTGCACTGTCAAAAATACACCCCCCAGTTTCCTCTGGCCTTTAATGCTATTCACGTTTAAAGAACAAACCGAAAAAGAAGCCATTTAAATGCCAATGGGTGATTTACTCCTTCGACTCTGATGGGTTCGTTTGGCTATAGGATCCAAATCCCTACCTCCTTCCGTATCCGGACAAGAACGAATGGAGGAGGTGTCAGTGTCATCCCCTCCTGAGTCCTTATCAGACAGGTCCGTGGGTAACACTGCAAATTTTTTACTAGATTGCCAGATACGAACCCCAGCCTCCTTGCCCCGACTGACAACCGCCAGACCTTTCCTGGTCCTCTTATGAGGAACTTGAATAAAACCAGAAGCGTCCAGATCAGAAGCAGACTGCATGGGGGGGGGGGGCATCCCACCATCAGCCACAACCATGTTGTCTACCCTCAAGGGAGCTACAGGGACAGATAGAGGAACAACATCAGAAAGTGGAACTGGTAATAGGGGAGACGGTAACTGAAGTGTCCTGAACAATAACCTCCTCAGGTCCCTCGTGCAACCCCACCGACATAGAGGAGGTTAAATCGACTTTTAAATCCCGGGCAGCAACCCGTTTAGCCTGCATTTGCTGTGCTACGGTAATTAAACCTTCATGTGAAGGACAATCCTCCCTATTATGGGATGCCCAGGGACAGCCCATAGGCATGACCCGACGTTCCAAAGGTTGCACTAAAAAGATTTAAGCAGGCACTGGAAGTATGGCCAAAGTCAAAACAATGACTACATTTCACAGTGTCACAAGCAGAACTAAGGTGAGTACGGGAGCCACACTTAAAACATGACTTAGGCTGCCCTATGTAAAAAAATGAGCCCTTTATCTTTTCCTAGGTAAAAGAAACTAGGTAAATGTCTAGGCCCAGTATTGGTAGAATACAATTTAACATGAACTCTCCAACCACCATCCCAGATTTGTTCACTATCCAACGTGGGGGTGGGCCTGTTAAGCACCTCACATCTCTGCTTTAACCAAAATAAAATATCCTCCACATTCACCCCTTCGTTCTTAAACATAATCGTAATATTTCGAACAGCAGGTTTGGTCAATGGAATAGCCTGAAAGGGAGACCAAATGGAAGAAGTCTGACAGGTCGCATACTGTGCCCAAAACCTATCCAAACCTGAAACCTGTTTAAAACTAATGTCGTAATTATAATTACCCAAACTGATCAGGGCAAAAATCTCAGAGGAAAAAAACTTCATAGAACCCTTAAGTAAAGTCTTAGCAACATAAACACGATTAGGGGGTTCCTCTAACCCTCCCTTATATAGCAACTGGACGGCATTACGCCTAGGTGCCGGTTCCCCCTTAGTGGAAAATAAGTCAGCTAGTTTAAAACCAATTGAACGACTCTGATCAGACTCCACAGGATCCTGTAATAACGGTGTAGGTCCCAGTCGTAAAGGGACTGTAGGCCCAGGGGGTATAGAAGGGGAAGGAACAGGAGACAAAATAACTGTAGGTGAAACAGATGCATCATGAACAACAGGAGACCCTAAAACAATAGAAACTTCCCCCACATTAGAACAAGGACGTGAGTCATTAGGCTGAACATGTAAACCACTACCCTCCAGTAGCCCACAGTCGAAGCAACACCCGGGGTTCGTTGGAGCTCAAGTTAGTGTCAGTGGCCTCAGATGTAGCGCTTTTTGTAACATCTTTAAGTAGGTAGGATCCTGAGAGTCCGGAGTCCAAACACCCCCATCCCCCTGTTCCCAACCAGCACTTTTCATAGCCTTTTCGGGGGACCAGGAGGCCCTTTGGCAACTAGATGTGGCCAGTTTGCGGAGAAGGCTGCACAACCAGGGCCAAAATCCCACCACGTTTGCTCCAACCAGGGGCTTTATCAGCCAAGAAAATAAATACATCTGTAGAGCAAGGCAAAGGTCCTGACGTCTCAGTCCGACTCTGGAGAGGCTTACCTCGGGATTTACCAGGACCGTGCTTCTTTTTTCCCCGAGGGAAGCGGACGATCATCAAGGAGAACAGGCAGGGGCTGTGGGCACACCGAGACAGACCTCAGAAGACTGCCAGCCCCATCAGGAACCGCCGCTGATGCAGAAGCAGCAGAGAAACACGCCGAACCTTTGATGTCATCAGGGGGCTTAGACAACTGTATGTCTCCTATCGTAGTACTCCCCAGAGATGCCTGAGGGAGTGCCACAATTTCCGTGTCCAACAGCTGCATTTCATGAAGCAAGGCAGAACGCTTACCCAGCAAAGCGGAACGAGAAGGATCCCCAGCAGCAGAACAGGTAACACCCTGCCGCCCAGCAGAAGCTACAACACACTGAACAGTCGATTCAATGATCGTTGCTGCACTGACACAGCAATTTCCTCCTCCATGGCCTCAGAAGGTGCAAGCACAGGAGAGGAGGCCCTCTCCCCTGTACTCCCAACATCCATCTCCTCCGAAGGTTCTTGCACACTGGCTATCTCGCAGCCAGTAGCAAAGGTTCCCCCTACAGAGAGTAGGGGAATTTCCCCGGTGTCCTGCCCAAATTTCCCTCATTCACTAAAAATACCACCAACAGCTTAATCTGGTTCAAGGTCAGTTGGCATTCATCTGTATCCCCCTCCCCCGGGTCGTGCCTGAAAATAGGCAGGATTTGTCTAGTGCACTTACCTGGTCAACAAAAACGAAATAAATAAAAAATAAAATAAAAACTGTTCAATAAGTCGCTAGAAAGCGGTATAGTACCAGACGACTGAAAAAGGGCAACAGTGCTGCCCTTGCACAACAGTGGAAGCAGAGAAGAACCAGGAAATGACTGCCCTGTCAACCTAGCCTCAGTGGTGGGTAAAATTATGGCAGCATTGCTTAAGGAGAGGATAGTAGACTACTTAAGGAAAAACATAAGACTCGACCCAAAGCAGCACAGGTTCACAGCTGGGTGATCGTGTCTAACAAATATGGTGGACTTCTTCACTTGGATAACCAGAACAGTGGAGCAAGGTGGCAGAGTGGATGTGATTTACTTAGATTTTAGCAAAGCCTTTGACACTGTTCCCCACAGGAGATTAACAAACTAGAGCACACAGGCATAGCCCATAAAATAGTCAACTGGATTAAGAAAAGACTTGCCTACTTCTGTTGGAGGCTGAGAAACTTGCTATACTGCAGAGAACAAACTAGAACATATTTGAGGAACTGGGAACCTGGTAAGACATAATATTGTTGGGGACTTGTTAGGAAGGTAAGCTACGCTTTCTACAGAAAGTTTCATTTTTTTCTTATTGGCATTAAGAAGAGAATTGCAGGATTCCATTAAAGTATAGTAATTTTATAACCAGAGGGGGTGAAATACAACTGAAGTTGCTCGATTCTTGTGCTTGAGACCTAGGATTTGGAAGGATATTTGTGCAACATTTTAGAAGCATCCTGCTGGCCGAGCAGTGAGTTTATCCCTGGTTTTAGAAAAGGGTTTGTGTATTAGAATCAGACATAGCAAAGTGTCTACATTGAAAGGCCTGCTTACATCACAGGTGTCACTAGTCAATCAATTGATTCTGGGTGGGGCTTTTATCACTGAGCTGTCTTAGGCAAACTACACATTGAGAAGCCAGTCAGAAAAGACTTGCCTGCTTCTGTTGGAGGCTGAGGAACTTGCTATACTGCAGAGAACAAACTAGAACGCATTTGAGGAACTGGGAACCTGGTAAGACATAATACTTTTGGGGACTTGTTAGGAAGGTAAGCTATGCTTTCTACAGAAATTTTCATTTTTTCTTACTGGCATTAAGAAGAGAATTGCAGGATGCCATTAAAGTGTAGTAATTTTATAACCAGAGGGGGTGAAATACAACTGAAGTTGCTTGATTCCTGTGCTTGAGACCTAGGATTTGGAAGGATATTTGTGCAACATTTTAGAAGTGTCCTGCTGGCTAAGCAGTGAGTTCATTTTTATCCCTGGACTCAGTAGAGTGGTTTGTGTAGGAGCAGTGGTCTAGTAAATTGTGGTGTTGGTTGACTTACTATAAAGGGCAGTACTCACCAGGGTGGTGGAGCAGTGGTGTATTTGATTGTTTCTAACAGTCACCAGTGGTTGTAGCCTACCCAGCCACCCTTCCCCTCACCCCTCCCACCCCAGGCATGGCATTTCCTTTATAGGCAAGGTTCTGACATCACTTCCTCAATAGGTCTTGGGGAAGAACTGTCATATTCTTAATAACCCAGCACAGTGCATAAAGGGAAAGTACACACCAAAAAACAAAAAAAAAGCAAAACAAAAAAAAATATTTTATATATTACTCATTGTATATTATAAGGAAGAGGGCTATGTGGGGAGTGGTGCAATGCACTGGCTGTGGGGCAGCAGTTTTCTGGGAGACATTCTGGAACTTGCGTTGCTGCCCTATTTGCAGGCAACTGTCAGCTCTGAGGGAGGAGGTTGCCCACCTCCAGGTTGAACTGGCAAGGACTAAGGAGGCCTCCCCCACCCAAAGAGCACCAGTTCCACAACCACTGCCTCAGAGGTTGCCATGTGTGAAGAGCAGATGGACCACAGTGGGTTCTGGGAGGGTGAGGGTGGTGGAATAGAGGCGTAGCCCCCTAGTTGTACCGCTACACAAATCATATGTCAGTCTGGCAAATCAAGGTTCCTCTATGATGACATCCTCAGTGGGGCCAAGAAGAATGCTGGGGACATCCACAAGGAAGACCCACAAAAGAGTGGCAAGGGACATCACAGGGGAAAGAAACAGCTTCTGATAGGGGACTCAATTGTTAGGGGTGTAGACCTGGGGAAGGGAGGAGAGGAAGTAAGGTGCCTGCCTGGTGCCATGGCTTGAGGACAGGAAGCAAATCCTCTGGATTGCAGAAGCAGCATCACAGGAGGGGAACTAGATATCACTGTCCACCTCGGGACAAATGACCTAGCTAGGCATGAGATCAGCGCAGTGCAGGATGAATTTGTGGAGTTGGGGAAGGGCCTCAGACAGGTAGCAAGCACGCTAACCTTCTCAGAGGTGCTGCCAGTCTATGGGAGGGGTGAGGCTAGGGTACTGCATATCATGCAGTTTAATGAATGGTTGCAAAACTGGTGCAGAGCACAGGGCTTTCGCTTCATTGGGGACTGGGGGTCCACCTGGAGAGATGAAGGTCTATACTGGCATGATGGTCTGCATCTGTACAGGAAGGGAAACAAGCTCCTAGGTGACAGGTTTAAAGGCTTCCTTGGCAAGCTTTTAAACTAGTCGAGGGGGGAGGTGCTGATAGGGAACAGGAAAGTTCAAGCCTCCCCACAAAACATGACAGGTAGTAGGTAAACACAGAGGTACAGAGCTTGACAGAGGGCAGGATGGGGTAAATGGAAAAATAGACAAGGGCAATAAGAGCAGGGATGGGGTAAAAAAGGATAAAGCCAACATTAAATGGAGGGCAATGAGTACCAATGCCCGTAGTCTGGAAAACAAGCTTCCAGAGCTAATAGCCCTGATGGAAGAGGAACATTTGGATGTAGTGGCAGTCACAGAAACATGGTACACGGAGAACCATGACTGGGATGTCAACATACCAGGGTACACAATCTACAGAAGGGACAGGGAGGGTAAAAGAGGAGGTGGAGTAGCTCTCTACATAAGGGAAAGGATCAAAGCTACAGAACTAAAAAGTAAAGGGGGAGGACAAGAGGCACTCTGGGTCACCTTGGAGACAGGGAATGGCATCACAATCCACACAGGTTGTATACAGACCCCTGTCTCAAGGGGAGGAAATGGACAAGAAAATGATAGAGGGCATTCTCAAAATGGCTGAAAAAGGGGAGATACTGTTGATGGGGGATCTGAATATGCCAGATGTTAACTGGATGACATGGACTGCAGCCACATCCCAGAGCAGGGCCATTCTTGATGCCCTACAGGGGGCATGCCTTAGACAGCTAGTGGTGGAACCCACTCAGGAGGGAGCAATATTAGACCTGGTACTCTCAAATGGAGAGAAGATCACAAATTTAGAAGTCAGTAGACATCTGGGAACAAGTGACCACTGCACAGTGTGCTTCCCAATAAACACAACCATGGAGACAAGCCATACAAAGACAAGGATACTGGACTTTAGAAGGGCTGACTTTGGCATAATGGGCAAATACCTGAGGAATGCATTAACAAATGGCCAGAAAGGAGGGGTGGAAGAACAATGGAGAAAAATCAAAACTGCCATCATGGAGGCAACAAGCCTTTGTGTGAAACAAATAAAGAAAACAAAGCGGAATAAAAAACCACTGTGGTTCTCAAAAGAGGTGTCAGGGAAGGTTAAGAAGAAAAAGGCTGCATTCAAAAAGTATAAGGAATCACAGAAGGAGCATGACAGGGAACTGTATCAATTAAAGCAGAAAGAAGTGGGGATGGCAGTCAGTTTAGCAAAGGTCCAAACCGAGGAAAAGATAGCCAATTCAGTTAAGAAGGGGGATAAAACCTTTTATAGGTACATTAGGGAGCATAGAAAGGTTAAGGGAGGGATAGTGAAGATTAATAAAGGGGAGAGGGGAGGTGGGCAGAGTGAGACAGTGAAAAGGCAGAGATACTGAATGAATAAACTTTTGCTCAGTATTCACAAAAGAAGAAGAGGAGGAGTTACCTAAACCAAACAATAGAAGCACTCTGGGTAGTGGGGTTGACGCCAGTCCATTTACAGAAGAAAGAGTCCTGAAAGAACTCCTAAAACTCAAGGTGGACAAAGCAATGGGCCTGACGGATTCACCCTAGAATCCTAAAAGAACTAAGGGAGGACCTAGTGACACCACTGACCACACTTTTTAACAAATCATGGGAGGATGGGGTGGTACCTGAGGACTGGAGGAGGGCAGATGTGATTCCCCTTTACAAAAGTGGGAGCAAGACAGAAGCAGGAAACTACAGACCTGTTAGTTTGACCTCAGTGGTGGGGAAAATTATGAAATCTCTTCTGAAAGAAAGAATTGTTCAGTACTCAGAGGCCAGCGGGGCACAGGACCCAAAGCAGCATGGATTCACAGCAGGACGGTCATGTCAGACGAATCTAATCGATTTCTTTGACTGGGTGACCAATGTAATAGACCAGGGAGGGGCTGTGGATATGGCCTACCTAGACTTTAGTAAGGCATTTGACACAGTCCCTCACAAAAGATTAATAATCAAGTTAGCCAGCCCGGGAGTGGGTCCCAGGGTGGTAGCCTGGGTAGCAAACTGGCAGCACAACAGGACACAGAAGGTAACAGTGAATGGAACACATTCCGAAGAGGGGGTTACTAGTGGAGTACCTCAGGGCTCAGTACTGGGTCCAGTCCTCTTTAACGTCTTTATAGGTGACACTGCAGAGGGTCTGGAAGAAAAGGTATGCCTCTTTGCAGATGACACAAAGATCTGTAACAGAGTTGATACACAAGGGGGGAGTAGAAAGGATGAGAAGGGACTTGGCAAGGTTGGAAGAATGGTCAGACATATGGCAACTTAGATTCAATGCAAAGAAGTGCAAAGTAATGCACCTGGGAAATAAAAATCCAGGAGAAGAGTACACAACAGCAGTGGAGGTACTAACAACAACAATAATGGAAAGGGATCTGGTTGCAGTCATATCAGATGACCTAAAGGTGGGTAAGCAATGTGAGAAGTCAGTAAGAAGAGCCAAGGGGATACTGGGATACATAGGGAGGGGCATCACAAGTAGAAAAAGGGAAGTGGTTATCCTCTGTACAGACAGTTGGTGAGACCCCATCTGGAATATTGCGCAGTTTGGAGACCTCATCTACCAAGGACATAGACAGGATGGAAGCAGTCCAGAGGAGGGTAACTAAAATGGTGCAGGGTTTACATCAGAAACCATATGAAGAGAGACTGAGAGAGCTTAATATGTATACCCTTGATGAAAGGAGGGACAGGGGACAGATAGAAACTTTAAGTACCTCAAGTGAATCAGCAAAGTCCAGGAGGTAGCATCTTTCAGAAAAAGAGATGTAAGAACAAGGGGCACAATTTAAAGTTAGAGGGGGCAGCTCAGGGGTAATGTGAGGAAAATCTTTTCACGGAGAGAGTGGTGGGCGCATGGAACCGCCTTCCTGGAGAGGTTGTGGGGTCTAAAACAGTGGGGAATTCAAACATGCTATGGGACAGACGTAAGGCAATTATAGTGGGGAGTTGCAGGAAGTAGGCTGTTGGTTAACTAGAATCTGCAGCTTATCCAGTAGGTAGGGAAATTGGCAGACTGGGTGGGCCAAGTGGTCCTTATCTGCCGTCAAAGTCTATGTTTCTATGTAAAAATTGGCTTCAGGATAGGTCAGACAGAGTCCTGGTCAATGGGGCATTATCAGAGGAGGGCAGAGGGGCAGAGTAACCAGCAGCATTGAACAGGTGTCAGTACTTGGCGCAATATTCATCAGTGAAATTACTGATGGACATGAGGGGAAGGTCTGCTTGTTTGCAGATGACACAACATTCTGCAACAGGGTAGAACTCTGCAACAGGGTAGACACAGATGAAGGTGCCTTTGGGATGGAAGTCGATCTCAAGAACTTAGAAAAGTGGTCAAGAATATGGCAGTTAAAATTTAATGCCAAGAAGTGTAAGGTGATGCACATGTGTAAACATAACCCAAGAAAGATGTACACACTGAATGGGCATCAATTAGAAGAATCAAAGATGGAACGGGACCTCAGAGTAATTGTTACCAATGATATACAGTTTGAAATTCCCAGTAACAGCACGGAGAACCGGCCGCCAGTGAGAGAGGAGGTGACTGGGAGTGTGCGTAAGCAGAGGAGGAGGGACAATCATCTGTAAAAGGCTTGCGTTGCCTTGAACCTGCACAGGTACTCTGAATTAATTTATCTCCTGCCTGCAACAGTCTATTTTGTGTGTCAGCCAGTGTTACAGAACTTCGTTAGTGACTGTTTCCATTATTTGCTCCATCCTGTCTACAATTGTGCTGTGGCTCCTCTCTGCTACTGAACTGTGAGTGTTGCTGTGCCTCTAACAGTTTGAAATTCCCAGTAACAGCACAGAGAACCGGAAGCCTGTGAGAGAGGCGATGATTGAGAGTGCGTGTCAGCAGAGGAAGAGGGGCAGTCATCTTTAAAAGGCTTGCACTGCTACTGTGCGAGTGTGAGTCTGAGTGCCACTCGGTGTTAAAAAAAAAAAAAAAGAAAGAAAAGATAAAGTCTGTTAAACTAGGTTAGTGCACTACGAAGTAAGGTTAATTAAGGCTAAGGAGTATAATTTGATAAAAGATTTAGAATTCCATTCTAGGACTGGAACTGTAAAGGGGGTGTTTTAACCATAGAACTGTGTTTTAATTTTAACCATGTTGAAACTTTTAGTGCAATGTGTCCTGTTGTGTGTATTATTCAATTCCTTGAAGTCACATGTATGTCTGGGTCAGGAGGTTGCCACGTGACCCATCCCTTGGAAGGCAGCAGGACAGGACATAACTGTGTTTGCTAATTGTTCCCTCAGGCCCTGTGATAATTCGTGGAGCAAGAAGAAACAGCTTTACAAAGAATTGGAATCTGTACAACCACGTGAGAAGCCAGAGTCTTAGAGTTAAGGGCTTTAAATTATCATCTTGTAAATTAACCGAACCAACTACCTGTTGCATTGTGCTGTTGCTTGCAGGTGACGTGGAAACCAATCCTGGACCTAATAAGCAGTTACGACAAGATTTAAAAATAACACTTGAAAATGCCAGGAGTATTATAAATAAAATGCAGGAATTCAGAATGTGGGTCCAATGTTTACAGCCAGATATAATAGGCATAACAGAATCTTGGCTATCTCAAAAAAGATACAGGACACTGAAATAATAATGGATGATTATAATTTATTTAGGTTGGATGGGGTAAGCGGAGCGGTGGGGTTCTTTGTACATTAAAAATAAAATGGGGTTAGTTGAAGTTGTTTTTTCAGGGAGTACTGGATGGGATAGAATGTTTCTGTGTAGTTTTAGAAAAGTTGCAACTTTTAATTGGTATAGTTTACTCTCCCCCCTAACACAAATGGAGATAAGTTTGAAGTACTGACATCAAAAATAGCATCTTTGTCAGAAGGCAAAGATATAATTCTAACTGGAGACTTCAATGCCGCCTGGGGCAAACCCAAGGGCATGAAATTGGAAAAATGTTTTGAGGTCTTAAATGTAAATCAGATAGTAAATCAGGTTACAAGGAGAAGTGGAGTAAACAGTCAGGGTAGTATTTTAGATTTAATGTTTCTATCAAAGGGGCTTAACATTGAGAAGTGTCAGGTCTTGCCTCCTAATCTGGGTGATCATAACTCCGTTTATTGTGTAATAACAGATAAACATAAATGTAGCGAAGAAGGAAAGATTACGATAAAGAGAGATTTTAAAAATTATCATCCTGAACATTTTGTTCAAGATCTGAAATGTGAAAAGTGGGACAGGTTACAATTAATTCCAGATATAAATTTCAGGGTTGAGGAATTCTCAAAGACTTTTTTTGAGGTCTGTAATAGGCACGCACCCTTAAAGAAAATTAAAATGAGAAAAAAGCATCTACCTTGGGTAAGTGACTTTTTATGAAAAAAAAAATTCGTATTAAAGATAGAGCTTGGAAAAAAGCTTACAAAACAAGAAATGGGGTTGACTGGAATAATTACAAAATGAAACGGAATGAATGTCACAGACTAATTAAACAAGCTCGGAAAAAGTTTTATAAGTACAACATAGAAACAACTCAAGAATCAAAACAGTATTGGAATTTAATTAAAGATTTGGATAATCCATTAAATGCAAAACAGAAAATAAAAATGTTCGATGATAAGGGAGAACTTCTTGATCTGAAAGCTACAGCTCAGCTGTTAAATCAATACTTTACAACGTTACCGGATACTGACATCCCTGTTGGTACATTAATGTGTACTGATTCCCATAAAAGAACAAGTGAGGAGGAACATTTTCCCAACTTCTACTTTAGGAAAATAAAAATAAAAGAAGTTAGGGATGAGATTAAAAAATTAAATATTAAAAAATCTTATGGTACGGACAAAACTGAATCCAAATGTATTAAATATGCAGTTGAATTACTGTCATCAATACTGACAGAGTTATTCAATCAGAGTTTGATGGAGAATACTTTTCCCAGTAAATGGAAGGTCACAAAAATTGTACCTATATTTAAAGGAGGTAATCCAAATGACCCCTCAAATTATAGGCCAATTGCGGTCCTCTCCATCCTCTCTAAATTAATGGAGCGGATGGTGTTCAAACAACTGCATAACTATTTGGAAAAATATTCCAAGTTAACAAAATTTCAACATGGTTTCAATACTGGGACCACTACGGTTTCTGATATACGTAAACAATTTACCTACTAGAATAACAAATACACATATAAGATTGTACGCGGATGATACCGTTCTAGTAGCATCAGCTAAAGCACATGGTGAAATGAAGGCAAAGCTACAACTGGATTCTGATATTCTATAAGATTGGTTATTAAGTTCTAGACTAGTATTAAGTCAAAAGAAAACACAGGTCATGTATTTTGATAAGAAATCAAATAAGGTAATATAAAAATTAGTGGATGATAGGGAAATACTAATGAGTGATGGGGAAAAATTAACAATTACAAAACAATATAAATATTTAGGAGTAGTAATAGATAGTGCTTTAACATTTTCAGATCACATAAATAATATAATAATGAAAGTTAATAACAGAATTGGGGCACTGCGCAGGTCTTCTGGAATATTAAGTCAACAAACCCAGAGTGAAATTGCTACGCAGTTAATACTGCCCACATTGGAATATGGTAATTTAGTTTACAATTTTGTGGGTCAAAATGACTTGGATCAACTGATCAGGACTTATAACAGATTGGCTAGACTTGCTCTCAAGTGTAGCTGCTTAACCCATCATTGCACCATGTACAAGGATCTAAAATTGGATAGTTTACAGGTACGGTATAAGAAACAATATTCAATATTTCTCTATAAGATTAACAAAGGGTTAATAATGGGTAATATTGATATAGATTTTGAGTACGAGTGCCATAATTATGCTTTAAGGGATGTACTGTAAAACACAGGGGCTTAACTTTTCCATTAGTTAATTCAAAATATGGTAGCATGACATTACAGGCTTAGGCTACAAAAGTCTGGAATGAAATTCACCTGCAAATAACAAATTTGACAAAATTAACACAATTCAAATCTGGTCTTGATAAAATATTTTACTTTGAATGTACCTGTCTGAAGTGATTTTATTATAAGGAGGGTATATTGTAAACTGTTTGATACCTAAACAGGGAATGAAGTACCAATTAGATAAACATTAGGTAAACCAATTGTTACATTTGTAGGTTTATTGTAGATATTGAATTATGAAAGACAACAGTATGTTTTGTAATGTATTTATGAATGATGTTTTACCCTGTAACTTGTATGAATGTATGTACAGGACAACTTTGAAAATCTGTCCTTGGACCTAAAGATTTGTATAGCCTGTCTAAAAATAAATATTTTTACTACATATAAAAGTGGGGAAACAATGTGAAAAAGCAGCACAGAAGGCCAGCGGCATCCTCGGCTGCATAAGTAAAGGGATTACAAGCAGGAAGCGCGAAGTAATCATCCCGCTGTACCGGTCCTTGGTCAGACCACACCTAGAATACTGCATGCAGTTCTGGAGGCCCCACCTAAAAAAGGACATTGACTGCTTAGAAAGGGTTCAGAGAAGGGCCACTAAGATGGTGCAGGGTCTGCATAAGAACAGTATAAAGCAAGACTCAGTGAATAAAACTTATACTCTCTAGAACAAAGAAGAAATAGGAGGGACATGATAGAAACATTCAAATACATAAAGGGAATCAACACAGCCCAGACAGGAATACATCATGGAATAGGAAACCTATTCCAGGAAAACAAAACAACGCATACAAAGGGGCACAATCTGCGCCTAGTGAGAGGCAGATTTAGAACCAATGTAAGGAAATGCTTTTTCACAGAGAGGGTGATAGAACCATTGAACAGCCTGCCCTCAGAGGTGGTAGCATCGAAGATGGTATGAGAATTCAAACTAGCATGGGACAGGCAATGAGGGCACCTGAAGGGGTAATAAAACAGGGAGGGGTAGAATGTTTGGGCAGACTAGATGGATTATGCCGCAGTCCCCATCTGCTGGCTACTTATGTTCTTACTGTGGCACTGCACAGTCCTGAAATGTGGGAGTCCTGAGTTCATATACTGTACAACCTCAGGTCAGTGATTAACCCTAGGAGGTGGGTACAGTGCAATGGTATTGCGGCACTGCACATTGCTAACATGAGAGTCCTGAGTTCATATACAACCTCAGGTCAGTGATTAATCTTAGAAGGTGGTTACAGTGCGATGGTATTGCAGCAGTGTGTAGTGCTGACAGGTGGGAGTTGTGAGTTCATATACAACCTCAGGTCAGTCATTTACTATAGGAGGTGGGTACAGATCGATTGTATTGCGGCACTGCGCAGTGCTGACATGTGGGGGTCCTGAGTTCATATATAACCTCAGGTCAGTGATTAACTCTAGGAGGCGAGGAGAGCCCAATGGAAATGCAGCAGTACGAAGTGTGACATGTGGGAGTCCTGAGTTCATATACAACCCCTGGACAGTGATTAACTCTAAGAGGTGGGGACAAGCATGATGGTGCTTCAGTACTGCGTAGTGCTAACATGTGGAAGTCCTGAGTGATACAGAACCTCTGGACAGTGAGTAACTCTAGGAGGTGGGGACAAGCATGATGGTACTATGACAGTGTGTAGCGCTGACATGTGGAAGTCCTGAGTTCATATACAGCCTCAGTTCAGTGATTAACTTTAGGAGGTGGGTACAGCCCAATGGTACTGTGACAGTGTGAAGTGTTGACATGTGGGAGTCCTGAGTTCATATTGAAACATAGAAGTGACAGCAGATAAGGACCGCAAAGCCCATCCAGTCTGCCCATTTTTTCTACCTTATGAATGTGCCATAGGCGTTTATTCTGTCAATGAGCTGCTCTATTCATACTCATCTGTATTGCTCCCTCATGCCTATCCCATGCCTGTTTGAAGCCCTACACTGTATTCATATCCACCATTTCCTGAGGTAGGCCATTCCATGCATTCACCACCCTTTCCGTGAAAAAGAACATCCTCATATACTCCTTAATCGGACTCCCTCTAATCTCATGCTGTGTCCTCTTGTCCTGCTATTTTTCTTATATTGAAAGATGTCAGACTTTTTCACCTTGTTAATGCCCTTAAGATGTTTGAATGTTTTGATCATATCATCTCTCTCCCTCCTTTGCTCTAGGGCATACATATTGAGCTCCGTTAATCTTTCCACATATGTTTTCTGATGCAGTCCCTGCACCATTTTGATTGCCCTTTTCTGGACTGCCTCCATTTTGTTAATGTCCTTGTGCAGGTGCGGCCTCCAGTACTGCATGCAGTACTCCAGATGGGGCCTAACCAGTGTCTTGTAAAGAGGGATTATTACCTCCCTCTTATGACTTGTGATACCCCTACTAATACACCCAAACATCCCTCTAGCCTTACCTACTGCTTTAGTGGTCGGCTTGGATGATTTCAGGTCATCTGTGATGATGATGCCCAAGTTTCCTTCTTCCCTTGTGATTGCCAGCAACTCCCCTCCCAACCTATAGGTAGCTTCAGGGTTTCTCTTC
Organism: Neoceratodus forsteri; assembly: GCA_016271365.2. Taxonomy (NCBI): domain Eukaryota; kingdom Metazoa; phylum Chordata; order Ceratodontiformes; family Ceratodontidae; genus Neoceratodus; species Neoceratodus forsteri. Next base: position 1,191,348,804 of record CM057454.1, read on the forward strand.
CCTATTTGCATGATCTTGCACTTCTTTGTGTTAAACCCCAGCTGCCACTCTTCCGACCATTTTGCCAGTTTTTCCAGATCTCTTCTCATTCTGCCCACCCCATCTGGATCATCTACTCTGTTACAGATCTTGGTGTCATCTGCAAACAAACAAACCTTACCCTCCAGTCCATTTGCAATGTCTCTGATGAAGATATTGAAGAGGACTGGCCCCTGGACTGATCCCTGAGGTACCCCACTTGTGACTTGCATCTCTTCTGACTGTATACCATTTACCACCACTCTCTGTTTTCTGCCCATCAACCAGTTTGCTATCCAGTTGACCAATTTCTGACCCACCCAGAGTCTACCCAGCTTATTAATCAGTCTTCTATGTGGAACAGTATCGAAAGCTTTGCTGAAGTCAAGGTAGACAACATCAACTGCACCCCCTTGGTCCACCACTCTGGCTACCCAGTCAAAGAAATCTATGAGATTAGTTTGACAGGACCTTCCTGTTGTAAACCCATACTGTCTTGGATCCTGTGCTCCTATGGATTCCAGGTGTTGCACTATCCTTTCCTTAAGGAGTGCCTCCATAATCTTGCCCACTGCTGAAGTAAGACTGACTGGTCTGCAGTTCCCTGCCTCCTCCCTGCTACCACTCTTGTGGAATGGGATCACATGAGCTCTTCTCCAGTCTTCTGGGACCTCTACTATGTTCAGAGACTCACTAAACTGTTCTGATAATGGCTCTGCTAGTTCCACCCTTAGCTCCTTTGGTACCCTGGGATGTATGCCATCAGGTCCCATTGCCTTGTCCACCCTGAGCTTATTAAGCTCTTGTAGGACCCTTTCTTTTGTGAAGGGACTTGTGCAAACCTCCCTCCCCCCTGTGTCCATGATGCTGAGCTGTGGGTTCTGCCCTACCTTCTCCTCAGTTAATACTGAGCAGAAGTATCTATTTAGGATACATGCTTTTCCTTGGTCCTCCTCCACACACTCCCCCATATCCTTCTGATCTTAGCAATACCTCCTCTGGACTTTCTCCTTTCACTAATGTATCTATAGAAAGTCTTGTCCCCTTCTTTTACTGTTTGTGCTAGTGTTTCCTCAGTTTGGGCCTTTGCCTGCCTTACTGCCATCCCTGCTTCCCTTAGGGAAGTTTGGTATGCCTCTCTATCTTCGTCCTGCTGAGTTGCCTTATATTTCCTGAAGGCCAACCTTTTGGCTCTGATCTTTTTTGCTACTGTTTTTGAGAACCAAAGTGATTTCCTCCTTCTTTTGCTCTTGCTTTTCGCCCTAACACAATAGGATGTTGCTTCAAGTATTACACCCTTAGCGCTTGCCCACTTTGCCTGTATCCCCTCACCTGTATTTCTTTTTGCCAGGGCTAGCTTAACTCTGTTGGCCATCTTATCAAAGTCATCTCCTCTGAAATCCCACATTTGTGCCGTGGAATGGGATGATTTAGTTCTAGTGGCCAAATTGAACCATACCAAGTGATGGTCACTGGTCCCCAGGTGACCTTCAACCTGGAGATCTGTGAGCCTTTCCCGTTCATTAGTACTAGATCCAGGATAGCCCTGTCTCTTGCAAGTTGTTACATCAATTGTTTGAGGCCCTCCCCCTGCAGGGAATCCACTATGTGTCTAGTTCTGGACGATGTTCCTGCTGGTATTGACCAATCTGTATCTGGCATGTTTGAGTCTCCCATTATCAGAACCTCCCCTTTAGCTGTCATGTTTTGTATATCTTCTAAAAGTAATGTGTCTATGTCCTCCCCCTGGTCTGGAGGCCTGTAGACAACCCCAGTTCGTATGGCTATCCTATTTCCTGTTTCCAGGGTGACCCACAGTTCTTCTGGCTCCTTATGTGTATTCTGAATCTCTTTAGCTTTGATATTTTCATTGACATAAAGGGGCACTCTCCCCCCCCCCCCCTTTTTTGCACCTTGGTCTCCTCTGAACAGTACATAGCCGGGTACTGAAGTCTCTCAAGTTGGTTACTGGTGAACCATGTCTTGCTAATGGCTACTATGTCCAGTTTAGCCTGTGTCATTGTTGCCTCTAGGTCTGGGATCTTGTTTCCCAGACTGGGGGCATTTATGTACATGATTTTCCATTGGCCAGATTTCGGTGCATTAGTTCTGGGGTGAGGTCCAGCTTTTCCCCTGTGCGTCGTATGGGAAGCCAGACCTTTTTCCTTAGCTGGTGATGCAAATTAATTACAAACATGCTGAACTCCTGTTTGATCACTAGCTGATGGGGGAGGCGTGTCTTTCCCATTCAATGTTATCAGGTGCTGCACCCCTCTCCCCATTTGCTAGTTTAAATATTCTGCAAAGACATCAAACTTCTGCCCCAATGCACTGATTCTCTTCTTAGTCAGATGCAGTCCATCAAATTTAAAGCACTTTTGCTCCCCAAACTGTTGCCAGTTACCTACAAATTTGTGTCCTTTTTCCTGGCACCAGCCCTTGAGCTACATGTTTAGCTCCCCTATCTCCCCTTCTCTGACCTTCTGTCCATCTGCCCCCTCTCCCAGACTGCCAGGATCTCAGAGAAGGAGATGCCAGACAAAATGGATGACAATTTGTCTTCCAGCCTGGTCAGGTGTTCCTTGGTCTCCACAACTGACCAGCTGCAAAATCATTTGTCCCTATGTGTACCAGGATGTCAATGTTTTCTCCTGCTTCCTGCACGATTTTAGCAATGTGATCGGTGCCTCTCCAGGCTGATGTACCTAAGAGACATCCGACCATTACCCCCAGCTGAAGGTAGGTATCAACTCCCCGCATCATGGAATCTCCTATGATCAGAAATGTTTTGGATTTCCTTTTTGCTTTTTTTGTTTTGGTTCCTGTTTTGGGCGAGTTTTGCTGTGCTAGCTCCTGTGCTGCAGTGTCCTGCTCTGCAGTGACCTCAGCCCCTTTGTTTGATTTCGGAGATAGAGGCAGATACCCGTTTGTAGTTTTTATGATTTGTGGAGGTGATACGTTGGTGAGCACTGAGTGATGGGGCACCCAATTTGCCCCTCCTAACCAACTGCCAACCTCCCGGACCAACTATCCTCTGTGGTCGAGGTGCTTCTGTTGGATATTGGGGAAATGGCAGGCGGTTCTTGTAACATATATCCCCTTGAATATGCGATTTGAGGCATGCAATCTCAGCCCATGCAGCCCGGAGCTCAGCCCTTAGATCTCTGATGGTCCAGCATGTAGGACACTATCCTAAATCCTGTATAACTGCCCTTTTCAAAAGTGTCCCACTGTACCTGCAGTTAATAATATCCATTCCAGTTGAGCTGCCGAGTTTATAACCTGGTCAGAGTAATTAGAAGGAAAATGAAAGCAAACGTTTGATTTTTTTTTTTTTTTTTTTTGTATAACTTTTTATAAGTTAAATTAACAGTGCCCCTGTAAGAGAGGTCACTGTGTCGATACCCCTCTGATCATCCCCTTCCTGTTTTGCTACAGGAAATGTCACAACTGTGCTACTTTATAAAAGGTGTGTAGCTGGGGGTGGTCGGGCCCTTCCCCTGCTGAAAAGAAGAACCACGGACGAAAGAAACATGGAGGTAAGAGTAGAAACAATCCACCAACAACAAATGCAGTCGCTGTCCCTCAGTCTGTATCTCATATGTGCTCCTGTAATTTTCCCTGAAAGCTTAGCCTATGATAGATAAAACTATAAAACCTGTACAATCTTTACAGAAGATATACCCTGCAAAAAAACATGTTGCTATAGAGAAAATAAAGCAGTAAAAAAGTAACAAAACCTATAATCACAACCTGTAGAGCACTAACAGAATATACACCTTGCAAAAAACAATTTGAATCAGAGGAGATTACAGCAGTAATCTGTAAGAACAAAACAGTAACAAACCTGTAGGCACACCCTACAACAATAAAGCAGAAAGTATACCCTGTAACAGCAATTTGAATCAGAAAAATAAAGCAGTAAAATGTAAGAAAAAACAATAACGAAACCTGTAAGCACAAAAGAAAATAGTAACACACAGTAAATCTGCCTAGCCAAAAGAAGCCTTAATTTATTTCCTTGCTCCGATAATGTTGTTCCTTGCTCTGTCCTTACAAGCAAACCTAGAAGAAAAGAGCTCAGGTGAAGCTAGGTGCCTTTGCCAGCAATCCTAGTCTTCCACCTCAAAAACACCAAATAACCTGACCTTTTAACTCTTCCCTCTGTTGGAAGTTACAAAGACTTTGTCAGCTCCACCCCTCAGTTACACTCCTAATCCCCTGGAAGAGCTGTGGGAGGAGAGCAATTAGCTCTTTCAATGTGGGATATACAACCTCAATTCAGTGATTAACTTTAGGAGGTGGGGATAGCCTGCTGGCACTGTAACAGTGTGTAGTGCTGACGTGATGTGGGAGTCCTGAGTTCATATACAACCTCAGGTCAGCGATTATTCTTTAGGAGGTGGGGACAGCCAGATGAAACTGACAGTGCATAGTGCTGACATGTAGGAGAGCAGAGTTTCTAGACAATCTCTGGACAGTAAGTAATTCTAGGAGGCCGGGAACCCCCCAAGAGGACTGCAGCAGTGTGCACAGCTGACATGTTGGAGACTGGGTTTTATATATATTTGAAGGTCAGATATGTTTGAATAGGATTATCAAGATAATATGAACTGTCTGGAGAATGGATTAAGTCTACCTACTATTATAGCCCCCTCACCCCATTTTAGACAGATAGCAGTACTGATGTGGCAATACATACCCACCTTCTTAGCCAGGGGTCAGTATTGTGCCAGGATTGTGACAACAGTGCATGTGTGATGCCACAGTGTGAGTCTATGCTGAGGCAGGGGTACGTACACCTGATACAGGAATATTCTTGTTAAAGTAGTAATTGTATTGCTGCAAACGTTAAGTGAGCGCTCTTACAAATCCCCACTATTCAGAACTTACCTCTAGCTGCCTTCTTTCCATTTTAACTCTGTGAATATATTCACTTTACCAACAACTCTAACTTCTTCAGGAAACAGAATTTTTATCATTTAACACAGGTCTGCTCCCGGAAAGAACAGGGAGTTAACCAAAATTCACACAGAATGGCACAAGAATATTTTTCTGGAGAAAACAGCTTTGTTCTTCAAGCCTTTGTTCCCAAGCCAGAAGGAGTCTAAGATGTTTCCTGTGGTTTTGTATGGCTTTACAACTCACTGGTGCCCATTCTTTAGCCTACAAGTCAAATATAAAATCACAGTATTACTAAAAGTGTGCAGAACCTCTGGGTCCAAAACCCATCTCCACCCTCTCACCACCCCCCCCCGAACTTAGGCACCTTGGTTTTAGCAGGACCTGAGCTGAACTCTGTCGGTGTAGCACAAACTAGGAACATTTTCTTTTTTATTTTACATTTTATAGGTTTTTTTCCCCATTTTTCGCCAGTCCCTGCTCGCGTGCATCCGGGGCGCTGACATACGCATGTGGAGGCACGTGCACGCCAGGCACTGCAGAGCGCCCCACCCTACTAGCCACCTCTTTCCCCACCTGCGCCACCACCGGACCTCTACCCAGTGTTTACGGGACTACGAGAGGGACAGCGTCTACCCCAGGAGAGGAGAGCTGCTGACAGGCAGCTTAATCCTGCTGCTACCCTCCCCCCAGGACAGTTCCTCAAGGTCGTTTCTGAACCTGGGTCAATGGGGTGATGTGAGGTAAGGCTAGATGCCTCACCCCCTGCACCACTGGGCTAGTCAGAACATTTTCTTTCTGTATGCTGCAGCCATTTGTGCCTACCAATGCTCACCCCCACTTGCCCATGATGTGACACTGGGCCGACAAGACCCTCTTGGTTTATGTGACAGGATGTGGGCAGCGAGTGCGAAGGAGCATAAAAGGATGCTTGCGTGGCTACTTCGTACCAGTTCCAGCCAGGAAGGGCACAAGTACGAGCTCTGACTATAAGCTATCTGAGAGTGGACAGAGGACAACTCATGGAAGTGGTATAGGGAATGTCGTGGGCGGTCAGCATGACGGACTGCAACTGCGGGGATTATAAAAAGTGAAAAAGTTCTATTTGAGGACAGCCACACCTACGTGTTAGGGGTTGGAATTGGCCTACTGGAGGCAAGGAGTTTGACTGTGGGATGCCAATAAATGCAATAGCCCGACTTATGGCCCACCTTACTCACAGACAAATAAGAAAAACAAGCAACTTAACAATTTTTTTTAAACTGTCCAACCCATAAAAAATATAAAATTACAGAACTTTGTGTCTGACTAAACTGTTTTGAAGGTTGCGGATCTATGCTGGCCATGTGCTGCAGTATGCTACAGTGTTCTCTCTTTCCTTCCGATCTTTTGAGAAGCACATACACACGCGCACACACATGCATACACATGCGCACGCGTGCACACACACATACACAAAAGCCTGGTCATTGTTTGAAGGCGGGGTGAATCAAATATCTGTAATTTGAGTAGCCCCTGCCTTGTAGCCATTACCTAATGCCATTGATTCCAGGACTTGACTGGGCATTCTGTCATTTCAGGGTCTAGGCACTGTGGCAGTTGACTAGTTCATAGCTTGCAGTCTTGTAAGCCAGTTACCTGCATGCAAGCAGGAATAATTTTCTTCCACAGCTCAATATAAATAAAATGAATTAGACTTTTTGAATCATGCACCACATTTTTAAAGTCTTTTCTGGAGAGGGTGTAGCTCTCTGGCAGTTGAGTAGCTCATACCTTATAGTCTTACTAGCCAATTACCTACCCACAAGCAGGAATTGTCAATCACATTTTTCTTCCATAACCCAATAGAAAACACACTGTACCAATTTTAGTGTGGGCTTGCATCACGTATACTGTAGAGGCCTTTTAGGGAGGGTGTAGTGCTCTGGCAGCTGAGTAGCCCATAGCTTGTAGTCTCACTAGCCATCTGTACCCAACTCTTGGCTTGCAGTTTTGCTCACCTATACATACACCACAGAGTGACTGAGGGTTTCTTGGGCATTGTTGGTAGGGAGCCAGCTCAGCAACAGTCTCTGAATTTAATTTATTCAAGTATAGTCCAAGGTAAAAGCGAGTGGATCTATGAAACAAGCTTCCAGTATTCATAGACACTACGATGATTTAAGAAGGTAAACAACAATTCAGAGAAAATATATACTGTCACAAAAGCAGACACTTTTTCTACTGCACGTGATGAACCCTTTCCCTACAGTGTTATCACCCCTGGAGTCCTAACTGCCTAAGATCCCATCCCGTTTGCATGCTCCAGCAGGTTATGCCAAATCCAGCACATGCCAATCAACAGACAGCCAGTGAAGCTCGATGGATAAGCCATTAGTTAAAAAAAAAAAAAAAAGGCAGGGCTGGCAAATGTACTGAAAAAAAATGGAGGCAGAGCCGGCCCGGTGGCACTAAGGGTTGAGAGCTGGACGCCTACTGCGCCACGCTGGCGATCCAGGTTCGGAATGACATGGGTCTCCAGGAGCTGGCGTTGGGGGAGGAGGAGCTGCATCGAGCCACCCAAGGCAGCTCTCCACTCCCAGGGAGGCTGCTGCCCCCGTCCCCACAGCTCAGTCGCTGCGGGTGTGGTCCGTGGCGCGCAGTGGAGGGGGCTGATGTGGAGGGCATCTCGAGGCGTGACGCGTGCCGCCACACGGTGTTCGTAAGCAGGATGGGGACTGGGATAAAACGGGAAAAACAACGTAAAAAATGTATATGGGAAAAAAAATGATGGCAGTTGCAAGCACTACACACAGTGAACAGGAAAAATTTAGCATGTATGCACGTGATACTATGTAACACTGTCTCACGCTTTTGCAATGTCTCGTTCCCCTATGAGCTCTTTAGATAATGAGGACAGCCATGGCAGTCAGTACATTCATGCAAGAGGCAGAGCATGATGGTGACTCTAATAGTTAGGGCTCAGAGGAACTTGTGGTTGTAGGAGATCAGACCAACCAACCCAGGGAAATTCCATCAGAACAGAGGCCATGTGGGAGCAGTAAACACCCCAAGGAATGTATGCCTGATGACAAGCTTACTCACACTCAGCCAGCCACTGAGGATAAAGAAGTAAGTATCTAGAAAGCAACACAGGCATGCCAGAGGGTTTTGAATTTGAACTGAATTGTGCAAAATTGGTAAAGGCATTCCCTGCAGTTTGGAGTTTGTTCCACCTTGACCCAAAGTACAGTCTGTGTGCAATATGCTGTTTGTGTAAGACCTCGTTCAGTGGAGGTGACGAGCTAGGAGATCTTTACAGTTAAGTCTTAATAAGATTTCTTACAGCTGGCCCATGAGTGTGGTAGTACCATCATCGCTCACAACGCTGTGACCTGGGCTCAGCAGTGAGCCCTGGTTGTTGGAAGGAGGAGGAGGACTAGGCATCCCAGAGAATGCTCTCTTCCTCCGGGGAGGGATAATTACAGCCCCTGCTGCAGCGTTACCACCTGGGTGACCAAAGGTGGTAGTGCAGCAGTGGGGAGTGAGTGGGTGGGATGGACGTTGGCCAGGCTCACAGTTAGCACACCACCATGCATGCCAACATCCTGAGAGAGGGAAGCACAAAAACAGAAAAATGGGCTCCAGCACAGTGAATTCTAGCATTTTTGTTTTTTCAACTTTCTTTCTGCTCCATCACCGGAGAACTCTCTCCAACAACCTACTGTCACTCCACATGCTCTACCTCCCACCGTGACCTCCTTTGCCTCCTCACCCAACCCGGCCAGACCCCTCGGCTCTGAGCTCCTCCAAGGCAGGGCTGCCTATCCTCCCAGGGTGCTCTATCTAGAGTCAGAGGCAGAGCTGGGCGATTGAGATGGAGGAGAGAGTGTTGGGGCGTGGCTGCAGTTGCTCGCCTATCTCCGGGGCGGAGAATTTCTCCTTTTCTTGCCCTCCGAGCGCAGCCGTGCAAAGAGGTCAGCACGTGGCTGCCCTGTAGACATCCGCCACGCTCACTCCCGATTCTGTTCCCGCACTAGTAGTACCTCCGGTGACCACCAGGGGTCTCTACTGTGACAGGAATAACCTGGATCCCTCCCCAAGGAGAGGAGAGCTGTCCTATGGATGCTCAATCCTTCTCCCTCCCCTGCTGACCCCCAGCACCCAGGCTCGTCCCCAAACCGGGGTCGCTGGCGTGGCGCACGTTGTGGTGTCCAGCGCCCCAACCCTCAATGCCACCGGCATCTAGCATCTTTATCAACAATTTGGGGTTTTGCCTACTGGTCCAGTGGATCCATGTGAGGGGTTTGTGGTAAAAGCCCTGCCAAACAAATATGGTTGCAAGTTCTGCAGAGCCTAGACTATACCAAGACACTATTTTTCAACTGTGGCATAGGCCTACTCTCTGGACAGCAGCTTTCTGCACAGGTACATGACTGAGTGTTCCTCCCCGTGTGTGCGACTGACTCAGAACCACTTCTAGCCCATGTTCATGCACAATGAACTTCGCAGAATAGTCACGGCTTGCAAGCACAGATGCCTGACACAGTGACTCTTCAGTTGGCAAATGGTGTTTCACAGTGATCCGCCCACTGCATTTGTTCTGGCCTTTTCTTTCTACTGAGATCTGCAACAGTTTGGCCATATTACAGAAGTTTGGAACAGACTTTCAATAGTATCCTGCTGCCCCAGGAAGGCCTGTACTTTTCTTGTTGTTATGGGTGTGGCCAATCCTTGTATGGTCTCAATTTTTACTGGCTCAATGTACCCACTCCCACCTTCTGCTCAAGGTATGACTCCTCTGCCATCCCCATTTGGCACTTTTCCACCTTGACTGTCAGCCCTGTCCGCTAAGCACCTCGGTCCCGTGCCTGATGTGATCCTCCTACATCTGGCTGTAGATGGCGATATCATCCATATATGCCAGAGCAAGGTCTCCTACCCCAGACAGAATGCAGCCCACGAGCTGTTGAAAGATGGCTGGTGCATTCTTCATCCTGAATGGCATTACTTGAATAGATATAAATGGAGTGACAAAGGCCAATCTCTCTCTGGCTTCAGGGGTCAAAGGTAGCTGCCAATAGCCCTTTGTCAGGTCTATGGTGCTCAGGTACATGGCTCCACCTAACCTCTCTAGGACCTCATCCATCCTTGGCATGGGGTATGTATCTAATTCCGTAGAGCTGTTGAGCTTGCGGTAGTTGATGCAGAACCTTATGGTCCCATCCTTCTTTATGGATCAATAACACTGGGGAAGCCCAAGGACTATTGGACTCCTGAACTACCCTAAGAGGCAGCATTTCCTTGATCTCCCCTCAATGGCATGTTTCACTCCCTCACTTGACTCTGTAGGGTGGCTGCCTCAGTGGGATGTGGAACCCTGTATCCGCATGGTGCTCCACCATCATGCTATACCGCATTTTCCTTGTAAACATTTCCACAAATTTAGGCAGCACCCCACACATTTTGGCAGCTTGGGCTGTTGTCAGCTGCTCCAAGAGGGCGACAGTGTCTACTGAGGATTCTTTCTTAACCTCCCTAAGGTGATCCACCAGCAGGTCTACTTCTGCCCTCTTCTCTGAATAGCTACACATAGCCAGGACCATCTCTTCCTGGTCATGGTAGGGCTTCATCATGTTTATGTGGTATAGTCACTGCTTGCGCCTCCCGTGAGGTAGCTCTACCACATAATTATCGTTATATACCCTCTTCACCACTAAGCATGGACCCTCCCAAGCCACCTGCAATTTATTCTACCTGGACAGGAATGGGTACTCTCATCCATTTCCCGACTTCGTACTCCCGGGCTCTGGCCCCATGGTTGTACCACATCTTCTGTTTCTGTTCTGCAGTGGCTAGGGTTTCCTGGGCAAACCCCATGAGCACCTTCAGCCATGACCTGAAATTGAGGATATATTCCACAACAGATTCCCCTTGGGGAGCAAGCTCTTCCTCCCATTCATCACTTACTGAAACTAGGGGACCCCATATCCTATGGCCAAACAGGAGCTTGAAGGAGGAGAACCCTGTAGACTCCTGGTGAACTTCCCTACATGTGAATAAGAGAAGGGATAAGAACTTTTTCCACTTTCTTACATGTTTGCTCAGCGAATGCCCTTAATATAGACTTAAGAAATCCCAGCCCCTCCCCCAACAAACCAGGGTAGTTAGCGAGGCAAACACCAAGATAGAGAAGTCAATAGGGAGAAGAGCCGGGGTAAATGGAGAAAAAGGCAAAGGTAGTAAAGACAGGGATGGGCTAAAAGGGTAAGGCCATCAAAAAATGGAGGGCAATGAGTACCAATGCCCATAGTCTGGGTAACAAGCTTCCTGAACTAGTGGCCTTGATAGAAGAGGGACACCTGGATATTGTGGCAGTCACAGAAACCTGGTACACAGAAAACCATTGCAGCTAAGCAGTCACGGCACACCGTACACACACGAACACTGTCCACAGTTCAATTGTACTAAAATGTACAGAATTTTATTCCCTCACCGCATGGAACACATGAATAAAGTCTCAGAAGCCCACAGTAACAAAGTGTCTAATGTTTCACCAAGTCACTGGCTTTTAGGGGACGGGAACTTTATAAGGTTTAAAACTGAGCTACAAAGAGAGATGCAGTTTCAGGAAAGTAAACTGTGTGCAACCAAAAAACGCAAGGTTATTCGAGATGAGAATGATTTTCTGAAGGGACATATTTTCAGTTGGTCTAAGAAGTGGAATATAAAAAACAAGGAAGAAAACAGAAAGTGCAATTTAAGCCTATGTCCATTCTGAAAAACAGCACAGCAAGAAGGGATGATGCACAAAGTGGAGCGAGCAGGGCTAGAAATAATGGCCACAGTGGTACATTTCCTTCGGAAATGGAAGTCTCCCAGTTTACATTTCTTGGGACACTTGAACATTTTTACATTGGGATGCATTAAGAAAACAATAAAGCAATTCTGAAGGAGACCAGTGGCTTATTCAGATAAGAGGTATCCCCCCTCCCCCAAAGTCCTGTCACCAGTCACACAAAATATTTCTGGAATTTAAAGACACCACACAAATATACCCAGTGTATGACCATGTATGATCGTTTATTAGTATGGTATCTTTAAACAAATTCCAGTAATATTTTGGGTGACTGATGACAGACCGTGAGGAGAAAAATGCCTCTTATTTAGCTAGTAGCAGTGAATGCTCTACACACCCCATCTCACAAACTTAATATGGCTTATTCAGTTTGAATAATCTCTTTATTAGTTTCAAAACAGAGAACAACCATCAGACATACAAAGACAGACAAACAGTGAACAAGTGCAATCGAATGTGTACAATTGATCATTTTCGGATATGTCTTTAACTGTTACAATACATTTTTGTAAAAAGTCTTAAAAAGCTGGTCTCAACTGATTGTTTCGAGCCTAACAGTCCATGGCAACACATAGCAACAACACTCCTGACATCAGGCACCCCACCCAGTTCTCAACATCATCTCCTCTGCCACACCCAGGGAAGATAGAAAGAGGGCCCAACCCCGAAGGAAGGCCTCCTCCCCATCCCTGACAATATATGTGAGTCTCTCCAGTGTAAGAGTATGTATTGTCAGGCGGTGCCGTTGCAAGATTGTGGGCTTGGCATTGGACACCCAGGTATTCTGGATGCAGTGGCGTGCCAATACAAATAGCGTTCTCATCCAGCAAGGGAGTGGTACTCATTCCTCCTCCTCCGCTACCCCCATTCCAAAAAGACATACCAAGGGATCCCTCTCCAGGGGTCTGGCAGCCATTTGGGCTACCTCCGCCACTACATCATTCCAAAATTGCACTAACACTGGACAGGCCCCAAAACAATGAATATATGTACCCCCTCTCCTTCCCACATCTACCACACATAGGAGATATGGAGGGATGCACCTTGTGTACTATCACAGGAGGGTAGTATAGCCTGTGCAAAAACTTAAAGAAAGCCTCCCTAAATTTGTTGCAGGCCATAATTCCTGCAGGCATATGGAGCACCACCCCCAATCCCTTTCTGAGATAGTTCTCCCTAGGTCTCTTTCCCACAGGGCCCTTGTTTTCCCACTCAAGTCCGGTAGCCTTTGTTTCCCTTGCTTAGCCACCTTTCCTATGAAACCCTTGGGGTCTTTCCCAGCTTGATATACCAACTGCTCCACTGGGTCTGGGATAAGGCATTCCCGTTCCCCTCTATCCAGACTCCCCACAAGGGCTCGGACCTGTAGATACCTGTACAGGTTCTGTTCTCTGATCTGAAGGTTTTGTCTCAGTGTCAAAGGTGCACAGGTCCCCTCTGATCACCAAGTTACCCACACTAATTATCCCTTGTGTTTCCCATTCCCTAAATCCCTTATCTTCCAACCCCAGCAGGAAGAAAGGGTTCCTGGCCACAGGCAATAGCAGGGTCTCCCCTCAACATACCAAACTCTGCCTTTTGAGCTGTCCGCAGGCCTCTAAGACCGCCGCCACTAATGGTTACCACTACCCTCAGCTCTAAAAGCCTGTACCCCCTTACTGTGCAAATATGCGGTGAGCCGCCCTGTGTTTCCCACTTGCTCTAAGTCTACCCACCGAGCTGCTAGGGGTTGGTGTACCCAATCCACAATACACCTCTGCTGTATAGCTAGGTAATAGTTACCTAGAACGGGGAAATTAAGTCCTCCCCTACTCCCTTCCGCCTTCAACCTTTGCAGACTAGCTCACGGCTTTCCCCCCACCATATGAACCCGGAAAATGCTCTGTCAAGCTGCTTAATATCTCCCTTTGTTAATCCCAGATGCAACATCTGCATCGGGTACAAGATCCTGGGGAGGATATTCATTTTAATAAGATTGACTCTCCCTAACCAAGAGATAGGAAGTTGTGTCCATCTCCTAAGATCAGACGCAATGGTCTTTGTCAAAGTGGAGTAGTTCAAACCATATAGGGCACCCAGCCCTCTACCCACCCGTATTCCAAGGTACATGAAACTGTTCCACACCAGTTTAAATCCCAATTGCTCCCCCCATATCAGGGTAGCACATTAATTTCGACTTCCCCGGCTTAATCTTGTACCCAGAGACCCTTGCAAATTCCTCAGTTAGGGACTGCAAGGGGTTCATAGACCTCTGCGGATTTCGGACAAAGAGAAGCATGTCATCCACATACAAGGCCACTTTGTGTAGAGATCCCTGCACTCCCTCAACTCCTTCCACCGTACATGCTGGTGTATCGCCATCATCAATGGCTCTATAACCAGAGCAAATAGGAGAGGGGATAAAGGGCACCCCTGCCTCGTACCTCTCCCCAGGCTAAATTGTTTGGAGAGGGTGCCATTCACCAAAACCCGCACTCTGGGCTTCTCATACACTGCATGCACCCACCCCACATATGAGTCACCCAGACCAAACTGGGCCATCACTTCGAATAAATAATCTCACTCCGCACTATCAAATGCCTTTTCAGCGTCCATTGCCACAGTTCCCATCCTCTCCCCACCCTGGCTCACCCTCCACACCATGTTAAGTAGCCTGCGCGTGTTATGGTATGACTGGCGGCCTTTGATAAACCCGGTCTGGCCTGGGTGAATCAAGTCCGGCAAGACATTCTCCAACCTAGTGGCCAGGACCTTTGCCAGAATCTTAAAATCACAATTGAGCAATGATATGGGCCGATATGCTGCACACTCTGTCGCATTTTTTTCTTTCCAATTGTTTAACCAGGTGAGACACACTAAACTGAAAGCTTGTTTACAGGTACAGACTGGGAGCACAGGGAAGTTAAGTGACTTGCTCAGGGTCACACAGTAACCCAGATCTCCAGATTTGCAGCTCAGAGCCTTAAACCACTGTGCTATACTGCTTCCCCATCTTTGCCTGGTTTGTGTATCAGGCAAATGGTGGCATCATACTAAGTTTCTAGCAATGTGGGTATTTCCTCCTCCCTCTCTCTTTTAAAGAGCCCACATAGCGGCCCTGCCAATTGTCCCCCCCCAAAAAACAATTTATAATATTCTGTAGGAAAGCCATCTACTCCACCACTTGCCCCTTTTGCAAATTTTGCATAGCTACCAAGATCTCGGCTTGAGTAATGGGCTGACTCAATTGCGCTCTTTGGGTATCTGTAGCTTTAGGCAGCTGGAGCCTGCCCAACAATTCCTTTATCTGTGTCTCTGTCCCTTTATGCTCCGCCCTATACAACTGCTCATAGAAGACTCTGAAACAGGCTCCAATATCCGTCAGCTCTTTACAAAGCCGTCCCTTCCCATCCCAAATCCCTAATATGTGAGTGGGGCATCTCCCCCCCTTCATTAGCCTCACCAGAAGGGGGCCTGGTTTATTGGCCCATTCACAAACCTGATGTTGACAACAAAACCACGTCCTTCCCGGCTCCTCCTGGAGTAACGCATTCAAGGCTTCCCGCGCCATCACCAGTAGCCTGAGCGCTTCTCCTTGTTCACCACCCGTTTCTCTAAATCCTTTAACTGCTGCTCTAATTTGACCCTTCTTGTTTTTTTTTGTTTGTTTGTTTTTTCTCCTTAGCCATATACTCTGTTATGGTCTCCCTCATAAATGCCTTTCCCACCTCCCAGAAGGCAACCTGGGATATGTCCCGTGAGCTTTGGTCTCTGTGTAATATTGCCACTGCTCCACCAGATGTTCTTTAAATGCCTGATTTCTGACCATGTACGTGGGAACTTTCCACTGTGGGATTCCTTCCCGCCTCCCTTCTCCTCCCCACACAACTTCAGGATCACCATGGCATGATCCGACACATGAATAGTACTATGGGATATATCCTGGACCCTCCCACACCAACTCCTGGGCAAATATATATAGTCAATACGAGACCAGGGTTTTATGTAAATTAGAACAGAAAGTATACTCTCTCGACCCCGGGTTTAGCGTACACCATCCATCCACCAAGTCAAGGTCTGCGACTCCTATTTGCCACTGTCGCATGGTCTCCATCATCCTCCCCTTCTCCTCAGAGTGATCCATGCGGGCATCCATTGTCCAGTTAAAGTCCCCTTCCAGAATCAGCCTCAGGAATTGCTCCCTGAACAGCAAGTCCATCCAAGAGACATAAAATTGCGGGTCATAGACTACAGGAGCATAAATGCAACCAAACATAATCTGCTCCCCGTTTAATTCCCCAGAGATAAAGACATATCTGCCCTCCCCTGGGTCCTTGACTATCTGCCTGATTTCAAAGGGGAGGTTTCTATGCAAAAGTATGGCCACCCCTCATTTGTGGGATGAAAAGGAAGCAGCATAGCACCTCCCTTCCCAGTTTTGGACCAACTTAGTATGCTCCACATCTGTGAGGTGGGTTTCCTGTAATAAGGCCACCTGTGCCCCTGCCCTTTTCAGGGTTGTCAAAAGGGACGTTCTTTTGATTTGACTTGCTATTCCCTTAACATTCCAAGAGACTATGTTAACAGGTTGTGCAGTAGCCATGGTTTTTGTGAGTCTGTTCCAGATACCACCCTCCATATATTGTACCATCATACTGTGCCCACATGTTCTCAATGGGACAATCTACCCATTCTGTCAGAGCTCTACAAAACTGTACATATACAGCATCATTGGTAACATCAGTTGCATGCAAAAACATATAAACAAGAACAGTTTGAATAACAGCATAACCCTGACCCCCCTTCCCCCGCAGCACCCCTTGCCCTCCCTCTGTACCAGGCAAAGCACACTATGGCATCCCCAAACCTCCCCCCCACGTGACACCACCTCGGTTTGTATTAGGTAACAGTTTCTAGCCCCCACACTCCCAAATGCCTCCCTTGTATCTCACCCTCACCTCTACTACCAACCAATATCCCCACCCTTCCTTCCCATCCACCAGTGCCTCTAAATAATCCACATATTCGCTCCTCTTCCTTAGTCCAACCACCCCATTGACACTAATGCCAATCCAGCTCAAGTGTAGAAACCCCCTTCCTAACAGGTGCGTTTAAATCACGCTGCAGCGCAAACACACCCACACCCACAGTCAAACAGTCCACAGGGCTTCTCACCTCACACCCTTGTGCTACTTATTCTTCTGCACCAGCCCTCTATGGATTCTCCCCCCTTCCCCCTTGATCTCAGCTGCCAGATAAAGTCACAAAAATGCCAGTGCCCAGACAGCTAGGCACCCTGTGTCTGGTTCCCCCTGTGCAGCCCACGGATATTTACTATATTATTCCCACATGCCTCCACACTTCTCCCCCTGCCCCTCAGCTAAGTACCCACCATTGTACCCCTCCCATTATGCAATCCAGTATAAACATCAACAGCAAAAAGAGAAGGGAGGGAGAAGAAACCGCCCAAGGGAGCGAGCAGGCCCCTATGTTTTACTCACCGAGCCTCACAGCTACATCCCAGCAGGGGAGAGGGAGCAGGCTGCACCATCAAACATACATGCAGCCCTCACCCTCCCGCCACTATAGCCGGAGCTGGGAAAGAGATTGCATGGTCTAAGAGTATCCGTGTCACAGCACCACAGTTCAAAGATGCCCAACGGGGTCATAGTTCGGTCCAATAAAACAGGTCTCATGATTAGGTGGTGTGTGCACAGTCTTTCCCCCACGAGCTCTGCTCCACGAAGCACCAGTCACTGAGAAATGGAAGAAATTACTACAGTCCAGACAGTTAACCCAGTCTGCTACTTCTCCATCCAGTTTCTCTCCCCAAACAGCATACTTCGAACTTACGGGCAAGGAACATGCCAGCCTCCAGAACAAGAATTATGAAATATAAACAGGCGTACAACAAAACGCAGTAGGGAGCAGGATAATCACCCCGCAACTTGCATCTCGGCCCACTTTCTTTCGGAGGTTCTTCACAAATTCCACCGCCTTATCCACTTCCCAGAAAGAAAAGGTTGCACCTTCATGGCGTATCTTTAAGGTAGCCGGATACACCAAAACATTCTCTATTTTCAATTCTCTGAGCTGGGCCATAGTTGCATTAAACATCTTCCTATGCTTGAGCAAGTATGCTGAGTAATCTTGCGATAAGAACAAACAGCTGCCTTCAAAACTAAGTGTGCTTTTCTCTCTGTAGGCCCGCAGTATCATTTCCCGATCCTGATAATGGTGGATTCTCATGATGATCTGCCTTGGCAGCTGATCCGCTGGCGGCTGCGGCATAACAGCTCAGTGAGCCTTTTCTAATTTTGCTCGGCCATTCTTGGGTTGCAACCCCAACAATTCTGGAAGCACTCTGCCACAGAAATCTAGTGCACTCTCTCCTTCTCTGCCCTCTGGCAGCTCCCAAAGGTGCAGACTGAGTCACCTATGGTAATTTTCTTGATAGTCATAGGCCTCCTTAAATTCTTCAAGCTCCTTCTGCAAGGCTGTGACTTGCTCGGGGACTGGTGACAACTCATCCTCCATTCTAGAAATACGGTCCTCTGCCTCCGTTATTCAATTGCCTTGCTGTGACTGTTGTTCAAGTACCTCTTGCAAGCGAGAGTCCAGCTTGCCCTCGAGCTTAATTAGCCTTGGTTCTAAGGCCGCTATCACTTGGCCAGTAAGTTCCTGGCCAAGCATGGCAACTTCTGCAGCAGAAAGTGACACCAGGAGGTCACGTGATGGCACCCTAGGAAGCAACAGCACGCCTAACTAGCTCTGCTCTCAACACTGCAAACGACTTTGATTAAAATCCTCCCTGAGCCAAGATCTGACCTCGGAAAGCACTTGCTTGATACTGGAGACTCTGATCCTGTCAAACGACTTCCCGGTATGGAGGTTTTCATGAAGAAGGCTCCTCTGTGGCGTTTGCCGCCCCCTACTCCAGAAAAGGATAAAGCTGCCAAGCGGGCCAAACAGCAGGCCACCACCTCACCTAAAGTGTCACCCATGCAGACTGCCCTTTCAGAGGAGAGGTTCACAGAGCTTATGCGGCCCCCCCAGGACGCAATCTCGACAATGTCTGCGGACCTGCAGCACATCAAAACATCGGTCGCTTCACTACAAGTTCGGGTTGACGATACAGAAACCAGAATTGTTTCACTTAAAAACAAGCAGAGTAAAACTGAACTTAATGCTGTTAATGCCACCAGAAGAATTAAAAAGTTTGAAGAGAAGTTCGAAGACTTAGAGGGGCACAGTAGGCACAACAACTTACTTGTGATAGGAATCCCTGAGAAGGAGGAGGGGGTCTCCCCAATTTTATTTATACAAAAATTCTGTGAGAAAATTGCAGGGTCGTCCCCAAATGGGGCGACCTATGTAAATCGAGTGGGCCCATCGTGCTCTACGCCCTCCACCACCTCCAGGCTCCCCCCCAGACCTCTTATCTTCAGGTTGCTTAATTTCTTGGATAAACAGCACATCCTGGCCAAGGTCCGAGAATTAAAGGAGGTTCAATGAGAGGGCCGCAAGATTCGGATAACCCAGGACCTTCCACAATCTGTGCGAGCCAGGAGGCAAGAATTACACCCTACGGTTGCCAAGTTAATTGCTGCTGGGAAGCCTTTTCAGGTGAAGTACCCCGTGATACTGCAGGTGAAACATGAAGAAAAGTGGCTGACCTTGATACCCCTGAGCAGGCGAGTCAAGAACTTAAATCTCTGTTACCTGATTTATTCAAGTGGCCCGGTACGTGGTTTGTGTATTTAACTTCAGCCTGCAAGAACAAGTGGTCTTCTGATCTACCTATTGGGCTCTAGCCATGAGGAGAGGATTGACTTCAAACATAGCTGTTACTACTGGCTTAAGAATTGGCCGTAGATCAATTTTCATTCACTGAAACAAACTGATGACTGTCTAATGCGATGGTCGCTTAGTTCCTTGCATTGCCCGTGGGCGACTTACATGGTCGTGGAATGGTGGGTTGGTATTTCCCTTTGAGAGTCTGGCTCTGATTTGCATAGAAGGATTGCCTTTCTTTTAGACTGGTTCAAGAAGATCATGTTCAATGACCTCGAGTGCAGTATCGCTCCTTTTCATTTGCTCCCTCCTTCTTATTGATGAAAACATCTCTACTGGAGTATACGCAAGGCGACTGATGGTTAAGTCGCAAATTTTACTTTTTAATACTAGTCAGAAGGAAACTTATTTTCTGACAGGAGTGTACTTTTCTTATTTCAATTAAAACACTGCTGGTACTGCTTCCAGATGTTTCTTATGCACCTTGCTTTAACTTTGTTTAATGTATTAATACAGTTTGCGGTCTCCTGCCACCAGCTGGATACTACAGAAACAGTAGCCCCCTGCACCAGAATTGTTCAGAATATGGGCGGCCTCCATTATTAATGACATGCTTGGATTTCATGGTTCTGCTATGTATAATATACAGTGTTTACAGTGGGGGATGGGAGGGATTTGTTTGGTGCAGCCAGTTGTTCTTCTTAGTGCTACTTTAAACATCACCAGGCAGTGATTTAATAGTAGTGCGGCTATCTAGAACTGGGGGTAGGTTAATTATATAGATAAATATGTTTAGAGGGTTAATTTTTAGAGTCTGGGATCGGGGGGGTGGGGGTATAAATGTATATTTTTCATCAAGGATATATATTTTCATTCAGGTGGGATTGCCAAGTGTGTTTATGTCTTATTTGTTTTGTTATTCATGGGGCTACTTGGGAATAATGCAGAGCTTCTCAAATGTTTCAAATTCAGGTTGCTCAAATAGATCTGCCATGGGGGGACCATACCGTTTTGTGAGCTGGAATCTTAAAGGGGCTCAAGATAGGTGTAAAAGACAAATTATCCTGTAGCATCTAGTCCACCTCAGGACGGGGATCGCTTTCCTACAAGAAACACACCTCAGGAGAGAGGATATGCCACTTCTATGTCGAAACTGGGTAGGTCAAGCTTTTGGCTCTGGGGTCTCCACCAATTCCGGTGGTGTGGCAATCCTAGTGACAAAAGTGATTCCATTCAGGCTAGTCAAGGAGGTTTGGGACCCCAATGGCCACTATGTTCTTATTCATGGTATGTTAGAATCCCACCCAGTACTCCTGGGTGCGATTTATGGCCCGAATACCGATTCTCCTCAATTTTTCATACAGTTACTGGAATTAATATCCACTCAACACCCAAAGCTAACAATACTCAGAGGTGACTGGAATATCACCCCGCAAACAGAATTAAATAGATGAGAAGGCAAGGCCTTTCCCCTGCACAACGTGCATTAGGGGAACTCATGGATGGGGCAGCCCTCCTAGATATCTGGAGAGTACTGAACCCGACAGAACGGCAGTAAACCTTTTTTCACACCTTCACTGCTCGCACTCAAGAATCGATTATTTTCTGGTTAGTTCCTTTGCAATACCCGGAATCCTAGACTCGGCTATCTATGCCAGAATCATATCCGATCACTCTCCCATTGGTTTTTCATGCTTGCTGGGGCCGGGTCTCAAACAAGACTTTATATGGCAACTGAATAACCAGCTTCTTCAGAAACTAGCTATGTTGACACATATCACAGACTTCATTGCTGATTTCATAGCAGTTAACAAGGGGTCCATAGACAGAGTTGATCTTATTTGGGCAGCACTGATAGGTACCTTGAGGGGGGAATGTATTCGGTTGGCTACGACCATATCACGTCAGCAAAGAACACAGGTGGAGACACTCCTTAACTCTATCCGTGTGGCAGAAGGGTCTTTAAGTAGGACCTCAACCGCACAAGAGTGGGCTAGACTTCATAACCTTAAGGCGCAATATTCTGAAATGATGGCTAGACAGGCAGAGCTCTCTCTTCACCGTACTAAACTTAAGTATCTTGAATCAGGGGAGAGAGCAGGCAAATTGCTCGCAATTAGAATTAAGCAGGCAGAAGCCTCACGGTTTATCCCTAGCATATGTCCTACACAGAACAGTCCCCCAGTTACTGATCCAAGGGAGATAACCAAAGCCTTTGGAAGGTTTTACCAGACTCTTTACTCTATTGACCCTCAATTACAACCATCAGAGGCGGAGATGCCCCAATACCTTGATTCGGTGACACTTCCCCAGATCTCTCCTATACAGGCGACCCTTCTTGGTGCATGTATTACCGCCAATGAAATCCGGCAAGCCATAGAACAATTACCACGTGATAAGTCACCCGGTCCTGATGGCATGTCGAATAATTTATATAAATCCTGTTGCTCTGTCTTGGTTCCAATCCTAGAGGAAGTATACAACTTTTGGTATGAAAATGGCCTCTCTGAGTTTAATTTTTTAGATTCTCTTATAACTCTCATCCCCAAGCCAGGGAAAGACCCCCTTTACCCTGAGAAATTATCGCCCTAGGCTATATCCCTTCTTAATTCAGACATTAAAATATTAGCAAAGACTCTCGCTAATAGGCTTACCCTGATTATGGGTAACCTTATTAGTAATGAACAAGTAGGTTTCATGAAGGGGAGATCATCCGGGGACCACCTACAGAAACTGCTACATTTGATTTCGGCATCCAGGGATTCGGACATCCCGGTTGTGGTTGTCTCCCTGGATGCCAAAAAAGCATTTGATCATGTTTCCTGTGATTTTCTGTTTTTCACTCTTGCTTGCTTTGGTCTCCAGCAAATTCCTAAAGTGGGTATGTTTATTATACTCCACACCTTCGGCCCTGGTATGGTGCAATGGCCTGCCCCCTTCGTATTTCGTCATGGCACCAGACAGGGATGTCCATTATCCCCACTCCTATTTAACTTTTATCTCGAACCCCTGATCCACAAACTAAAGGTTTCTAAGGAAATTCTCAACATTAAAGTAGGAAACTCTCGATATGCCCTTTCAGCATATGCAGACAATTTACTTTTGCACCTTGAACATCCCCAAACTACTATCCCTGCTCTTTTAACAGAAATTGAGGCCTTTTCTAAAGTTTCATATTATAATTTAAATTGCTCTAAGACTCAGGTCTTCCCATTAAATCACAAAACCACTAAAGCGGTACTGGATACGTGTAGTCTGTCCTGGGAAACAAAGTCCACCACCTATTTGGGCATAAAAGTGTCAAGAAATATGGCATCCATGCTTAAAGATAATCTAACAGACTTACTGAAAGCATTAAAGACAGACATGGATGGATGGAGCTCTTTACCTTTGTCTCTTTGGGGGAGAATTAGCAAGATCAAAATGAATGTGCTACCTCGAATCTTATACCCTATGGGTATGTTGGGCTATTTCCTCCCCAAGGCCTGGTTTAATAAAGTCCAGAAAATCCTTAATACATTTATTTGGGGAGGGAAGGGAGTAAGAAGGGCCTATCCTAAATTAGCAGCCCCTAAATCCCAAGGTGGCTTGGCACTCCCTTCCTTCTTCACATACTATTGTGCCCATCATTTAAGTAAACTCGCCTACTGGGTCAAAGATACTAATGTTGCTAACATAGAAACATAGAATTTGACGGCAGATAAGGACCGCTTGGCCCACCCAGTCTGCCCATTTCCCTACCTACTGGATAAGCTGCAGATCCTAGTTAACCAGCAGCCTACTTCTTCCTACCCCCAACCCCTATAATGGCCTTATGACTGTCCCATGCATGCTTGAATTCCACCACTGATTTTGACTCCACAACCTCCTCCGGAAGGCCGTTCCATGCATCCACAACCCTCTCTGTGAAAAAATACTTCCTTAAATTACCTCTGAGCCTCCCTCTATCTTCAAATTGTGCCCTCTTGTTCTTGCACACCTCTTTTTTGACAGATGCTACCCTTTTGGACTTTGTTGATTCCCTTGAGGTACTTGAACGTTTCTATCATGTCCCCCCTCTCCCTCCTTTCCTCGAGGCTAAACATATTAAGCTCCTTCGTCTCTCTTCATATGTCTTCTGGTGCAGACCCTGCACCATTTTAGTTGCCCTCCTCTGGACAGCTTCCATCCTGTCTATGTCTTTGGAGATTGGGTCTCCAGAACTGCACACAGTACTCAGATGGGGTCTCACCAGCTGTCTGTACAGAGGGATAATAACTTCCTGTTTTCTACTGGTGATGCCTCTCCTATGCATCCCAGTATCCCCAACCCTCCTTGCTGCCCTCTCACATTGCTTGCCCACCTTTAGGTCATCTGATATAATTACCCCCAGGTCCCTTTCCATTTTGTTGTTGTTAGTATCTCACCCCTATTGTGTACTCTTCCCTGGGTTTTGTTTCCCAGGTGCATTACCTGCACTTCTTAGCACTGAATCTAAGCTGCCATACATTTGACCATTCTTCTAACCTTGCCAAGTCCCTTTCATCCTTTCCACCCCACCCTGTGCATCAACTCTGTTGCAGATCTTTGTGTCATCTGCAAAGAGACATAGTTTTCCTTCCAGTCCCTCTGCAATGTCGCTTATAGAAGACATTGAAGAGGACTGGTCCTAACTCTGAACCCTGCAGTACCCACTAGTAACCCTCCTCTCTTCTGGTGGACTCCATTTACTATTACTCTCTGTGTCCTATTCTCCAGCCAATTCTTTACCCAGGCTTTCATCTTGGGACCCCTCCCAGGCTGGCTAACTTGTATATTAATCTTTTGTGTTGGACTGTGTCAAATGCCTTGCTAAAGTCTAGGTAGGCCATGTCCACAGCCCTCCCTGATCTACTACTTTGGTCACCCAGTCAAAGAAATCTATCAGATTTGTCTGAGCGCTTCCGCTGTGAATCCATGCTGCCTAGGGTCCTGTGCCCTCTGGCCTCTAGATACTCGACAGTTCTTTCCTTCTGAAGTGATTCCATCATTTTCCCTATCACTGAGGTTAAACTAACAGGTCTGTAGTTTCCTGCTTCTGCCTTGCTCCCACTTTTGTGAAGGGAATCACAACTGCCCTCCTCCAGTCCTCGGTACCACCCCATCCTCCCATGATTTGTTAAAAGGGTAGTCAGTGGTGTCACTAGTTCTACCCTTAGTTCTTTTAGAATCCTGGGATGAATCCCATCAGGCCCCATTGCTTTGTCCACCTTCAGTTTTAAGAGTTCTTTCAGAACCCTTTCTTCTGTAAATGGGTTGGTATCAACTTCTGTATCCAGAGTGTTTCTACTGTTTGTTTTAGGTACCTCCCCTCTTCATTTGTAAATACTGAGCAAAAATATTTGTTTAGTATCTCTGCCTTTTCACAGTCTCCCTCTGCCCACCCTCCCTCCCCTTTATTAAGCCTCACTATCCCTCCCTTGGTCTTCCTTCGCTCCCTGATGTACCTATAAAAGGTTTTATCCCCCGTCTTAACTGAGTTGGCTATCTTTTCCTCGGTTTGGGCCTTTGCTGTTCTGACTGCCTTCCCAGCCTCCTTTTGCTTTAACTGATACAGTTCTCTGTCCTGCTCCTTCTGCGATTCCTTGTACTTCTTGAATGCTTTCTTTTTCTCTTGAATCTTCACTGCCACTTCCTTTGAGAACCATAGTGGTTTCTTACATCGTTTTGTTTTGTTTATTTGCTTCACACAAAGGCTCGTTACCTCTGTGATGGCAGTTTTTATTATTCCCCATTGTTCTTCCACCCCTCCTTCCTGCCCATTTGCTAGTGCATTCCTTAGGCACTCACCCATTTTGGCAAAGTCAGCCCTCCTAAAGTCCAGTACTTTTGCCTTTGTATGGCTTGACTCTATTGCTGTGTTTATTGTGAACCATACTGTTCGATGGTCGCTAGTTCCCAGATGGCTACCCACTTCTACATCTGTGATCCTCTCTCCATCTCCATTTGAGAGAACCAGGTCTAAGATTGCTCCCTCTCCCAGTACACCCCTCTGTGGTTGGAACTCGAGGGGCATCTGGCCTCCAAGCACTCTTGTATTCTAATGGCTCTTCTTTACGTAACCTATGGTCACATACCTAAACCGCTAAAGAGGACTCCAATTGGCTGGTCCCTGAGAGCCCTTCAGCAGATTCAAAAATACTTTCCAATGAGCTGCTACCAATCTTTAGAACAACCAATTATAGGTAACCCTAACTTTAAGATTGGTAACAAACCCATCCACCCCTCCTTCTGGACTATACTGAAACCCAGTAAGTTCTCAGATTTTCTTAATAACGGGAAAATAATCTCTTTCTCTCAATTCCAAGCATGTCACGGGATCCCGGATTCCCTCAAATTCAGATTCTTGCAGCTTAGGGAAGCCATATCTGCTTTCCTGAAGAATAGATTCACACCAACTTCTCCTGGCATTGAGATAGATGACATATTGCGATTGGCTGTTCAACCTCACTCCGTCTCAGTACTCTATAAGCATTTACAATCTTTGGATCCTCTTTTGCCCTTGGGTATATGTTATTACTGGACCCAAGAATTGATGGTCCCTGATAACACAGAAAGCTGGAAGAAACTCTAGCTGAATACCTACCGGTTCATTAAGCAGGACAGACTTCACCTAATCCAACATAAGACATTTCACAATCTTTACTATAACCCGGTTAAACTTTATAAAGTTGGTAAGATCTCATCTGCAAATTGTTCTAGATGCAAGGATGCTACGGGAACCCTGTATCATATGATTTGGACTTGCCCGATGGTACAGACCTTCTGGGGCTCCATTAAAAATACTCTCAACCCATTACTAGGGATAGACACTGTTCACCCTGGCTGCCTGCTTGCTACACTTGTTCCCTCAAGGTACCCCCAAAATTAGGAAGGCACACCTTGCCCTGGTGGCCTCAGTTGCTAAGCTTATTATCATGTGCCATTGGGCAGAGGCAACCTTACCCCCAGTGGTAGTATGGTACAGGGAGGTGCTTTTCGCACTCCAACTTGAGAAACACATTGCGTGAACGCGTAACAGGATTACGCCCTACCAGAATCTATGGGGCCCACTTGAAACTTTACTCTCCATATGGAACCCTTTAATGTATTATCAATTAAATCTTTATTTATCCAGGCGAACATCATTGAGCACAGCTCATTTGCAAGATGGACCTGATAAGGTCAAGGTTCAATTTACATAGTTACAACAGTTATACAAACGCATACAAAATGATCTATTATATACAGAGTTAAAAAACCACACTGTCTAAACATACATCCTAAGCATAGTATTCAGTACTTCATTGTTTAACATAGAATAATAGACGACAAGAGGAGGGGGAGCAGGAGTGGATTGCCTAGTTGGTGGGGAACGTAGAAGGTGATATTAGTTTATAAGTGGATGGAATAAGTGATGCCTGAGAAAGGGCTGGGGCCTGTACTGGGGGTTGAATGACAGGGGTATAGGGCTATGATGTATGTAAGGAAGTGATGGGAGCTGGATGAAGGGTGGGGTGTAATGTATCTGAGGGGTGGAGGCACTTGATAAGGGTGGATTCATTCCATGGAATGAATGTCTGAGGAGGGGGAAGGGTAAGATTAGCACTACTATTATAATACTCTAGTACTTGTGGAAACAGTTACATTTTTCTTGGATAAGCCTCGAATACAGATGTTTGAAGGATGTAACTGTTATGTAGCTGCTCAATTTCAGGGTCTTCGTCATATTCCATAATGTAGATAGTATGTAGCTGATAGCAGTTCTCCGTGTCAGTATTGAAATTGGGCACTTTAAGCATGATGAAGTTGAGGCTTCTTAGGCATATTTACTTGCTGTGACTTGTGAAGCAGTCTAAAATATAGTTTGGGAGCTTTTTAGATAATGCCCTATATGTCCATAGTATGGCATTCCTGTTTCTTCTGAAATGGAGTGAAGTCCATCCAACTGCAGCATAGAGAGAGCAGTGGTGAGTGCTGAGGGGAAGATCTGTAATGAACCTCAATGCTCTATGGTAAAGTGTGTCCAGTTTGTACAGATAAGAGTTAGGGCAGTGACTGTATAGGAAGTCTGCATAGTCCAATACTGAGAGAAATGTGGCCTGGACCAACTTCTTTTTAGAATCCCTAAGTAGAAAGTGCTTTATTTTGTGAAAGAGACCAAGCCTCTGCCGGAGTTTTTTCATCAGCTCTTCTAAGTGAGTTAGGTAGTCGAGTCTACAAGCTAACCAGACCCCCAGATATTTGAATTTTTTTAACAAATTCAAGATTTTCACCCATAACAGTGGAAAGTTGGGGGAGATTGTTTAGAAAGGAGTTACCGGTTTGATTTTGGGGGGAGAAAAACATTGCCTTTGTTTTTTTTTGCATTTAGGAGAAGTTTTTTTTCCAGTAACTGATGTTGAAGTATATTGTATTCTGCTTGTAGCTCTTCACATGCTGAGACAGGTGAGCGGTTACTGACATATAATACGGTGTCATCCGCAAACAGGTGTACAGTGGCTTTGGTGAGATTAATGTCGATGTTATTGATGTAGATGGCAAATAGGATTGGGCCTAGGATGGATCCTTGGGGAACTCCTCTTTGCAGAGGTTTAAGTGGAGATAGGTCTCCTTCAGATTTCACTTGCTGAGTCCTTCCCGTGAGGTAGCTATTAAACCATCTAAGGGAAGATGAGTCTAGTCCTATGGAGTACAAGGAAGAGAGGAGTAGATCATGGTCGACCGTGTCGAATGCCTTACTCAGGTCTAGGAATACAGCACATACACAATTTTTTTAGTCCAGTTCAATTTGCCAATCATTTGTTACTTTGGCCAGGGCTGAGATGGTGCTGTGTTTGGCTCTAAATCCAGATTGAGCGGGGTTTAGCAGATTAGCCTCTTCAAGATATCCTCTTAGTTGAGTACTCACTATTTTTTCAAGCAGCTTGGATAGCACCGGTAGGATAGAAATTGGTCTGTAGTTATTGAGGTCCATGGGGTCCCCTGCTTTCAGTAGGGGGATAACTTGAGCTGTTTTCCAGATTGATGGAACAGAGCCTATTTTTAATGATAGATTAAGTAGGTGTGTTATTGGAACTGCTAGTGCTTGCATGGCAATTTTTAGAAAAAAAGGATCAAGGGAGTCTGCACCTGCACTTTTTTTGACGTCCAGCTAAGAAATTAGGTCTTCGACTTGTTTTAAAGTGGCTGGTTTGAAGGAGAAGGTAGATTCAGTTATCCGAACATCAGGACTCTTAATGCCTAGCTGAGAGCGTAGATGGTTAGCTGGAGAGATGTCGAATGCTAGGCCAGCAGTTGCAAAATGATTATTAAATGATTTCAGTATTTCCAGTCTATCAGAGACTGATCCCTTATTGTAGTGTATTTTGACTGAGAGTGTAGTGCTAGGATCTTGACCTGTTATGTCCTTTATGGTATTCCAGAACTTGGCAGGATTATGGTAGGAGGAGTTAAGTTCAGATATATAATATGCAGCCTTAGCATCCCGCACTTTCCTGGTACAGCTATTTCTAGCTTTTTTAAACAGCATCCAATCAGTTGGATTTTTGGTTTTACGTGCCTTTTTCCATAGTTTATCTCTGTCAAGAAGGGCGGTTTTGAGCTCAGATGTGAACCAGCGGCAGGTTTTGTTTTTTGTGCGTACCATAGAAATTGGGGCATGGATATTAAGTGCATCTGTAATTAAGTCGTTTAATACCTCATGCGCTTTTTCCACTGTGTTTGCTAGGTAGAATTCTTGCCAACATGTTGAGTGATTTAATTCTTGCAGATACACCTCAAAGTTGTATTTTTTTTTTACCTCCTTGGTGTAAACTTAGCAGGGGAAGATGGCCTGCAAGCTGATCTTATTCCTGCAATAAGGCAATGGTCACTAATGTCACTGAACAGTACTCCGGCATGCGAGAAGAGGTGAGGTTTACTCACTAATATGACATCTAGCAGGGTACTATTGCTCTGGTTCTTTTTATTGACTCTGGTGGGTTCATCTATAAGCTGTGTAAGCCCATATGTATCGCAGAATGAAATTAAGGGTGCAGCTGCCTTGAAAAGCCAGTTTAGGTTTAAATCTCCTATTATGATAGTTTCTTCTGTTCCCTTAATGATTAGATCACCCAAATGGGATAGTAGCTTGAGATCAGCTGAGGGGTCCTATAGCAGCCAATTAGCTGTAGTGATGCGGTATGGGAGAGGGCCAATTTGAGGGATAGGCATTCATATTCTTTCGCCATGGATGATGAGTCAAGGCAGGTTACAGGTAAATTGTACTTCACAAATACAGCTACACCCCCGCCCCTTGTTAGGCGGTCAGCTCTGAAGACCTGATAATTGGGTAAGTTTATGTCTCTGTCTGCTGTGGCAGGTCTGACATGTCTCGACACGACTAGTATATCTGGTGATGTGTGGTTAATCCATGCTTGAATCATCGTTAGCTTTTTTAGCAGGCTGCATACATTGATATGAAGGAAGCGTAGCCCTTTGATCTTGGCTAAGTCAGTTGGAGCAGTGATGCACTCTGTTGGACCTGGATTAAGTTCCACATTTCCGGCACAGAATAGTAAGAATATCAAGAGTTTTACAATTGTTTCAAGAGAGTAATTAAGGATTCTTTTCACTGCCCTCTTTTTAATTTTTTTTGAACCTCTTTCTTAATTTATGCCAATCATATATGGAGTCATAAGATCCTGTCAGAGCACTGACTAAAAGTCTGGTAGACAGGCGCAATGGGGAGATGTAAACCCAGTATTGAAGCAAAGTCCCATGTGATAGTAAGTCAGCTTGAGTCCCATCTTGGTGGTTGTCCCATGGATTATGATACAGCATTGGTAGGTCATAAATGCAATACCAGTCCCTTATGACTGTAGAGGCACTACTGTAATTAGAATAAGGTAACACATCTCCCTGACTGATAGTGAGAGAGACATAACCTTTTTCACAGCTCTCCATGGATAGCAGAGCGAGTAGGATCCAGAGGGGTTCCCCCATTATAGGGAGCACAGCCGGTATACAGCTGGTACTATGATGAAAGACTTGTGTTGCCCACAATAGTATACTAGTATATACGACTTGGTCAGCTACTGCATGATGAAAGGGAAGTTAGCATAAGGAAGGGGATTTAATAGGGGGTAGGGGTTCCAGGAAGGATTCAAACACTCTCGATTTATCAGTTGACGTTGCATATAACAGTTTTGCTTACGAGCAGGATAAGCAAGGAGATGGAGAGATAGATATGATATAATGATGCCCAGCTTCCTATTTCAATACACGGCTGATTGTGGGTAGATATTGGTCAAGCTTTGGCTCGGCAGTTCAGGCAGTATGAGAGAGCAGCAGGGGGGACTGCTGATTTGGTGGCTGAGCGGTGGATGTAGGGCAGATTACAGGTTAGCAAGGCGTAGGGGGCGGGAATAATAATTCGGCGGGAAGATGACTATATGAGAAACGCAGCCGGGTGTGGGCATAAAATTGCGGCTTTTTAGTACCTTCCCGCAGCGGTCTCTCCCGGGTCCTGTGGTCCCTTGTGCCGCTTGCGGCTGCCAACCGCCCGCTGGCGGAGCCAGGCTCTGGCACTCGACTGGAGGCTGCAACAGGGGGTCCGCTACTGGGAGGAAACAGAGAAGGCACAACAGTTAAGGCTTAGCAGTGGCAAGCATCTGTGCAGGGCAGGGGGCTGAAAATTAGCACAACAAAAGGCTGGGGGCTGAGGCGCCATAGCGTCTGGCCCTAATCCACTTTACACAGAAAGGCTGTAATCACAAATCAACAGATACAACAGTTGTAAATTCCCCAAAACCCACAAAAGTTGAAAATAGCTCCTTTTTTGCCAATATTTTACAATATTAGATCCCCTTCAAGTTTTGGCTTTTTACAATAGTAAGCAATGCAATGTTCAGAGTGCAGCAGGGACCAATCGGATGCAAGGCTGCGGAGGCTTCGCCCTTCCGATTGGTTGCGGCTTTCCATACCTTCCATGCGGTCCCTCCGGTCCTGTGGTCCCGCTGGCCACCCAGCTTGCGGCTGCCGACCGCCCGCTGGCGGGCGAGCCGCTGGCGCTCGCACTGGGCTGCAAAAGGGGTCCGCTTCCCACGCAGTCCCCTCCCGGGTCCTATGGTCCCTTGTGCCGGCTTGCGGTGGCTTACGCCTGGCTGGTGGAGCTTGTGTCCTGGCGCCGACTGGGGCTGCAACAGGGGTCTTTTTTTGGTCCCTTTGATAATTGATAGTTTATGCCACCATTTAAGATCTCACTTGGCATGGGGTGGGTTAGGATGGGGTGGTGGGGGTGGTATTAGTGGTTAACTAAGTTCTACTTTCTTTTGATATTCTTCTTTATACTTTGTTAATAGTTAAATATGTTTTTTTTTTTTGTTTTTTTTTAAATTTAAACTGTAATATTCACTTACTATTCCAACTATGTACCCTGTTTCCTGGATGAAAATTAATAAAGCATATTGAATTATAAAAAAAGAAAGTGACACCAGGCCTGCGTTATCGCCCGAAGTACTCGCCACCGAGTTTTTAACCACTCTTACTCGGGAGCCGTTGGCTCTTGGGTTGGGGGTTAAATTCTCGTCCATAGCTCCCTTCAACACTGACTGCTGCCAAATCTTGCACAATTGTGAGGTCTATATTATTAATATTTACTTTATTTTCGGCCGTTGAGACTGAGCGACGAGAAAATGCGTCTGTTCCGCTAGCCGCTCATTAGCGCCCCTCCGGCTTATTCAGTTCGATGTGTCTTAATAAAGATTTATTTTCTCTATGTGTGTGTGTGTGTCTGGCTTTTTTTACTTTTTTGCTTTACAGTTTAGCCAGGACTACCCAGCAGAGAGGCATCTTTTTTTCATTGGGGTCCTGCTTCTGCTCATTTCTGCAACTTCATAGACTGGAACACTGGGAGGTTAAGTGACTTAAGTCACACACTATTATTATTATTATTATTATTTTGCTCTAATGGGGTTTGAGCTAGTGATCTTAAGGTTCCCAAGACAGTGTTCAAAACACTAGCCAACACTGCTACCATTTACTTAACTGTTTAGCGCTACTGACTGCCAGTATCTTACTGAAAACGACAGCTATTTCATTTTCGAGAATGGCAGTGCTGCTAAATCAATGTTTGTTTCTTTCAGACCTCATTTTATCTGTAACAGTTTTTCCCTAAAGAAACAGTAACAGAAATCACTTTTATTTTCAAACAATAACTTACTTATACTCAGAGGGCCACATAAAAACCCCATTCTCTGTCAAACTTACAACTGCAAAAAAAAAGGAAACTACAAAATGGAGAGAAGTCATTGTGCACACTGCAGCAGCTTACCTCCCATTCATTCACTTACAGCTGCTTTCAAAGCACTTGTTCTGCCTCCAGCTCTGCCACGGCCACGTACATCCATACAGCACCCGCCCCCACCTCTAAATGCCCGCTCTGCCTTTGGCTTCACGTAACTTTCTTTTCATGCCACACCCCTCTAGCGCCTTCCCACACTTCCATGTGATCCTTCTACCTCTAAGAAAAAAGCAGAGGTCTTGATCGCGGATGTCCCCGACGCACCCAAAAAAAAAAAAAGTCCCCACCATCCACTGCTTCAGCACCAATGTGCCGCCCTCCTTGCACTTTAGCTATGGCACATGTAACTAGATTTGCTACTACATCGGCTCGCTCAGCACATGATGCACAATCTAAACTTACCGTCTCACCAGTGCATGCCGTACGTACATAGAGACTGCTCCTCACTACTGCTCCCAGCAGCCAAGCACTGAAATGAATTTCCAGACGGAAATGCAGGACCTGAAATAACATTTCTTGCCAAGAAACTGCCCTTCCTCAGAAATACAGAAAGGCAATATTTTGAGCCCTGACAAGTGATTTAAGTTACAACAGTGGGGCATGTGGCATGAGTGCTTCTGAAACTAGCGACTCAGAAAATTCAAAGGTTTTTTTTTTTTAAGATGCCCCACAGAGAGACTACCGAGGAGAGGCAAATGCAAAGGGAGATACCAGACAATGGAAAATGAAGAAGCAGAAGAAGAAGAAGAAGGAGGAATACCGGGAGGTCAAGCTCAGAAGAGACGTTACCAGAGCTAATTCAGAGATAGAGACTATTAATCAAAGAGACGATATAATCAATCAATCTGTCGAAACATGTTTTAGAAGACAGTGAAGTAAGTGTACTGAGTAAGGGACTCTCTCCCGTTCCTGCTACTGATATTAACTTTTTTTGAAACTCACATTGATTTGCATAGATTGTGTAGATCATTATGCTTGAAGTGCTTCTATCACAAGGATACAGAAATAGGGAGAACAGATAATACAGATGTGGAGGAGGCATATGAAGTTAACATTCCCACCTAAGAGGTACTAGAAGCACTAGAAGCATATGAAAGTAGTAGTGAAATTTTAGAAAGTGTAGGAACTTGCCACAGGAATGACACCGAAGTAGAAAACAATGGTACCAGAGAGAGAGAGAGAGAGAGAGAAGAAACCCAGTACATTGTGTCCAGTACAGCCCTTTGCAGTCACAACTTTCAGAAACTGTGTGAAAAGGAACTAAACCAGTTGAGAACAGATGACTTTGTGCCTAAATATAACAATGTCACATTTCAAGAAAAAGAAGCCATTATAACATTAAGAAGTAATGTTAATACTGTTATGAAACTGGCAGATAAAGGTGGCAGTGTAGTTGTACAAAATAGCACAAATTACATTAAAGAGGTTAAGAGACTGGAAGGGTTCTCAGCATACTGGAGTGGTCTAGTCTTAGACAAACTTCTTCTTTCCCTCCTTTCCCATCATCCTTTCTTTTCTTTCTTCCCAACTCAACCTCACCTAGTTCCACCCCCTGGCAAGATTCTCCGCATCCTGGAGGGGTCCAGTACTGGGGAATGACTCCTCCTTCCCTTCCCTTTCTCCTCTATCTCTGCCTAACTCATCCTCACCTGACTCTGCTCTCTGGCAGGGTTCTCAGTATCCTGAAGAGGCCTAGTCTTAGGCAAGTTTCTCCCACCCCTCTTCCTCCTTCCCTTTAGCATCCCCTCTACTATCTCTACCTAACTTGCCCTTGCCTACTCCTGCCCCTTATTCTAAATCCTCACCTCACTCCACCACTGGCAGTGATCTCCGCACTCTGAAGGGGCCAGTTCCAGGTATGACTCTTTCTTCTCTACCCTATCTCTTACCCCCACTTCTCTCATGTCCCCCTGCACTAAAACAAAGGAATTAGTTCACTTGAGCTGATAACTTGCATTTTTTGTTCTGTCTGAGGTGCTCCCAGATTGCACTAGCCCAGTGTTAACTTGCCCCTCGCAACCGATTTTTTGCTCACTTTGCTCCGGTAATGTTTCCCCATCTTTATACTCTCCTTCCCCCAGCTGGCTTCCCATGTCTACCCCTCTACCCTCCTTGATGTCCCCTCACTTAGTGCACCTCATTCATTCAATAATTGCTAAATAATCTGCCTCTTAACTGTGATCCATTCCTGCAAGGAGTTGGCTCCAAGGCTACATTACATTTGTTCCCATAGAAGCCATATGGCGTCAGAAGCATCCATTGCTAGATCCGACCCAAAATTACCACCGGGAGCAAATGAGTTAAATTTTTGTACTATGTTCCTCAGATATGCCACTTGTAATTAAATGCATATTCCACGGGTATGATATATTTAGCTGTATGTTATGTCACAAATGCGACTGTATGTTTATTTATATTTTTTAACTGTGTCTTGTTACAAATGTAACTGAATTTTAATTTCTTGGATATATGTTAAATTGTATGTCTAATTCTTCCTCCAATTATACCCCCCTCCCGGTCACACCAGGAGACGAGCAACTTGTTGCTCAGTGTGCCTTCCTGGTGAAACATTTCAACAAATAAATAAAATAATAAAGAATACTATACACTGGTTACAGCAGAGCAATCTAACCTTTGCAAGAAACAGATTGATACTTTTTGACATGGTCTTATAGTGAGGGATTGATAAAGAAAGAAAATATCTGACTTGTGATCAACCTTTGAAAGCTCAGTTTTACATCCTGCCTAAAGTTCACAAGTCACTTGTAAACCCTCTGGGTTGGCCAATAATTTCAAGTGTGGGATCAGTAACAGAACCTTTGTTTTGTACGATGGATGATCAAATAAAAGAATTTGTGGTCACTTTACCACCATATCTGAAAGACTCTGGGGATGTTCTGAGAGTTCTAAATGGGGTTCAGTTGGACAAAAATAGTGTATTAGTGACCCTTGACATACAGTCACTGTACACTAATATACCCCATGAGGATGGCCTTAAAAGCTTTAAGGTATTACTTGAACAAGAGGGAACTGGGTTCTTGACCAGACACAGATTTTTTGGCAGAACTTGTAAAATTAACCTTTGAAGGTAACTATTTTACATTTCAAGATGAGACATACCAGCAAAGAAAAGGTACAGCAATGGGGGCAAATTTTGCCCACAACTACGCTGACCTGTACCCCAGGTTCCGGGAGGAGAGTGTAGTATGAGATCGACTTACAAATCCCTTTTTTTATACCAAAAATTACGTTATGGAAATGCTTTACTGATGGTGTTCTCCTCCTGTGGTGGGGTGACATGGGAGAATTGAAATAGTTTATTGCTTTTCTACACAGCACAAATGCTAACCTTAAGTTCACCCATGGAGCCAGTGAAAAAGAGGTACATTTTTTGGACTTAAAAATAAAACTCAATGACATGGGAGAAATAGAAACATCACTCTTTAGAAAACTCACATCTAGAAACACTAAACTGTTATCGAGCAAATGTCACCCCCGCCACACAGTGGAGAACATCCCTAAAAGCCAGTACTATAGAACTAAAAGGAATTGCAGTACAGAATTAGAATTTACAAGAGAAAGGGAAAGTCAGAAAAGATGATTTTTGGAAAGGGGGCTATTCTAGAGAAACACTCCATAGAGCTAAAGAATCATGTAATGATGTAGACAGAACTAGCCTACTCATAGAAAATAAAGAACAGAAAGGGGTAAATCCTAATCGGCTAAATTTTGTAACAACATATACTGTAGTACAAACTCATGGCAGGTAAGAAATATCATAAATGAACATTAGTATGTTTTGTCAGCTGAGCATAGACTGAAGGAAGAGGCAAAGGTTGTACCAAGCATGTCTTACAGGAGAGCATGCAACTTAAAGGATATGATAGTCAGCTCCACCCAGAAACCAGAACAACCGAGGAATTGGCTACCCCCCATTGCCATGAGGGTGCAGAAAGTGTGGAAACTGCACTTTTTGTAAAAACATACATGAATGCAGTATGTTCAGAAATGTATATAATGGAAAAATGTATGACATTAACCACTTTATGAATTTTAATACAACGTATGTGGTTTACATGTCCATTTGTACACATGGAGCTTATTATACAGGGAAAACAAAGAGAAAGTGGAAGGAAAGAATAGGGGAACACCTAAGGGCCATAAGGAATGAAAACTTGGAAAATGCTTGGGCATGCCATATAAAAAAATGTAGAAAATGGGATGGAACATACTTTTAAGTTCATAGGATTGGAAAGTGTCAAGCTGGGGCCAAGGGCAGGTAGTAGAGATGAGTTGTAAAAAAGATAGCCAACTCGGTTAATAAGGGGGATAAAACTTTTTATAGGTACATTAGAGAGTGAAAAGACCAAGGAGGTATAATGAGGCTTAACAAAGGGGAGGGTAGGTGGGCAGAGGGTGACAGTGAAAAAGCAGGGATACTGAACAAATTCTTCTGCTCAGTATTCACAAAAGAAGAGGGGGGAAGGCACCTAAACCAAACAATCAAAGCACCCTGGATAGGGGGGTTGATAACAGTCCATTCACAGAAGAAAGGGTCCTGAAAGAACTCCTAAAACTGAAGATGGACAAAGCAATGGGGCCTGATGGGATTCACCCCAGAACTCTAAAAGAAATAAGGGGAGAATTAGAGACACCACTGTCTAGCCTTTTTAACAAATCATGGTAGGATGGTGTGGTACCCGAGGACTGGAGAAGGGCGAATGTGATTCCCCTTCACAAAAGTGGGAACAAAGCAGAGGCAGGAAACTACAGACCTGTTAGTTTGACCTCTGTGGTAGGGAAAATGATGGAATCACTTCTGAAAGAAAGAATTGTTGAGTACCTAGAGGCCAGCAGGGCACAGGACCCAAGGCAGCATGGATTCACAGCGGGAAGGTCATGTTAAATGAATCTAACAGATTTCTTTGACTGGGTGACCAAAGCAGTAGACCAGGGAAGGGCTATGGACATGGCCTACCTAGACTTTAGCAAGACATTTAACACAGTCCCACACAAAAGACTAATAAACGCGTTAGCCAGCCTGGGAAAATAATTGGCTGGACAACAGGACATAGAAGGTAATAGTAAATGGAGTCCACTCTGAAGAAAGGGGGGTTACCAGTGGGGTACCACAGGGTTCAGTAGCGGGATTGGTCCTTCTTAATGTCTTTATAAGTGACATTGTGGAGGGACTGGAAGGAAAGGTAGGCCTGTTTGCAGATGACACAAAGATCTGCAACAGGGTTGATACACAAGGGGGTGGAAAGGATGAGAAGGGACTTGGCAAGGTCTGAGGAATGGTCATAAGTACGGCAGCTTAGATTCAATGCAAAGTAGTACAAAGTAATGCACCTGGGAAACCAAAACCCAGGGGAAGTGTACACAATGGGGGCAGGAGGTACTAACAACAAAAATGGAAAGGGACCTTGGGGTAGTCATATTAGATGACCTAAAGGTAAGCAAGCAATGTTAGAAGGCAGTAAGCAGGCTTCAGGGGGATACTGGTATGCATAGGGAGAGGCATCAGCAGTAGAAAACAGGAAGTTGTTATCCTTCTGTACAGACAGTTGGTAAGACCCCAACGGGAGTACTGTATACAGTTCTGGAAATTCCATCTCCACAATGACATAGACAGGATGGAGGCAGTCCAGTGGAGAGCAACTAAAATGGTGCAGGGTCTGCACCAGAAGCCATACAAAGAGAGACTAAAAGAGCTTAATATGTATACCCTCGAGGAAAGGAGGGAGAGGGGGACATAATAGAAATGTTCAAATACCTCAAGAGAATCAACAAAGTCCAAGATGGTAGCATCTTTCAGAAAAAGAGACATGCAAGAACAAGGGGGCACACTTTGAAGGTAAGAGGGGGGGACGGCTCAGGGGCAACGTGAGGAAGTATTTTTTCACAGAGAGGGTGGTGTACACATGGAACAGCCTTCCCGAGGAGGTCATAGGGTCAAAAACAAGCAGTGAGGGAATTTAAGAATGCACGGTACAGACATAAGGCAATTCTGGTGGGAGGTAGGAAGAAGTAGGCTGTTGGTTAATCTGCAGCTTATCCAACAGGTAGGGAGATGGGCAGGCTGGATGGGCCGGGCGGTCCTTATCTGCCATCAAAGTCTATGTTTCTAGTGTATGACACATTAAAACACTTGACCATATTGTTAGTCTGGAGGTGGTATGGGGCAGTCCTGAGCTGCTGTACCCCACACTTCTCCCATAGACTAGTCATTAGGGCAGAAATAAAATTGGTGCCCTGGTCCGACAGAATCTCCTGGTGAAATCCCAATGGGCTGAATATCCCCAGTAATTCATCGGCCACTTTTTCTACCTCAGTGGAGGAGAAGGCCGCAGCCTTCGGCTACCTCATGACATAATCAAAACCATCAAAATGTACCTCTTGCCTGTGCAACAACATCCACAGCAATGCAGGGAAAAGGCTCTTGAATTATAGATAAAGGAATCAAAGCTATCTTAGCCTTGTCCCCAACCTTTCCCATCCTCTGGCACTACAGAGAAATCCAGCAGAAGTCTGCCACATCCTTAAAGATACTCGGCCAGTAAAAGTTGTAAGTTAGCTGCCTTTTTGTACAGCTAACTCCTACGTGTCCAGGAAAGGGTATATTGTGGGCTAAGACCAGAAGCTGCTTCCTGTACTACTTCACAATTACTGCCTGCTGAAGTACCCCTTCCTTCAATCACCCCTTTGGAACCCACTCTTGATATAGGAGCCCATTCCCCCAGTATACCTCCCTTTTCTCTGAACTCTGAGAGTCACCTTCCACCCTAGTGGCCAACTCCCTTAATTTCTGTAGAGATGGGTCAGCTTGTGGAGGTCTCCCCAGCTCCGCACGCCTGACATTCCCTAAGACATACTCCCTGTGGGACAGCTGCCCACGGCTGGGCTCTCACCAGTCTGTAGGTGTGGCTCAAAACTGATGCTTCCAGCTCATTCTTTAGCTAAAATGCCCCCCGCTGCTGAGGGGAGTTTTTTTCCTCACTGCACTGCCTCCTCCGTGTCCTCAGAAGCTGGTTACCTAACCTTACTATGGGTAGTGACAAGCAAAATGTTGGCCCAAGTGTTAAAGTCGGGGGACTGGCCATGTACATCTTGTCTTCATTACAATCTACCACTATTCTATCATCTTCCGTCCCAGTAACTTATGAGGCCCTAGCCACTCAGATTACTCTCCCTTTCACTGTCCCAATTTTCGTAGCTGGTATCTACTGTCGTCCTAGCACCCATTCCTTAGTTACAGCCGAACTTATATCCTCCATTTTCTCCATCTCGCAATCTGGTGAACTGTTCATCCCGGGTGCCGTGAACCGAAACTGGTTGTCACCTAAGATGAGCAAGCTACGGAATGGTATGGCTGCACTCAGCCTTACTCAACTTAATCCTTGAGCCCACTCGCCCAAATCATAAATCACAAAATAATACCCTGCTCAACTGGGCACTCACCACTCACCCTCATTGCATTATCAAGTCTGGTATCCTCCCAGATGCCCTTAGCGACCACAATCCCATCTTCCTGGTCCGTAAGGTCCATCAACCAAAATGTCTGATATTATGTTAAAAAACCTATCTCAACCACAAACAACCAAAGCTATTTATTATTCAAACATTATTTTATTGTCCTGATGTCATAAAAAATTCCTTTCAAAGACTCCATCACAATTCCATTTTCAAAAGTTTCACCATAATGTCATTCCAATATTTCTCAAAAGCTCCATCAAATGGTATTCCAGTAACGTTTCGGAATAAAAATTCCTTCATCAGACTGTAGAGCTTATTCTGTAAATAAGAAAGCATATAATAAATATCCAATTTCTCAATATTGTATAAAAGCCAATCGTTAGAATAACAAATGATATTCATAAGCAGGTGGAACTAACCTGCATACTTCATAAGGTGACTAATAGGGGTGGGGGGGGCAGCTGTAAAAGCATTTCCTCAAATCTGAGGTATCATAATTTTGTTTTTAAAAAAGAAGGAAAGAAAAAGTACTTTTAATGACCAAATGTTATAATGTTTACGAACTTCTTAATATATATTAAATAATGTACCTATAAAGGTCTCAAATTCTTCTGTTGTAAAGGAATTTTATAATTCAGTTGCTCCCAAAAACAATATTTCCTAAAAGGAAGCATATTTTAAAAAAAGAAGGGAACAACTGCATTCGTAAGTTTGAAATGAATCCAATCATATATAAAGACTTTCATTATGCTTGTTTTAATGTTTTTTTACCTCGTAAGTTATCTCTCTTATGTAGTATAGAAAACAGCTTATTGTTCCAAAAGGATTTTAAATGGAATGCTGACCAATTTCCAAAACGGCAAGTACCTCGCCGCCATTAGAGCACCACGCCAATTTACCGCTACTCAGCACCTGTCTTCTTGGTGCTCTGTGAGGCTAGAAGAAGGGGCCGAGCTGCTCAGGTGTGCATGTAAAATGTGCTACGTCATTGCTGATGTCAAACTGGACGGCTCGGTCATAAACATGAAACTCTCCCTTATTGCATCAAATGGCGAGTCCCCCTGGATCATAACAGCAATAGTTTAAACATGTTTTAAACAGAAATTACAAATAAGAATCCAATAAATGATTTTCAGGTCACAAAATAGCCCAGTATATACAAAAATCACATGACAATTACTGCATAACAATAAAGAGGGCAGAACGAAGGGGGAACATATTCATTAAGAAAACTCATGTTTTTACAAGCATGAATGAAACCTAGATGTAGACATAATCTACATAATGTTACAAAAGTGTTTCCAGCAATTCTTAACTGGCTAACACTAAACTAAGACGTTATTGTCATTATATCAAACAAAATAAGCACTGTATTACAAAATAAGTTACAAAATATATTTCCCATCATTTCAACAGTGCAAAAATACTCTAATATGCTCATATCTAATTATGATTTTATTAACAGATGCTAAACTTTCTAAAGAAAAAAGACTGCATACTAAAGTGTTAAAAAGACATTTCAATTATTATAAGCAATACAGAGGATAAATACAAAACTGTATTTAAACTTAGAAATAGTGACGATACTTATATGTACCAGAGTAAATTCTGAACATAAAATACTGAGAAGTGTGTCACTTGTCAGTCATATACTGACCAATTTAAAGTTTCATTTAAGCCACATTTCGGCAAATAAGTTTTTAATGTAAATATCCACCATGCTTCTGGTTTCAGCAAGAGTCTTTCTAAATTTCCTCTTCTTGTTGATTCATGTATTTTTTCAATACCAAAAACCTGAAGACTAGAAATTTGATGTTTTCTTTCAATAAAATGTCTTGCCAAAGGTGATTTTAAATCACCTCTTCTAATAGTGCTTTTATGTTCAGAAATCCTTGTTTTAAGAGGTCGAGTGGTCTCTCCTATATAATACAATGCACAGGGACATATTATGCAGTAAACTACATAATTAGTGTTGCAGGTAATGAAACTTCTAATTTGAAAAACTTTATTTTCACAAGTACTCTTAATAATCTTAGTTTTCTTACCACTATTACAATGCACACAATTACTACATGGGAAGAAACCTTTTAAATCACTTCTAAGCCAACCAACACCATCTGTATTACATTTCCAATGTTGAGTTTTAACAATTTTATTTTGTATAGTTGTAGTTTTACGTG
This sequence comes from Neoceratodus forsteri, assembly GCA_016271365.2. NCBI lineage: Eukaryota > Metazoa > Chordata > Ceratodontiformes > Ceratodontidae > Neoceratodus > Neoceratodus forsteri. Next base: position 1,191,391,273 of record CM057454.1, read on the forward strand.
CTGTAACCCCATGGTTTATTTTCAAAAATCTTGCATCCTATATCATTTGTTTGTAATATTTTCAAATTGGATAGAATGATATTTTTAATCATTCCAAAGTTTTCAGAGTATTTCATTGACACTGTGATTTTTTCAGGTGTGGGACTAGATAGAACCTTGTACTAGGGTTGTCACGGTATGAAATTCTGACGATATGATAACTGTCACATATAATACCACGGTTATCGTCATACCGCGGTATTGCAGTACAAGTACTTTTTGCATGACAAAGAAGCCTCCTCAAATTGCGTTATCCCTGAAAATGCAAAAAAAATAGTTGAAAGGTTCCAATACTGCGGTATACCGTGAATCACGGTTATCGTGGTACAAGAAATTTCCCACGGTATTAGTACCGTGACTTCTGATACCGCGGTATACCGTGACAACCCTACCTTGTACCTTATTTTGTAAAAGACTACTTCTGTCAATTGAGTCTACTCTTTTTCTTGCTGTTTCTAAAGTATGCTTGGCATAGCCTCTAACAAAAAATTTTTGAGTTAAATATGTCAGATTTTTATTACAGTTTTCAGGAATGCTACTATTTCTTTTCATTCGTAACATTTGACTATATGGTATGTTATCCTTTAAATTCTTTGGATGAAAACTTTTGTTATGTAGTACTGTATTTCGTGTTATCTCCTTTCTAAACAAATCTGTACATAATCTACCTTCCTTTTTTAAAATTTTTAAATCCAAAAAAGATAATTTCATTGAAATCATATGTCATAGTAAAAAACAGATTCTTGTTAGAGGTTTCCAAAAAATCTTTAAAGGATTCTAAATCCTGTGATGTTCCGTCCAGAATAATAAATATATCACCTATAAAACGTTTATAGATGATAATATTTATTTTGAATGGATTAATATCTGAACAAATATATAGCTTTTCAAAATACGCCATATATAAAGTTGCATATGTTGGGGCTAATGTTGCCCCCATTGCAGTCCCTGTTATTTGCAAATACTTTTTGTCTTCAAACGAAAAGTAATTATTTTTTAAAACTATTCTAGTCAAGGCCAACAAAAAATCTTTATCAAGTTTGTTTTCATTTCTTAGTGATAGAAAATAATCCATGGCTTCCAGACCTTCATCATGTGGGATGCTGAGAAACTGGATATTTATTATATGCATTCTTATTTACAGAACAAACCCTACAGTCTGATGAAGGAATTTTTATTCCGAAACGTTACTAGAATACCATTTGATGGAGCTTTTGAGAAATATTATAATGACATTAGGGTGAAACTTTTGGAAATGGAATTGTGACGGAGTCTTTGAAAGGAATTTTTTATGACATCAGGACAATAAAATAATGTCTGAGTAAGAAATAGCTTTGGTTGTTTGTGGTTGAGATAGGTTTTTTAACATAATATCAGGTATTTTCCACTTTCTTGTCTCCCCTTTATATTCTAAAAATTTAAAAATTTAAAAAAGGAACCTTGGGGTACTTTGTATTTATGATTGTACTTCCATCGATTAAAATGCCCACATAAAATCATTCAGACTCATTCCTTTAAATTGTCTGATCTTGCCCCTCTCCAGTCTGAACTGGTCTCCACTGACTGGGCCCCTCTGTCTTCTTCCCCTCCGTCGACCACACCCTCACCTACTTTAAGGATAAATGTATCTCCATCTGGAACACATTCGCTCCCTTCAAATGGACCAGAGTTATCAGAATTCACCTCCCCTGGATTACCACTGAATTAATGACCTGCCTCAAGGAATGTGACCGCACCTGGAAAAACCACAAATCATCTAAACTCCTCAGTGACTACTCCACATATAGAATGCTCCACAATTCCTGTACCAAAGCCACCAGACTGGCAAAATCTGAGTATTTTAAATCTGCTTTTGTTTTCACACTAACATCAACACCCCTCTAAATTCTGGCAGGTGGTCCATGCCCTTTTTTCTGCTCCTTCTCATCCCCCCCTTCCTGTACTCAAAAACTGGCAATTCCCTGGTTTTGGACCCCTACCTGGTGACCAATTAATTTAATACCTACTACTAGGGTGCAAAATTTCTATACTTTAGGTACCCCAGGGCAGGCAATAGTGTCTCAGGACACCTACTGCTGGTTAGTGCCTGCCCAGTGAGGCACCAGAGGTATTCCTGCAGACTCAGAGCTCTGTTTGTTTTCACTTCTTAAGTGATGCTCGTTTGTTTGGTATTTTTTATTTATTTATTTTTTTACCTTCAGGACCTGTGATGTCATTTTCAGGAGGGGGGGCATCAGAGGAAAGCACAGGGCACTGACACGATCACGAGATGCACAGAAATGCTCTTCCCTGTGTCAGCTGACTGTTTCTCCCAGCAGACAAGCGTAGTAGTCTGATGAAGTCCTCATTTCATTGGCAGAGCCAGTCACAAGTTGGAAGGTGTCCGTTCGTCATTCATGAAGGTGGGTTGCAGGCTCAGACACCAATTGGTGTCTGTATTAGAATAGTTTGTCCGTCCCTTCAATCCATGTGAGTGAGGAGGACCCTACAAAGCGTGTCATTCTAGCCAGTTGTCTTAGAACGGATAGGTCGTGCCGCGCTTTCAAGGAGAGAGAACTTCGCTGATCACGATCTCACTGTTCTTAAAAAAAAAACAAAAACGAAAAAGAACAAAAAGCTCTTTAAAGAGGTGTAAGTGCTTTTTCAGAGGTGGTGTGTAAGCGAGGGGAGTGGGGGACTTTGGCGGGAGAGGAGGGGGACTGGTGAGACAGCGAAGGTCTCACAGCAGGGAGTTTAAGTACTCTCCCAGGAGGATCACTGGACCTTGAAGAAAAAAAGGAAAAAACAGAGCAAGCTACCCTACTCAGCTGGTTCTGGAATAACAGGCAGACATAGTGCTACTGAAATGCAGCTAGAAGCAGAGAACCTCAGGGCCAGGGGGCCATTATAAGTCCTTTTTCAGGTTGCAGCAGTCTATTTTCTGTATTCAGTTGCTTACTGAATTTGCTGGGAAGGGAACGTTTCACTAAATTTCAAAGGAAAATCAGTCTCTATATAAAAAACTGTGTGTGTTACGTTTACCTACTGGAAGATAAGTAGCTAACTAACTAAACCAGGCATCAAATAAAAAAAGTTCTTTCTTTGTAAAGACTTGGAGCAGAGCTACTGTGCTTTAAAAAGGCTTGGGGGAGGGAGGTATAGGCTACTACAGCTAATGTCTGTTCTAAAATTAATAAGTACATACAACTGAAAGTACCTAAATAAATAAAAGTTGAGGGGTGTTGGATGCCACTGTTAGAGTTTGAAGGCTGCAGCACAATAGAAGTTACTGGGGTCTGAATTTAAAATGGAAATCTGTCAAAAAAAAAGTGTTAATTAAAGATGAGCAAAGTAAACCATCAAACATCCGCAAAAAATGCTTATCTACTTGGGGCCGAGGAGGTTAGATGGGTGAAGTCAATTTTAAAGAGGGTTGTTCTATCTTAACTACCTAGAATCTAAATAAATACAAGGATCTGTTAAAGTCTCAAACTAACAAGCCACTCTGTGGGCTACCTCACTTCTAAATACAAGGGGGAGATCTGTTAAAAGAATATTAGGTTTTTTTTGCAAGCTACTCTGTGTGGGCTGCCTAAAATCTAAATACAAGGGGGATCTGTTAAAAAAAAATCTCTTAAAGCTTTTTTAAAAGCTATTCATTTGTTGGCTACCTAAAATCTGAATATAAGTATCTATTAAGGTCTTAAAAACTTTTTTAAAAGTTACTTGGACCACCTAAAATCTAAATAAAAGGTTGTGAGGAGCCATAAACGGCAACTGTGAGCAAAAAAAGCAATTTAATAAATCAGTCACACACGGTCAGTTTTCATTGTTGCATTTATTTATTGACAAGACACAGTTTCAATAAATTAAATATTCTCTGAGTAGTATAGCCTCAGCCTGCCTTGGCTACCTGTGGAAAGTTACTCTTCTTACTCTCTGCAAGTGCAAGCCACTTAGTGCCACCAGCAGTGATGATGAAATTAAAATTACATGAAAAAAAAGGGGGTGGCATGTAAAACGTTTCTTGGGCATGTACTTTTAATACTTACATGCCCCAGAGGGCATCTACTTTTTTTCACCAATTTCATGCCCTGCCTACTACACATCTTGTGCCAAGTCTTTTCTAAGCTCACTCCCTCCCTCCCCACCTATCCCCCCCATGTCCACCTCCTGCAACTGTCTCCCCCCTTTCTCTTTCTCTACTATCTCTCCCAATGAAGCTCCAATAGCCCTTCTCTCCCTTAACCCCTCAAAAGGTTCTTCACTGGACGACCTCGATCCTAAACTTCTCTATCTCTCTGCTCCTGCTATTGCTTATCCTGTTTTCCTAATTCTAAACCTCTCCTTTAGGTCCGCTCAGGTCTCTACCCCTTGGAAACATGCCTTTGTCCTTCCTCTCCCCATGGGCGGTGACTCCTCCGCACCTGGAAATTATCGCCGCATCTCTCTCCTTCCGACTCTTGCTAAACTTCAAGAACATCTGGTTCTCTCACAACTCTCCCCTTTCCTCTCTGACTCCTTTTTCACCCCATTCCAATCTGGTTTCTGTAAGAACCAGTCTACTACCACCTCACTCCTCAGGCTCACCGATTCAATCCTTACAGGGATGGACGATGGCCTGATCACCTCAGCGATCTTCATCAACCTAGCCAACGCATTCGACACTTTCTCACACACTGTTTCTTAGTTCCCTCTCTGCAGCAGGCTGGCTTCGTCTGCCACAAACTGGTTTAAATCAGTTTACCTATTCTGACTCGACAACAGTGTTATTACGGTTCGACACAGCATGATCCCCACTGTCGACAGGCGAAATTTCACCTGTCAGACATTGGGTGCATTTCTATCGGAGGGCTATGCCCCCCAAATCCCCCATGTTTAACTCAGAGTTAACTCGAAGGGGGGGGGCGAAAGGACAAAATTTCGCCTTCGGGTCCCTCACAGTGACAATTTCGAATCGTGTTGAAACTGTCGCTGTGAGGGATTTCACTGTCGGAGTTTCGCTCTCCTGTTGGCATACCATTTAAATCCTACTTTATCAGTAGGACTCAGTCGGTACAAATCTCTAAGTCAACCTCCCCTCCACTCCCCATCAACACTGGTGTCCCCCAGGGCTCAGTGTTAGGTCCCCTGCTCTTCTCCATCTTCATCATTGACCTCCCTTCAGCCTGCTCTACCTCCACTATCCATATGTACGCCAACGATACTGTCTTTTACAGCTCCGGCAATAATCCTGCTGCTGTGGAATCCAGCTTACAGCATGACTTCAATCAGGTTCAGCTCTGGTTTGCCTCACACCAGCTCTCCGTTAATGCCAAGAAGACAGTCTCAGTGACCTTTGGCACCAAGCAGAGACTCTCTAGGCTTCCTTGCCTGCCCTCCTACCTCATCCTTGATGGGACAATCCTTGAGGACACATCCTCATTTAAATATCTTGGGGTTTGGTAGGACCAAACACCTCAACTTCTCTGTACAAGTCAATGCCATCCTGAAGAAACTGCGCCCCAAGCTTGGTGCCCTGTACAGGAACTGTAGTAGCATCACGCTGACTGTGTGGCGTAAACTTGTCCAGAAGATGATTCTCCCCATTTTTGACTATTGCAATGTAGTCTATGGTGCTGCTCCTAAATCTTCCTTGACCAAATTGGACACTCTCTTTAACTCCTTCTGCCTCTTTGCCCTTGACGCCCCCTCTCGTACTCATCACTGTGACCTCTATCATGCCTTAGATTTTCCCCCCACTGTCTAACCAGCGACTCTCTCACTGTGCCAAACTGGCCTCCATGTTCTGGCTTGGTGAACTCCCCCCTTACCTACTAACATTCCTTTCTACCCCTCCCCATCCTCTCACTCCCTGTGATCCAGCAACAAGCACATCTTGATGGTCCCACACCAATCCACCCTCACCGGGCAGTCCGGCTTTTCCCACTGCTTCCCAAAATCTGGAACGCTCTCCACCCACATATATACCACACTTCCTCCACCTCTTCACTTGGGACTGCACTTTATAATGCCCTCTCTTCCAGCTGCACCTGCTTTAATCCTCGCTAATTTATCTTTACTTCGCTCCAGCCCATCGGCACCTTGCAGGGTTCTCAGCATCCTGAAGGAGTAATAGGTTTTGGTTGGCTGCTCTCAGCATCCTTAATCTTCCTTTGTACCTTGCTCTTGCCCCCAGGGGTCCCAACATCCTGAAGGGTAACTGGTTGTAGTGGCTAACCTCCCCCATCTTCCTTTCTCCCCTCCCTCCTACAGCTCTTCTTAGCTTCCTCCCTCCCTACTCTTTTCTAGGGTAACTGCCCACTCCCTCCCTACTCCTTCATTAGCATGTGTTTACTGCCCATGTGTTTAGCTCTTGGAGCATCACTGCACTAATGTTTGTACTGCCATCACTGACCAGTTTGTATTTAAGTAATAAGCCACAAGGGGGTGTGGGTTATCAGAGGATTAACTTTGGCTGGAATGGTGCGTCGAGTGGGTAAATCCTCGCCAGCCATGGTAAATCCCCGATAATCCACATCCTCCGAGTGGCTTATTGCGATTATACCAAGGTTCGTTTTTTTATTATAATAAAATACAAATATTAAAGAGGTTGCTTTTTTTATTTTTATTGTATTTATTCCAATGCTACAGATGTTATAGATGATATTCTCATCAACAACCATTGGTTATCAGAGGATTTACAATGGTGGCAAACTACCAGTCTGACGATTTCACTGGCTGTTCACTTATGTCTATGGTATAATATTGCATTACGATCTCTGACTACCCATTGTCTATATTTAATTTTTACATCCGTAATGTCTGTACTGCTCATCTACCGGGATTTATTCTGACTATTTGCTACTGCTCACACCTAATATTTTCTGTATACTTCCATATTTTTTTTTCCTTTTTCTTATCCCTATTGTCCCCCCGCCCCAGGTCACAACGGGAGACAAGTAACGTGTTGTTCAGTGTGCCTTCCTGGTGAAACATTTCAATAAATCAATAAAAATAAGTTATTACCCATAATTACATCAACTGGCAGGTCCAGTACAACACCCACCTCCCATATGCCCTGGCCACCTTCCCAGCTTAGAAAGATCGAGGGCCACTGGCACAGAAACCACAAGACCTGTCAATCCTCCAATACTGGAAAACTGGCCTGGAAGGATCTGTTCCTTGTGAATGAAATCCTGCTTTACCACTGACATGGAGGCTCCAGTACCCCTCAATCATTGAGTTACCCTTGCATTAACTAATGCAGGATGTAAGTGTACAGTGCAGTTAATGGGAACAGGCACTAGCTACTGGGAGCTTTCAGAGCTACACCCTCCAGCTGCATTCGTCCCTTCTGCTATATTTTTCAGACAGTCATACCACAGGTGTCCCAGTTTTTGACAGATATAACACCTGCTTTCCTCCAACTCATTACATTTGAAAACATTTGGCTTTGGCTTTCCTTTTTGTTTGGGCACAGGCTGGATTTCCTTAGGTTGCCCTCCCCAGTTCTCTTGAATCCACTTGATAACCACAGATACCTACAGCTCAGCGTCATTATTACGATACTCTCCTGGTGGGTGTTCAGAACCCAGATTAATTTCCTTCTCTTCTATCAGCTCTCATCTTAATCCTGCAGACAAGGAGTGTGGAAACATAGTGTCCTACTTCTATAAAGCTATACTCCAGTGCACTGGAGAATCTATTGAATACATCTAGCTAGATGGAACAAGGAATTGAATACCCACATTCCTGTAGAACAGTGGCACCAGGCATGCCAATTGAGTTCCAGGATAACTGGCTCCCACCAGTGGCGTGAGTTTTCCTGGAAGAACCAGATCTGATATTTCTGTACCCGGGAGATAACTAAACCCTTCCACATCACAGGAATGGTGCAATGCCGGAGACAGTGTAGCAAAAACAACGCAAACCACATTCATATTTTCTGGACATGTCCTAAGTTAGCCCTCTTCATTCAATCCCTCCAAATTGAAATAGGAGAGGTATACTCCGCTGCTATACAGCTCACAGCAGAGATGTTTCTATTCTGCTTCGTACCTCGAGGACTCAGTGATATCCATGCCAGATATCTCATGGGAATTTCACTTCTCGCAGCAAGGAAAACAATCACCAGGGTGTGGCTGACTGAGTTCCAACTATAGGAAGATGGAGAACTGAACAATGGTAAATCAGATTGATAAAATGGAATGTATTACTCATAAAATAAATGATAGAATGGAACAATGCTCCTCATGGTGGAACCGATGGATGCTCTATGTAATGTTAAGGGATGCAGAGTTTGTACCATAAATAGAACTCAGTATTGAACTAACCCAGCTATAAACCTAGTCCTATGTTATCATAATGACAGTCGAACACATAGCCATGAAAGTAAATGTTTACCTAGGGTAGCTTATGAGCACCATAGCACTGGAATAAAATTGGGCACCCCCTCCCCCTTTAAGAGCAGGTCTCCCCTCTGAATCACAGAATCTGATAGATTTGGGGGTTGGGGGGCAGAGTTACTCCAGACAGATGGATAAATATGTAAATAACCAGCTCCCTCCTCTCCACTCTGTAACCAAGGAGAGATTTGGTGTAACTCAGGTGTCACTGCTCTTGGGCCCCCTAATATCAGAATCTCTAAGCTGAATGTGATGAACTGCATGTTTCTGCAACAATATCAAATGCAATGCACCTCCATAGTGTGCAAACTCATGGAAACGATACTAAAGGAAAGACTGGTGTCATACCTGGAGGACAATGGTCTCCAGGATGTGAGGCCGCTTGGGTTTGTTTCAGGGAAGTCTTGTCAAACCAACCTCATACAATATTATAACTGGGTGTCAGCTGAGCTGGATAAGAGTCACGCAGTGGATGTTCTTTATTTGGACTTCAGCAAGGCCTTCGATTCGGTGCCTCATGGGCGGCTTGGGGAGAAGCTAACTGGTGTAGGGGTAGGGGCCAAAATGATGAACTGGATTACAAGCTGGCAGAGTGGCAGGCTGCAATGGGTGGTGGTGAGAGGGGAGCTCTCAACTCCAAGGCCGTTGATGAGTGGGGTGCCACAGGGCTCTTTGTTGGGGCCAGTATTGTTTGGGCTCTTCATATCAGACATTGTACATGGGGTGGTGAGAAAGGTAAGTCTGTTCGCCGACGACACCAAAATCTGAGCAATGCTGGATGGAAAGGAGGGATGGAAGCAGCTGCAGGGCAACCTACACAAGTCAGAGGAGTGGTCAGAGAGGTGGCAGCTGGGGTTCAATGCAAAGAAGTGTAAGGTTATGCACTTTGGGGTGAAGAGCCCAAGGACAGAATACTGGCTGGGGGGGAGGTTAAGCTGGGGATCACTGAGGAGGAGAAGGACCTAGAGGTAATGATAAACAGAGACCATGAACAACACTGCCCAGTGCAGGAGAGTGGCTGCAAAAGCGAGCAAAATGCTGGGGTGCATAGCGAGGGGGGGTCTGCCCAGGCAAAGAGAGGTGATCTTGCCCCTCTACAGGTCACTGGTAAGGCCGCACTTAGAGTATTGTGTGCAGTTTTGGGGGCCATACCTAAAGTGTGATATCAGGCTACTGGAGGGGGTGCAGAAGAGGGCAACAAAGATGATATGTGAAATGGAGAGGAAAGACTATGACAGCAGGCTGGGAGACCTGAATATGTACACCCTGGAGGACAGAAGGGACCGGGGGGGGGGACATGAGAAGAGACATTCAAGTATCTGAGGGGAATCAGTAAGGATGGGGGAGATGAGGTCTTCAGTTAAGGAGGGGGAGGGTCACGGGCTAAGAATAGAGGGGGGAAGATTTAGGAAGGAAATGAGGAGACACCATTTCACAGAGAGGGTGGTAGCAAAATGGAACACCCTACCAGAATGGGTGGTATCATGTAAATCTGTGAACAGCTTCAAAAGGGCATGGGACAGGGAACAGGGCAGAGTGAGGGTGGAGGAGGTGGGGGTGGCAGTGGGATGACAAAGGGGAGGGGTGGGTGAGGCAGCTGCAAACTAGGGGTGTTGGCAGCACACTTGAGCAGACTTTTTTTTCCCCCCCCAAGTCTTCGGTAACCGGGTAAGGCCCACTAGGCACAAGTGTCTGTTTTCAGGGGGTGACTGGGAGCACTGGGCGGTTAAGTGACTTGCTGAGAGTCACACAGTATGCAAGTGGAGGTTGTGAGAATCAAACTCAGGTCTGGTCTGCTGGATGTATCAAGCTCATTCACAACTCGTTCCTCTAACCTCTAGGCTATACTGCCAGCCCAGATAGATGGATAGACTGGGTGGCCTGTTTCTGCTGGCACATTTGTATGTTTGTATGTTGCAACTGTATGTGGTATGTTGACTTGAAAAGATTGTTTAATAAAGATTACATTTACAAAAAATGAAACCACCTAATAACCCTCCCCCATTGTTTCTCTGTTGAATGTATGGTTGACTGGACACAAACTGATCAGCCCTCTTGACTGCTTTCTTCGTGGAGCTGGGAGTCCAATCCAGTAACCATATCCTCAATTCCTCTGTTAAAGTCTTGAGAAACTGTTCCATGAGGAATAATTCTTTACCTGTTCCACACAGCTAGCCTTTGCACTCTCAAACCATCAGTCTAACAGACTGTCTAGTCGTACACTCAATTCAGAATAGCTATTTCCTGGTGCCTTCCTTAACCCTCTAAATGTTTGTCTTTAGGCCTCAGGAGTCAATTTAAAATGTTTCAGCAAGGCAGCTTTCACTTTGTTGTAGTCCATACTGTCGTCACTATCCATCCTGGTAAAAGATTCTAATGCCCTGCCCGTAAAGAGTACCAAAAGGTGAATTGCCCAAGCAGCCCTATCCAATACAAACTGCCACAAAGTCTCTCAAAAGATTTTAAAAACAAATGAAGATCATATCCCCTCCTGATATTTGGGAAACATTTTGGAATTAATTTTGGCTTCCTGGGTCGAATCCGATGCCAGTACTTATAGTTTGTGATGGTGCCCCCGGGCACAGAATCTCCCCGTCATGCTGCCACTGCCTTTCTCTCTCTCTTATCTGGGTCTCATGTTCTCTCAGCTGGATCTCCTGTAGGCGTGGGTTCTCTTGCTCTGCTCCATTCGCTATAACCAGGGTGAGCTCCAGCTGCATCATTTCAAACTCGTCTGCTTTCACAACTTACGTTCTGGCTCACCAGCACCCTCTCTAATCTCCATCTCATGACTTTGGCTCGCTGTGGCCACTTTTGTGCCACTTCCCTGGTCACTTTTCTTGAGGATGTCTATGAATTCTGCCCGTGACCGGCCTTCCACAAAGACGAGTCCTCTTCTTTTGTACAGGTCCTCGAGGTCTGCCACTGTGCCTCTCCCATATGGCCCAAACATAGTGCCTTCTAGCTATCTATTCTTACTTACAACAAAATAACAATGGTAAAATATGCAGTATCCCCTTTGTATATCCTGTTCTGTGACTGGACATATAACCTTTTGATTGAAAACAGGGCTTAAAACTGGGGTTTCCAAGTTGGGGAGAAATCCCCCCTTGTGCCTAACAGTTAGGGGGGAGTTTAGACTTTTAAGGGGGATGTGATACTTGGGGGGGGAGTATTGCTTAAACTGAAATAATGAGCATGGCACAGTACAGTTAGTGTTCAGTGATGAATTAGGCATTTGCCTCGTAATGACTTGTTTCAGAAATTAAATAAACATTTATTCAGTAACACCAGTGTCATGTCTTTAATTAAATGAAAATGGTTTGACAGTCTTCTCAACATTTTTTGAAGTAAGTATAGCACAGTAGCTGGAGTAGCAGGGTCAAAAAACCCTAATTACCCTGCTGCCTCCCTCAAGTTTGTAATCTGCCACTTCTTCCCCCCTCCATGATGGTGCCATTTGCTACTCAAACACACAAAATAAGAGCCAGTACACCTCACTAACATATATATATATATATATATATATATATATATATATATATATATATATGCTGCTTCCTTTGCCTTGCTACCAGATTTGCAAGCAGATGCCTCAGCCTGCCAGCTCCCATGCAATGCACTAGTCAGTGAATGTCCTTGCTTCCCCCCCACCTGCCAGCTCCCACCACTCAGCCACCCATCAGTGCAATGCTCACAGCGCTACTATGTGTTGTAAAGAGTGCTAAAGTGTAAAAAAGCCTTCTTAAAGGTGCATCTTTGCCCCACAGATGCCTGCGGGACTGCCCCTCCTGAGGGTCCCAAAAATAGCAGGAGGGCAACACAAATAGCATGAAACACACTATCCCCCCTGAATTTTCAGCCCTGGACAATCCATTTCATTTCCCACTGCTAACACCAGTTTGTCACACACTAGTTCTCTTCCAGAACTCAATATGCACTGCTCAGTTTCCACAACACTTCCGAAGCCTGAATAGTCACCAAACACTGCCATCACCCAGCTTAACTCTTACTTCTTAGGGGTATCTTTAGGTCCAGACCTCATCAGAGACACTGTTCACAGATTACAGTGCCCTCTCCCAAAAGGCAAACACCCCCCTTCCCCTTCAGTCACGGCTGAAGATTCTTTTCTTTAGACATGGTAGCTTAGTAGTCTGTCTTTTCAGAAACAGATCATAGTCTTGCCAATTACCCCAGGTTATCTATACCTTTAAAAACTCAGCCACAGAGAGCATGTCTTATATATTATGACTTAATTTGTCTTAATTTTTTTTCAGTACTCTGCTAGGGCTGCCTATACTAGGCTGTATCCGCTGATGTGCTGTGTTTTTGAGGGCTTGTATAAGCTAACCCCCACTTTATGCTGTTCCTCTATGTAACCTCGACTTTTGATTGTGCAATGTGTTTTGCTGTGATAAGGTGCTTTTACATTTGTAACTGGGTCTTGTAACCCTGACCCTTGACTTGTGCTCTGTCTTTTGTGATTTTACTTGCCTTTTGTGCCTTGCTCCCCATGTTCCACTTCCCTGGGTTGCACCTGGAAATGAGCCTCGGCTCATGGTGCTTTTCCCGGTTATCAACTTATAAATAAAATAAAAATGACATTTAAATTCCACAATATTTATATATGTTACAGGATTAAAAACACACTAATGGGGATTACATCATTCTTCAGAGATGAAAAATAAAACATTTGAACAAGACAGAATTCACACAGAAAAACCTGAACAAACGCTAAGTAATTTCTAAGTAGAGTAGCTTACCCCCACCTGGGAACTTAAGGGTTATGGCAGGCTCAAACACATGATGTTACAAGTTCAACATCCCAGCACAACTACCTTACTCAGAGAAACCTAAAACAGAAAAAGCCATGGCAGGCCAACTCCCTGCCCCAATCATTGGTTCTGCTTTTGTGACATCACACCCTGGAGATTTCCTCTGAACTACTCCTTTTTTTTTTTTTTTTGTTGACTGGGTAAGTGCACTAGACAAATTCTACCTATTTTGGGCATGACCCGGAGGAGGGGGATACAGATAAATGCCAACTGAACTTGAACCAGATTAATCTTTCCTATGAGCCAACCTTACCCAGAAAACTAGTCTGAGCTAGTTATGTGTATTCAAACCCTGTCCTATTATTCCTCCAGCTCACGCTCTAGCAGGGTGCCATCTATCAGGGCCAGGCCATTTGTTTATGGTCAAAACATAGCTTCTTTTAGATGAAAGGGTCTCAGCCCTTTGATGTTTCCCTAAAACAAAGAGCCTTATAGATGACAAGAACTCTTGATGTCCATGCCCAACTTGCTTCACCAGCCAGCCAATTTGAAAGACTGTAATTTAATTTCTCACATACCACCCACATCAATTAAAATGTTAAAAAATAAAATAGTAAAAAAAAAAAAAAAATCAATAAAAACACATCCCAGGTGTTAAACTGTCGCATTTCCATCCCTCAGAGGAATCAAACGGCATCTTTTAGCATATTTGCTCTGCCTACATCAGTCACACTGAACGCTGATACACTAAAATCCAGGAGGGAAAGGGGGTCCATAATAGATATAATAATGAAGTGAAGCACCAGGTCATACGTGCTACATCTTTCATAGCTCCATGACAATAACTGCTTTTGCACTGCAGCATTGTTGTGGATCACTCAACAATACTTTTTTATTCTTTTTTAGATTGCCCCTTATATCCAGGCTTGTATGATATCACTGTTTCCCATTTTAAGTCTGTTTTGCCACACTATTTCATAGAAACATAGAAACATAGAAGTTGACGGCAGATAAGGACCGCAAGGCCCATCCAGTCTGCCCATTTCTTTTTCTACCTTATAAATGTGCCATCGGCCTTTGCTCTGTCAGTGACCTATCTATTCATAGTCATTTGTATTGCTCCCTTATGCCTATCCCATGCCTGTTTGAAGCCCTGCACTGTATTCATAGCCACCACTTCTTGTGGTAAGCCATTCCATGCATCTACCACCCTTTCTGTGAAAAAGAATTTCCTCACATTCCCCCTTAATCGGCCTCCCTCTAATCTCATGCTGTGTCCTCTTGTCCTGCTATTTTTCTTATATTTAAACATGTTAGACTCTTTCACCTTGTTTATGCCCTTAAGGTGTTTAAATGTCTCGATCATATCACCTCTCTCCCTCCTTTGCTCAAGGGTATATATATTGAGCTCCGTTAATCTGTCCTTATATGTCTTCTGATGCAGTCCCTGCACCATTTTGTGCCTTCTCTGGACTGCCTCAATTTGGTTAATGTCCTTGTGAAGTGTGGCCTCCAATACTGCACGCAGTACTCCAGATGGGGCTAACCAATGTCTTGTACAGAGGATTATTACCTCCCTCTTACGACTTGTGATACCCTACTAATACACCCTAACACCCCTAGCCTTACCTACTGCTTTAGTGGTCTGCTTTGATGATTTTAGGTCATCAGTGATGATGATGCCCAAGTCTCTTTCTTCCTTTGTGACTGCTAGCAACTCCTCCCAGCCTATAAGTGGCTTCAGGGTTTCTCTTCCCTATGTGCATGATTTTGCACTTTTTGCATTAAATCCCAGTTGCCACTCTTCTGACCATTCTGCTAGTTTATCCAGATCTCTTCTCATTCTGCCCACCCCATCTGGATCATCTACTCTGTTGCAGATCTTGGTGTCATCTGCAAACAGACAAGCCTTTACCCTCTAGTCCATCTGCGGGTCACTAATGAAGATGTTGAATAGACTGGCCCCAGGACTGATCCCTGAGGTACCCCACTTGTGACTTGCATCTCTTCTGACTGTATACCATTTACCACCACTCTCTGTTTTCTGCCAGTCAACCAGTTTGCCACCCAGTTGACCAACTTCTGACCCACCCCGAGCCTACCTAGCTTATTTATCAATCTTCTATGTGGAACAGTGTCAAAAGCTTTGCTGAAGTCAAGGTAGGCGACATCAACTGCTCCCCCTTGGTCCACCACTCTGGTTACCCAGTCAAAGAAATCTATGAGATTAGTTTGACAGGACCTTCCTTTTGTAAACCCATGCTGTCTTGGATCCTGTGCCCTATGGATTCCAGGTGTTGCACTATCCTTTCCTTAAGGAGTGCCTCCATAATCTTGCCCACTACTGAGGTAAGACTGACCGGTCTGTAGTTCCCCGCCTCCTCCCTGCTACCACTCTTGTGGAGTGGGATCACATGAGCCTTTCTCCAGTCTTCTGGGACCTCTCCTGTGCTCAGAGACTCACTAAACAATTCTGCTAATGGCTCTGCTAGTTCCTCCTTTAGCTCCTTAAGTACCCTGGGATGTATGCCATCAGGTCCCATTGCCTTATCCACCCTGAGCTTAGCAAGCTCTTGTAGGACCCTTTCTTTTGTGAAGGGAGTAGTGCTCACCTCCCTCCCCCCTGTGTCCATGATGCTGAGCTGTGGGCCCTGCCCTACCTTCTCTTCAGTAAATACTGAGCAAAAGTATCTATTTAGGATAGATGCCTTTACAGGGTCCTCCTCCTCACATGCTCCCTTTCTCCATTAAGCTTAGCAATACCCTCTGGACTTTCTCCTTTCACTAATGTATCTATAGAAAGTCTTGTCACCTTCTTTTACTGTTCGTGCTAGTGTTTCCTCAGTTTGGGACTTTGCCTGCCTTACTGCCTTACCTGCTTCCCTTAGGGCAGTTTGGTATGCCTCCCTATCTTCATCCCGCTGTGTTCCCTTATATTTTCTGAAGGCCAGCCTTTTGGCTCTGACCTTTTCTGCTACTATATTTGAGAACCAAAGTGGTTTCCTTCTTCTTTTGCACTTCCTTTTCTGTCTAACACAATGGGATGTTGCTTCAAGTATTGTATCCTTAATGCTTGCCCACTTTGCCTGTACCCTCCTCACCTGTGTTTCTTTTTGCCAGGGCTAGCTTAACTCTGTTGGCCATCTTATCAAAGTCAGCTCCTCTGAAGTCCCATATTTTGCCTTGGAATGGGATGATTTAGATGTAGTAGCCAAATTGAACCATACCATGTGATGGTCACTGGCCCCAGGTGACCTTCTACCTGAGATCTGTGATCCTTCTTTGTTAGTCAGTACTAGATCTAGGATAGCCCTGTCTCTGTGGGTTGCTGTACCAGTTGTTTGAGGCCCTCCCTGCAGGGAATCCACTATGAGTCTAGTTCTGGCAGATGTTCCTGCTGGTATTGACCAATCTGTATCTGGCATGTTGAAGTCTCCCATTATCAGAACCTCCCTTTAGCTGTCATGTTTTGTATATCTTCTAACAGTAATGTGTCTATGTCCTCCTCTGGTCTGGGGCCTGTAGACAACCCCAGTTCTTATGGCTGTCCCATTACCTGTTTCAGGGTGACCCACAGTTCTTCTGGCTCCTTATGTGTATTCTGAATTTCTGTAGCTTTGATATTTTCATTAACATACAGGGCCACCCTCCCCTTTTTGCACCTCGGTCTCTTCTGAACAATACATATCCAGGTACTGAAGTCTCCCAAGTGTGGTTACTGGTAAACCACGCCTCACTAATTGCTACTATGTCCAGTTTAGCCTCTGACATTATTGCCTGCAGGTCTGGGATCTTATTTCCCAGGCTGTGAGCATTTGTGTACATGATTTTCCATTGGCCAGATTTTGGTGTGTTAGTTGTTGGGTGAAGTTTGGCATTACCCTGTGCATCGTATGGGGAGACAAACCTTTTTCTTACCTGGTGATGCAAATGAATGGCAAACACGCTGAATTCCTGTTTGACCACTAGCTGAGGGGAGGGTGTTCTTCCCATTCGACGTATGTGCTGCACCTTCCCCATTTGCTAGTTTAAATATTCTGCAAAGACATCAAACTTCTGCCTCAATGCACTGACTCCCTCTTTAGTCAGATGCAGTCCATCAAATTTAAAGAACTTTCGCTCCCAGAACTGTTGCCAGTTCCTACAAATCTGTGTCCTTTTCCTGGCACCAGTCCTTGAGCCACGTGTTTAGCTCCCCTATCTCCTTTCTTCGACCTTCCGCCCATCTGCTCCTTCTCCCAGACTGGCAGGATCTCAGAGAAGGAGATGCCGGACTAAATAGATGATAGTTTGTCACCCAGCCTAGTCAGGTGTTCCTTGGTCTCCTCAACTGACCGGCTGGCGTGATCATTAGTCCCTATGTGTACTAGGACATCAGTGTTTTTCTCCTGCTTTGTGAACAATTTTAGCAATGCGGTCAGTGTCTCTCCATGCTGATGTGACCTGGGAGACATCTGACCATCACCCTGGCTGGAGATGGGTATCAACTCCCCGAATCATGGAGTCTCCTATGATCAGAAGTTTTTGGTTCTTTGTGCTTGTTTAGTTTTGGTTCCTGATTTGGGTGAGTATTGTTGTGTTAGCTCCTGTGCGCAGTGTCCTGTTCTGCAGTGTCTTCTGCCTCTTTATTTGATTTCAGAGATAGAGGCAGATACCTGTTTGTAGTGTTTATATGGTTTTGGAGGTAATGTGTTGGAGAGCAGAGAGTGATGGGGCACCTGATTTGCTCCTCCTAACCACCTGCCAACCTCCTGGACCAACTACCCTCTCTTGGGGTCGAGGTTTTTCTGTGCTGAAGTTATAAAAGGAGTGCTTCTTTTAATGTCTTGGACCAGATTTTCATGAACTAGGCTGCGGCAGACACTGCTCACTAGCTTTATAGGACAACAGGTTTACAAAACAGCTGAGAATGCCGATGAAGGGGTAGTAAATGTAATACTCCCCTTACCATGCACAAGTGCCTGTTAGAAGTTCTAAGAGAATGCAGAGGTCATCAAGTTCTCGATAGCATTATAATGCTATCCATTCCCCTACAGTCACTTTCCCATTTTACATCATCAAATGACAGATTTAGGGCAGGGCTGTGGGGCACCTGGCAGCTTGGTATCGAATAGGAAGTAAGAGTGACATCACTGCAAGTTAAAAAACTCTTCACACAGATATCAAAATATTATAAAACAGGGCTAGTTTAGGTCCTGGGACAGGCAGCTATTGGGCACAAATTGCCTGCCCCCGAAGATGTCAGCAGCTACTTAAGGTTATGGTGTGGTTGCAATTTTTTTAAATCAATTTGTTTGAGTTGGGAGGCTCTGCCCCGCACCAATTTTTTTTTTTTTTAAAATGGGGAGTGGAGGGGTGAAGCCCCCTAACTCAAACAAATTGGTAAAAAAAAATATTACAACCAGCAATTTGAGAGGCATACCACTGTACTACACTACGGTTGTTGTACAGTGGTCTGTGGTCCTCTACTATCACCATGAGCTTGGCCAGACTGGATGGACCATAGGTCTTTTCGGCCAACAACATTCTACAGCCGAGTGTACACGACCGACTTCGCTCCTTCTGTGGAGCGCTGAAGCTCTGCCCCGACGCAAGAAGATGCTCGGCTTTTGCGTCTGCACAGCCCCTTTCATCGCCGATGCAAGACATGCTGGAGAGGGGCTGGGAGTCAAGTGGCAGTCTACAAAAAACAGCCAAAAGATGCCGCAGGGTCTGGCGCGTGGGAGCGAGCGGTACAGCCTGTCCACACGGCCGCTTAAACCGCCGCTCGAACACGTTCCCAGACATTGTGGGACTGCAGGAGTGGAGTAATGGCTGACTTACCGCAATCTGGTCAGTGGTTATAAGCAGCGATTTGCACAGCAGCAACCCAAGTGCTCAGGTTGTTGTGGTACAAATGCCGCCGTGTAAACAGGGCTTATGTTTCTATGTAAGGACAGCTGTAGTGTCCTGGTGCAGAATGGCTGTTATTTGTCACCCTAGAAATGAATGAGGTGTTCATCCTGAAGTTGTGTGCTTTGATAGTCCTGCATAAAATGTGCTACAGACATGCAAATACAGGCAGTACAGAACAAAAGAGAGATGCAGACAGCAGTGCAGTTACAGAATGTGCTCCTGATGTATCATGTACGACAGAATTGAGAAACATGCACTGAACTCAGGGTACCCTCAAACACTGCTGGACTAGTTTATTTTACTTTCCCATCCGCTCCTCTACTGCTTTGTGCTGCTCAATGTGACAATGTTTATTTAAAGTTTCAACCTGGCTTCTTACAGAGTGCCAAACAGAAGCTAAGTAGCATGAAGAGAGCAACTTTAGATACCCCACCTTTCATCACCCACAAGACTAAACAAGTACTAGACAAATAAACTATTACAGGAGGGTTATGCTGTGTGTCACGATACCTTTCAGCTGTTGGTCTCTTTATCTTTTTGGCTTTGCCCCAGAGTTATTTTGCATCAGAAATAACCTGAATGTGTCACTAAAAATTGCTATACTGGTAGTTCTGTCCCTGCAGGCTAAGGGAACTGAGGCTGCTATAATATAAGCACACTGTCAAATATTACAGACAAGTTTCTGTCTCAGAAAATTCCCTACAGCTATTTTATCCTTACATATTTCAGACTTGCTACTAATGTGTATATAATAAATATATTTACCTTTAGTCTTTCTTGAGATCCTTCGTATTGTAGGTTGGAAAAGTCAGATGAAACCACACACCTATTATCTACTTTGGTGGATGAGACTTTACTACAGGACGTGTTACTATATTTAGGGTCCCCACTACAACAAACCCTATTACAGGCTGCAGTGCTGCTGCAATTAAGGTCCCTACTGCAACAACCCCTCACCTCCACCCCTACACAGGCTGTGCTGCTGCAGCAATGGAACAAGTGGTGCTGTGATGTGTTCAGATGTAATATTGTTGGATTCTTTGTGGGTTTTTTTGTAACCTGCAGCCTTCTGAGGATCAGTGGCTGTGACGCATACCAAAAAGTGTGTGTGTGTGGGTTGGGGGCGGGGGGGGACTGTATAGGCCAGCCTGGCCAGGTTATTAGATGGTGAGAAAAATGTAAGCATTCTGATTAGCTGACAAGCCAGTAAAGGTGTGTAATTATGAGACCATAATTACACTCCCGTACTTTTTTCAGACTAAGAGCCTGTGTACTGCATCAAATCACTATAGTCTTCAGTACCTAAAATGGTTTTAGACTACCAATCACTATTTACAGTCGAGAGTTGAAAGGGACTACTTTATCAGTCTTACAATAAATTTACTGTTTTACTTGCATGAACACTTTATATCATACTTTTTGCATAACAATTAGAAAGACATTTTCTCACCATGTTATGAGTGATAAGACATTTCATGGATGTGAAATTACGGTAAATAATTGCACTTTACTATTGGTGTTTAGAGGCATTCAGTACTAGTGCCTTGTGCCTAACAACACATCTGAGCCGTTCAATTATTCCCCATAATTACACACCCGGGCATGTTTAATTGCATATATGACCCCGGTACGCCGTGTCTGGGTTCACACCCCTGCCTGGTGACTGTACAGGGCTCACCAGGTTGAGGGGACAGGTTTGTGCCTTCCCCTGTGGTAGGGGTTCATCCTAGAAAAGATAAATAACACGGTGCCTCTACCCAGAGAGAATAAGTGGGCCAGATATTGTGTGTAATACCACCCCGGGATGCAGTACCTACCCACCTCCCTACACTGAACTGGGCCTCTCCCTGGGGAACCAACGAGACAGTTATCACTTTTATCAGCAGACAATTAAAACAACATGCACATATTGAGTACCCACACAGTGATAGAGATCACCAAATAAACTGTGCTTTTATTTTGGAACACAGGCCTATAGGCTGTAGAGAGAGCAGGGGTTAGACAATAATAAGTTGCTGTATGCACCAACGCCCTTAGGCAATTTCTCTTTAACTCCACTGTACTGTGGGTCACTACCACCGTCTCAATCCCACACAGCATATACACACCCACCTAAGCAAGGGGCACATAAATAGGCTATTTTACACAGGGTGTGGAAACTTTTATCTGGTACTGATGGTTGAACTATAAATACAAGTAACTTAGACTCTGGGTACCCAGGTGTTATAACACAGTCCTGTTGCAGGTCTGATTGCAGAGTTGCCCCAGATCTTGAGGTGGTGCACTTGGTTGAAAATTTCGCAAGCTTGCAATTTACCCCCCCCCCCCAACAGGTCAAAGGTGCAAGCACAAATTTTAAAACTTGAACTTCAAACTGGAACCATCAAACATTCAAAGGCTATAATTTGTACTCCAACTGGAAACTGAAAAGAACTCTTCCACCCATGCTGGCACTCATGTGACCCATGGATTCTGAAGAGCATCCAGCGTTGGGACCAACACACAGCAGCAGCTGATGCAGCACTCAGGACCTTCACACTTTGACAAAGCACAACAGCATAGTCCTTCTGGCTCCTGTCTTCAACATTCACAGGAGAACAAACAGTGTTTTCACAGTTCCTGAGGAGCCCAGCCCCCCAGGAGCTACCCCTTGGTCTAACTCACCCAGGATCGGGAGTACCTCTGTACTCTAGGTATGTGCCTGTGACTCCCTGTTCCCTGATTAACCCCACTCAGTAAGGCTACCAGGATCCCTGCCTGGCTCTACAGTAGCTGGGAAGAGGTGCAGGTCTCAGTCTCCAAATCAGACTTCAGCAGTCTCACAGGCTTGCCACGTCTCAGGTGTCAAGGCCGCAAACAGGATCAGATAGTCGCTTTCTTCACAGAACCTATGAGCCCTGTAGAGGACTTTTCCAAACAGGCCCAGCTAGGCCAATATCACAGCACACTGGCAGCAGGTGTGCCCTCTCCAGAGTCCCACCAAGACTGCCCCAACTCTCCAAGGGCTCAGTAACTTCCTCCTCTCCAACCAGTCTCTTATTGACCAGGCAGGCTACACTTCAGTCCTTCTGCCTTAGACACATTTCCCACTGGCCCCTTTAAGCCCACCAGAATTTGAGGGAGGGACGCTGATGTCAGACTTACCGCAGTTCTTTGCTGCCATCCATGAGCTTTCCTAGCCTATCTGGTTGGCTGGCACGGTCACAGGCACCAAGATGGTGGTGCCCAGAAAAAGGAAGCCTGGTGCTTCCAAAACGTTTATTTTATCTAATCTGTGGTCTCCATAATTAGTGCTTGCCCTTGGGTTTTGATGCAGCCCCGGGTTGGTGGCCGGTGGATATGGTAAGGAAGCACCACAGGTCACTGACAGCCACATTGCTGACATCCCCTGCAGCGACACCAGGAAACCGCCGCAATTGATCCCGATGCACTCCACATAGACCGCTGGCAGCCCGACACTGCAGCCACAAGGGACTCACTGGACTGAGAGGCTCACAACCACTGGGCTGATGCAACAGCAATGACCACCACTGCGGCACTGGACTTGACAATGTGCCCCCCCAGCCATGGAGGACCCAGTGGGTGCAGCGTGACAGTATGGGATGTGAGCAGGGGGTCACCGGTAGCCATGCACAGCATCCGCACAACATTGGCGACAAGACAAACTCCATTCATCTTTCTTGGACCTATACATTTCTTCTACATGAGGCCAGTTGTATACTGATCATAGTAAATGAGAGATAATGTTACATTCTGTGTCACCCGTTTTGGTTATAAGTACTTGTTAAGTTCCTTTTCAGGGTTGTGCCTCACTTCCATTGATTTCCTAGGTTTCAAGGGCGTGTTCCCCACATTTGCACCCTCAAATACCCGTTTACCACTGTAGACACCATTCTACATGTATGACTGCTTTCCAAGGCAGAGCAGAGCAATGCAGACTACAACGTAGTCGCTGCCGGTGCACCTGCTACTGCTGTGTGGGGGGGTGTCGGCTGCTGTGGCGAGTTGCCATTGCGGTGGTCGGGATGTCAGCAGTTGCTCTGCCGATGTCAGGATTGTGGTGTCGCTCTGACACCGTGCTTCTATACGGTAATTGGCAGAGTGTGGTGGATCTATGGATGCTGGGCCAATTCAGGGGAGTGGGAGCGCTGAGAGGAGTCTTTGCAGCGTGCGCTCCTGCTCATTTTACTGGTGGCAGATCTGGCCACATGGCACCTGTAGCACTGAAGAAAAGCTGTCCTGAGAGTATTTTCTCCCACCCACTACCTGACTCTGGGGACCAGAGCAGAAGAAACGCAGCCACAGCTGGTAAAGGAAAGGTGCAGGAGGCACCAAAGACATTTGGCGGCACTCCCACTTTCCTTAAACTCAGGAGGAGGGGAGCCACAGTACTTTGGGATCCTGGATCCTCGGGAGGGCAGCAAGAGTGCAGTCCTGGTAAACCCCCTCCTGAAGTGGTGGGGTTACACATACATATGGATCAATGAAACATTTTAGCACAGGGCACAGGAAATATAATTGCTTTCTTGAATTGGCTCAATCTACAGGACTTTTTGTAATCCTGAATAATCCACACAGTTTTATGACTAATCCGAGGGTTTATTCACAGAAATGTATGGGCTATTCATGATTATAACACTTTTCATCATTTTACAAATGGATAATAATCCACTCCGGGTGTGTGTCAAAGCTGTAATAACCTCACTTCCTGGGTGGTTGAAGGCTCTCAGTGCTCACAACCCATACAGGTCATTCGGATATTGTAAAACTGTTGCACTCCCAAATGTGGATTGTTCCTACTTAAAACAACAGAACATAGTGAGGATGTGCAGCTTTTAAATGGTTTTATGGAAAAGGAACCCAAATAAATGTATTGTGCATCTCACTCAATACTAAAACAAAAAATGTAATATTTATTTCTTTATTTAGTTTTTGTCAACTGGGTAGGTACACTAGGCAGAAACTGCCTTCTTTCAGGTACGACCCAGGAGATAACATCACATATGAGCATGCATATCACAGTATTATAGCTCTCAGTATACAGTATTAGAACAGACGCAGGAGTAGAGGTAGGAAGGTAACCTAAGCATATACAACAAGGAACATGTGTCCGCGTATGGGAGGCAATAACAAAGGAAATTAATAGATGTAAGGGATATAACCCAGTAACAGTGATGTACTTAGCAGGAGACACTGATTACAGGGAAATAATACAAACAGTAGAACCATGACTGGGATGTCAACACACCAGGGTACACAATCTATAGGAGGGACAGGGAGTGTAAAAGAGGAGGAGGAGGAGTACCTCGCTATGTAAGGGAATGGATCAAAATAATGGAACTAAAGGGTAAACGGGAAGAGAGGAGGCACTGTATGTCACCTTGGAGACAGGAAATTGCACCACAATCTGCACGGGGGTTGGATACAGATCCCCATCTCAAGGGGAGGAAATGGACAAGGAAATGATAGAAGGCATCCTTAGGACGGCAGAGAAAGGGAAGATATTGTTGATGGGGGGATCTGAATATGCCAGATGTTAACTGGAGCACATTTGCTGCAGCCTCTTCCTAGAGCAGGGTCATTCTCAATGCCCTACAGGGGACATGCCTCAGACAGCTAGTGCTGGAAATCACTAAGGATGGAGCAGTCTTAGACCTGGTACTCTCAAACAGGAATGGAGAGAGGATCACAGATTTAGAAGTGGGTAGACATCTGGGAACAATTGACCACCAAACAGTGTGGTTCACGATAAACACAGTCGTAGAGTCAAGCCATACAAAAGCCTGGGTACTGGACTTTAGGAGGGCTAACTTTGGTAAAATGGGTGAGTGCCTAAGGAATGCACTAGTAAATGGGCAGGAAGGAGGGGTCAAACAACAATGGGGAAAAATCAAAACTGCCATTACAGAGGCAACAAGCCTTTGTTTGAAGCAAATAAACAAAATAAAATGAAGGAAAAAAAAAACACTATGGTTCTCAAAAGAGGTGGCAAGGAAGGTTAGGGAGAAAAAGATGGCATGCAGGAAGTATAAGGAATCACTGAAGGAGCAGGACAGAGAACTGTATCGGTTAAAGCAGAAGGAAGCAGGGAAGGCAGCCAGAATAGCAAAGGCCCAAACTGAGGAAAAGATAGCCAACTCAGTTAAGAAGGGGAATAAGGGGGCATGGCCTATTCGGGTACCAAGATGGCAGCATAATCTTGGAGCTCTGTTCTAATCCTGTTTAAATATTGGTCATCCTACTTCTAATCAGCTACTTCTCCATTGCTGCAGCACCCAAATACTCTACTTTAACTTTGAACACGACTATGTCAAAGAAATAATCACAACTCAACTTTAGGACAACTGCAGACTCACCAAAGATGCCAGGCCCAGACACTCTGATCACGCTAGCTGCCCTAAAATCAGAAACAGAAGAAAAGAGACCCGCTAAACCTCCTGCTGTTACTGAGACCAGCGTGACTTCACACTCATTGGAGAAACTTATTTTAGACTTTGAAAAAGAAGTGACTGCCCTAATGAATTCAAGTTTTGACAATATAACAGCTCAACTTACTCATCTGCAGAGCAGCTTCAACTCACTGGGGGAAATGGTGGAGATCCACGGTGCACTGCTGGGAGAGTTGGAGGAGCAGCTGAGTCCCAGGAGGACACAGTTAGAAGTCTTGAAACATGTTTGAACAAAGTCCTTAAACAGATCGATAAATTAAAAGCCACCCTGGAAGACCATGAGAACCGTGAATGTCGCCACAACATCCGGGTGGTCGGCCTACCAGAAGGGGTCGAGGAGACTAACTGAGCTAATTACCTTCAGCAGTGGTTGAAGCAGCAACTGTAACTCCCTGACTCTGCCACCCTGGAAATCTAGCAGGCGCATAGGTCTCCGGGCTGTAAACCAGGTCCTGAAGAATGGCCCTGGCATGTCATAATTAAAGTTTTGTGCTCCCAAGACTGCCAGCTGGTATTAGAGGAGGCCTGCAAGAGGAGGTCGATTATAGTGCAGAAGGCCCATGTCAGCATTTTTCTGGACTACCCTCACCAGCTCCAAATGGAAAGGCAGGCCTACAAAGATGTTAAAAAGAAGCTGCTTGCCAGGTCCGGTGGCACTCAGGGTTGAGGCGCTGGACGCCACATCTCGCTCCATGCCAGCAACCTGTGTTCGGGAATGAACCTGGGTCATCGGGGGTTGGCATGGGAGGACTAGGATCGAGCATCCAACGACAGCTCTCCTAGTCCTGGGGAAAAGGGGTGGATGCAAACCACGCTCTGGTGGTCCCTGGGGATGCCCAGAGGTACTACAGATGTGCAGGTGCCAAGTGGGGGGGAGGAGCCTGGCGGACATCTGCATGTTGAGCATGGATGTCATTGCACATCCATGCTCCCATCAGGGAAGGAAATGGAAAAATGGCAGCATAGTCCTTGGCAGTTTGATGGCCGCAGCTTCACTGGCCGACGATGCCTGGAATCAGGCGTGTGCCGGTATTGTATCCTGGCTGGGCGCGGGGGCTTAGTGGGGCCCTTTCTATGATACAGCTGCATATGCCAGCTGGGCACGTCAAGTTTTGGGGTCGGCAGTGAAGGAGGAGTGGTGGCTGGAAATTAGCAGGACTGTTGCTGCAGGTGAGAAAATAAGGGTGATATATCAAAAAAAAAGAAGCTGCATGCCCTGAGCTGGCCTTTTGCATTAGTGTATCCAGCCCATCTACTCACCAAATGCCAGGGCAGTGGGGCTAAAGCTTTTACAAATTCTGAGGCAGCCATGAACTACATCATGTGAGAGGAACAGAAATTGCAGCTACAGGTGGCCTCCTCGGAGGACCAGGCTGACACTTGAATTTACTTTGGAGGTACTGGATTATCTGATTACCATAAATGAAAGAACTTAGACAGTCCTGGGGTAAATTTTTCTGGGGTGTGGGGGAAGGGGGCCTATGAGCCTCCGCGACCCGCAACTCTTTGAGGCCTAGCAGGCAGGGTCATGGTTACCTCTCCTCGTACCTTGGGTCCCGGGAGCCGCTCCGGAGTGTACCTCGACTGCTTTGCAAATCTGTGGGACAGCTGATCCTATGCTCTTGTTAAATGGTGTTGGGTTCCATAATTAGGGACTAGCTACCCCTTTTGAACTGTGAGAATTGACCTCTCTACCTGGAGTTATGTTTAACCACAGGTTATATAAAGAAAGCCCACTATTAGACTGTTCAAGAACTTCTATCACTGGGACAATACCGAGTCTACGGTGTTTCTCATATACTGTTCTAAGTCACTTCTTTTAATTTACTCGTGGAGCCCTGCTCTTGTTCCTCCGGTCAGCTGGGTGTGCGGGGGGAGCTATGGAGAATTGATATACTCGGGTGTTTGCACTCTGAATCAGAAGATCAGTTATGTTCTTGTTTTTTCTGTGTAAATAAGCAGGGCCTATAAATGCTGGGCTGGGGGTATAACTTTATTTTACTAATATTTGAAATTATGAGGGAAGATAAAGTAGTTTACTTGCAAGGCATGTGTTACTGTTTTATTGCATAGATTGACTAACTTAGTTTCCCGCCGCTCCATTTTGGGACAGACGGGGGGTAGATGAGCTCTAATGGGGGGGGGAAGAGCTACAAGGATGTAAGAGCAATAAATGGCAACCTGTACTATGTATATTGGGGGAGGTGTAGGTGTGGATCAAGGGAGGCATTTCCAGCCTCTGGGAGATCCCTATCTGCCTCCCTATCTGCCCACCGGCTTCATCAGAGACCCAATGTATCTGGGGGTCATCACATCTTTCTTTCTCTTATAAGCAACAAAATAAACCTAGTCAGGGCAATAAAGGAAGCGGTGCTACTGGTGCAGCTCCAGTGAGCTCTGCATACCCTTTAGGGAACCCCTATCCATCTTTTGTTTTTTTCTCAACTCCCCCTCATGTGGACCCAGCTTACAAATCCTACTTGGTATTCAGGATTGGGTGGCCAGCGCAATCCATGAGGAGTAGTGGGAGTTTGACAATTCTTCTAGAGCAGGCGTTCTCACACTTTGTCATAGTGAGCCTCCCCCAAGCCTTGGAAAAGATCTTGAGCCTCCCCCTAATATAGAAATAATTTTGGGCCTCCCCATAGCTAGAACAAATATCATACTTTGCACATTACAGGAAGAATATAATGAAGTGCATGTGAGTAGTTCAGTTTATTCTCATTTTATTGAACTTATTATTTTCCCTCTCTATAACCCCCCTTCCCAGGTCAGCATACTCACTCCACACTTCTGACTTTTGGACTCTAGTTACCCCTCACTGCAATACCTCCATGAGTCAGATTGCTTTCTTTGTCAGTTTTACCCTGCTCTGAAACACCTTCTCCGGGACCATTTTGCTCCATCCTGCTCTTGCTCCTAGTTTCTCTCTGCTTAGCCTTTGTATTTGTGCTTTTCTGCAGCCAGTATAATGGGTCAGTTGTTACCTTGTTCCTATTCATTTGCATTATTTTGAATTTTGTTTTGCACTGTTTCCAAGAATTGTATTTTCCCCATCTTATACCAGGAAACAAATGTTTGTTGAGTGTGTCTTTCCTGGTAACCATTTTATACATAAATTTGCATGCCATTATTTGCTTTCACTTTACTGCATCCTTTCACATGAAGCATCCAAAACTTGACATTAAAATACAGTACATTTTAAGGCTTGCTTGGGCCTCCCCTTGAACAGGTTGGGGCCTCCCCTGTGAGGCTGGCCTCACCATTTGAGAAACCCTGTTCTAGAGGGAAGAGCTTTGTGGGGGAGGGTAAGGGAGACATAGCTATGGCTGTTGTTTTTGGAGCCTGTTGTGCTTTGTTTGTTAGGTTTTTTGGGGGTAAGGGGGAGGTGGGCTTTTCGGTGCTTTACTGTTTTAAGAGTTTAACATGTTGTGGGAGGTGGGAGGGCTAGGGATTAGTTGGGGTCAAAAGTTTAAAACTAATAAGTCAGCAGCTATTCTTAACTCATTGCCTCCACAGAAGCTCTCTGAAGTTGCACCACTTGTCTCCTGTATACTTTTAATAGTAAATCCTGGGCCTTTCTAAGCAAAATCAACCTATAGTCAGTATGCCCCAAACAAATCCTAATAGCTCAAGAACAGTAAGTGCTAGACACAAAGTATGAGTGGCAAAGTTATTCAGCATAAAATTACTTTTCCAGTGGTGGTATGCAAAGAATAATATGTGATTTAGTTTTTTTTCTATGCTGGTTGAAACAGTAAAAATAATTATGTTTTTCATTAAAACAGGCAACATAAACCATACACACCATACCATAAACAAATACGAATAACTCCTAAAGTATACATGATATACACAGAATATCAGTGGTAAAGTTGTTCAGCACAAAATTATCTTTCCAACAGTGCTATGCAGTCAAATATATATTATATTCTGTTACATTATATATAAAAATATTTAAGTGACTTCTCCAGACGTTGCCAGGGCACACAGGAAGTCAGTAGCTGACTTCTGTAGGCGTCCTCAGGACACACCAAGTGTATTTTACTGACACTTACATGCGTCTGCTAGGAGACAATGAGTTAATCAATATTTCAGACATGTGTTAATGCAGATTCTAGGTAACAGGACACTATATACTTGTTTCACTTCAAGACGGGAGGGATTAACATCTTAACATGGAATGTCAATGGTTTTAAAACCGTGGTCAAACATAAGAGGGTATAAGCGCACCGAAAGAAAATTAAGGCAGACATAGTTCTCTTGCAAGAACTTTATGCAACCAAACTGGAGGCTGATAAACTAGCTTCATCATGGGGGGGGGGCACTGTTACTAGCTCCCTTTTCTTCTAAAGCCAGGGAGGTGGTGGTATGGTTTCATCCTGCATTACGGGTTAAGGTTCACTCTAAGTTAGCTGACCCTTTGGGTAGATACCTGGTAGTTGATGCCACAGTTAATGAGATTAGATACACTTTTTGTTTCCATATATGGACCAAATTATGATGATCCGTCTTTTTCCATCATCTGGCAATTCTGATAGCCCCTTTTCGTGATAATATAGTACTGGGAAGGGACTTTAATATCTATTGAGATGCCAAATTACATAATTCTGGTACTAGAACCTGTCCCTTACTACATAGTGTGATAGCCCTAAAGCACCTGGCTAGAGAGTGGGCCCTGGTGGAGGAATGGAGGTACTGCCACCTAGAGGATAAAGAGTATTTCTTCTACTCCCATGCCCACTGAGTTTATACTAGGTTGGATTGCCTATTCCTATCTCCGAGCTTTATAACACAAGGTTTTGAGGCAAGTGTGGCCTCATTTTGATATCTGACCATGCTCCCCTTCAAGTGTCTTTGGAGAGCAAAAGGGACCCCCCCAAAGCTAGAAGGTGGCATATGGATCCTACCTTTCTATCTGACCCCCACTTTGTTCGACATATTAAGGCCATCCTTAAAGAATACCTCCTTAATAATAACCAGGTGAAACATAGAAACATAGACTTTGATGGCAGATAAGGACCGCTAGGCCCATCTAGTCTGCCCATTTCCCTACCTACAGGATAGGCCGCAGATCCTAGCTAACCAACAGCCTATTTCTTCCTACCCCCCCACAAGAATTGCCTTATGTCTGTCCCATGCATTCTTGAATTCTCCCACAGTTTTAGACCCCACAACCTCTCAGGAAGGCTGTTCCATGCATCCACTACCCTCTGTGAAATAATACTTCCTCACATTGCCCTGAACAGCCCTCCTTCTATCTTTAAATTGTGTCCCTTGTTCTTGTAAGTCTCTTTTCTGAAAAATGCTACCCTCTTGGACTTTGTTGATTCCACTGAGGTACTTAAAAGTTTCTATCATGTCCCCCCTCTCCCTTCTTTCTTCAAAGGTATACATATTAAGCTCCTTTAGTCTCTCCTCATACGGCTTCTCTTGCAGACCCTGCACCATTTTAGTTGCCCTCCTCTGGACTGCCTCTATCCTGTCTATGTCCTTGCGGAGATGGGGTCTCCAGAACTGGACACATCACCAACTGTCTGTACAGAGGGATAACAACTTCCTGTTTTCTGCTGCTGATGCCTCTCCTTATACATCCCAGTATACCCCCAGCCCTCCCTACTGCCTTCTCACATTGCTTGCTAACCTCAAGGTCATCTGATATGATTACCCCCAGGTCCCTTTCCTTTTTTGTTGTTGTTACTACCTCCCCACCCATTGTGTATTCTTCCCCTTGGTTCTTGTTTCCAGGTGCATTATTTTGCACCTTTTGCATTGAATCCTAGCTGCCATACTTCTGACCATTCCTCCAACCTTGCCAAGTCCCTATCATCCTTTCCACGCCTCCTTGTGTATCAACCCTGTTGCAGATTTTTGTGTCATCTGCAAAAGGCATACTTTTCCTTCCAGTCCCTCTGCAATGTCACTGAAGAAGATATTAAAAGGACTGGACCCAATACTGAACCTCATGGTACCCCACTAGTAACCTCCCTTTCTTCAGAATGGACTCATTTACAATTACCTTCTGTGTCCTGTTGTCCAGCCAATGTTTTACCCAGGCTACCATCCTGGGTCCCACTCCCAGGCTGGTTAATTGACTATTAATCTTTTGTGTGGGACTGTGTCAAATGCCTTGCTGAAGTCTAGGTAGGCCATGTCCACAGCCCCTCCCTGGTCTACTACTTTGGTCACCCAGTCAAAGAAATCTATTAGATTCGTCTGACATGACTTTCCCGCTGTGAACCCATGCTGCCTTGGGTCCTGTGCTCCACTGGCCTCTAGGTATTTGACTGTTCTTTCCTTCAGAAGTGACTCCATCACTTTCCCTACCACAGAGGTCAGACTGACAGGTCTGTAGTTTCCTGCCTCTGTCTTGGACCCACTTTTGTGAAGGGGAATCACATCCGCCTTCCTCCAGTCCTCGGGTACCACACCATCCTCCCATGATTTATTAAAAGAGTAGCCAGTGGTTTCACTAGTTCTCCCTTAATCTTTTAGAATTCTGGGGTGAATTCCATCAGGACCCATTGCTTTGTCCACCTTCAGTTTTAGGAGTTCTTGCAGAACCCTTTCTTCTGTGAAAGAACTGGGATCGACCCCCCTATCAAGAGTGCTTCTGTTAATTGGATTAGGCACTTCCCCCTCCTCTTTTGTGACTATTGAGCAGAAATATTCATTCAGTATTCCTGCTTTTTCACTGTCCCCCTCTGCCCACCCACTGTTCATTCTATTCAGCCTCACTATCCCTCCCTTTGTCTTTCTCATGGCTGATGTACCTATAAAAGGTTTTATCCCCTTCTTAACTGAGTTGGCTATCTTTTCCTCAGTTTGGGCCTTTGCTCTCTGACTTCCCTCCCTGCTTCCTTCTGCCTTAACTGGTACAGCTGTCTGTCCTGCTCCTTCTGTGTTTCCTTATACTTCTGGAATGCTATCTTTTCTTCCTGACTTTCACAGCCACCTCTTTTGAGAACCATAGTGGCTTTTTCTTTCATTTTGATTTGTTCATTTGCTTACACAAAGGCTTGTTGCCTCTGTGATGGCAGTTTTGATAATTCCCATTGTTGCTCCACACCTCCTTCTAGCCTTTTGCTAGTGCTTTTCTGAGGCACTCTCCTATCTTGCTCAAAGTCAGCCTCCTAAAGTTCAGTACCTCACTTTTGTAAGGCTTGACTCTGTAGCTGAGTTTAACGTGAACCACACTGTTTGATGGTCACTTGTCCCCAGATGGCAACCCACTTCTAGATCTGAGATCCTCTCACTGCCCCGTTTGAGAGTATGAGGTCTAAGATTGCTCCTCACGAGTGGGTTCCAAACTAGCTGTCTAATGCCTGCCACCTGTAGGGCATCAAGAATGGCCCTGCTCTTGGATGTGGCTGCAGCAAATGTGCTCCAGTTAACATCTGGCATATTCAGGTCTCCCATCAACAGTATCGCCTTTCTCTGCCATTCTAAGAATGCCTTCTATCATATCCTTGTCCATTCCTTCCCCTGACATGGAGGTTCAGACAAACCTGTCGCGGATTGTGGTGCTCCTTTCCAGTCTCCAAGGTGACCCACAGCCTCTCTCCTCCCAGTTTACTCTTTTGTTCAGTTGCTTTTATCCCTTCCTTTACATAGAGAGCTACTCCTCCCCCTCTTCTCCCCTGCCTGTCTCTCCTGTAGGTTAGTACCCTGGTATGTTAACATCCCAGTCATGGTTCTCTGTGTACCATGTTTCTGTGACTGCTACGATATCCAGGCATCCCTCTTCCATTAAGGCCATCAGCTCAGGGAGCTTGTTGCCCAGACTACGGGCATTGGTACTCATTGCCCTCCATTTCCTGATGGCCTTACTCCCTTTTTCCCCATCCCTGTCCTTCTTGCCTTTGTCACTTTCTCCATTTACCCCTGCCCTTCTCCCTATTGACACCTATTTGTTGGTGTTTGCCGCACTTACTACCATGATTATTTGGGGGGGGCTAGGATTTTCCTGCTCCTTTCCAGTGCCTCCCCCCTTGGCTAGTTTAAAAGCTTGCCAATGAAGCATTTAAACCTATCACCTAGGATCCTGGTTCCTCCCGGACAGATGCAGCCCATCATGCCAGTATAGGCTTGCATCACTCCAGGTAGACCCCGTCCCCCATGAAGCCAATCTGAGCTCCACACCAGTTTTTCAACCACTGATTGAACCCATGGTGCGGAACACCCTAGCTCTCCTATGCCATAGATGGGTAGCACCTCCGAGAAGGTTACTGCATGCTACTTGACTCAAGGTCCCTCCCCAATTCCACAAACTCTTCCTGCACTTTCTAATCCTTTCTAGCCAGGTCATTTGTTCCTAGGTGGACAATGACATCCAGCTCCCTCCCCTGTGCAGCTGCTCTGGCAATCCTGAGGATTCGGCTTCCTGTCCCTGCAAGCCATGGCACCAGGCAGGCACCTACCTCCTCTCCCTTCCTCCCCAGTTCTACCTTCCTAACAATGGAGTCCCCCACCAGGAGTTGTTTCTTCCCTGCAGGGTCCCCTGCCACCCTCCTGTGGGTCTCCTTTGTGGAGGTTCCAGCATCCTCCTTGGTCTCCACTGTGGGTGCCTCCATAGAGGAACCACACTTTGCCAGAATGGCATAGGAATTGTGGAGAGGTACAATGGAGGATGCACCCTGTTCCACCACCCTCACCCTCCCTGAGCCCACTGTGGTCCAACCGCCTCTTTCTTGGCAACCTCTGAGGCAACGGCAGTGGCACTGGTGGTCCCTTGATGGAAGAGGAGGTCCCACAAATCCTGGCCAACTCAGCCTGGAGATGAGCAACCTCCTCCCTCAGCCCAGAAAGGTGCCTGCAGATGGGACAACACCGCATCCTCCAGAACATCTCCCTGAAGACTGCTGCTCCACAGCCACTGCACTGCACCACTCCAATCATGTCTTATTTCTGGCCCCTTAACTGTTTGCAATCCTTACTCTTTCCTCTGTTTTTTTTTTTTTCTCTCTCCTTACTTTCTGCCTGTGTGCCCTTTAAGCTCCTGATTGTCCTGTTCTGAGACAAGAATATCCTATATTTCGCAGTAGACCACTTACTTGCTCAGAGGCAGACCTCCAGCAGCTAGAGGGGGCCGGAGAGCTACTCTTGCCCCACTAGGATGGTGGGTCCTTGGTGGTTCTGAGATCACTCACTTCCTGCCCCTAAACAGGAAGTTCCTGTTGTCAGTTAAATTCTGTGCCTATAAAAATAGAACTAGCTTTGAGTGGAGGGAGGGAGGAGGGCAAAATAGTCCCAGCAGAGAAGTTCAGTCACACAGCAGTCCTTTTTCTCCCGTGTCTTCTGCCAGCTATTAGCAGAAGCTTCTAAGGCAGTCTTTAAATGTAGCTTCCTTCTAGCTAAGCACTCCCCCTACTTACCAGATCTTTCTACAAGTAATTTAAACTTCACAGCAGTTAAGTCCTTTCAGTCACCTGAGATTTACACCTAGATAACTCTTCAGATACCCATTCAGTTCAGTTAACCCAAACACACACTTTTTTTTTGTATGTTAGTTTTTTTACCCTAAATTAAAGGTCAAATACAAAAGTTCTTCTACTTCAGTCCCAGCAGAAAAGTTTAGTCACACAGCAGTCCTTTCTCCTGGTGTCTTCTGCCAAGCTATTACCAGAAACTTTCTAAGGCAGTCTTTAAATGTAGCTTCCTTCTAGCTAAGCCACTCCCCCTACTTACCAGATCTTTCTACAAGTAATTTAAACCTCACAGCAGTTAAGTCCTTTCAGTCATATGAAATTTACACCTAGATAACTCTTCAGATACCCATTTAGTTCAGTTAACCCAAACACACACTTTTTTTTTGTATGTTAGTTTTTTTACCCTAAATTAAAGGTCAAATACAAAAGTTCTTCTACTTTAGTCCCAGCAGAGAAGTTCAGTCACACAGCAGTCCTTTCTCCTGGTGTCTTCTGCCATGCTAGACCTCTATCTCCAATACATGGGATGCCTTAAAGGCATATGTATGGGGAGAGATTATTTTGTTTGCTACATTAAAAGAGAAACAGCAACCAAGGAAAGACATGGAGTTAGAGGTAGCTATCCAGCACACAAAGGTGAGTTATGCAGGGTGACAGGACAGCAGACCTTCCTACATTAAAGGACATGAAAAGTGAATTGCACCAAATGACATCCCAGAGAATCGAAATAGTCCTTATTTGTACTAAAGCATATAAGTACTTTGAGAGGGATAAATCCAGCAAGAGGTTGGCTTGGCTACTTAAGAAAAGCAGTCTGATAGAAGGATTTTGGAAACTGAATTCCCAGACGGCTCGGTCACTTCAGACCCAGCAAAGATAAACAACACCTTTAAAATGTTTTATTAGCACTTATACACCTCGCAGCCCCGCAGGACATGTCTCCATAACTTTTTCTAAAAGATGTGTAACCCCCCTGCAAATGGGGGTTCCCAAAAGACTTCCAGGAGCTTGCTTGAATGCTCCAAGCCTGAATGGTGTTTGGCATTTAAGCCATTTATCAGTGAGTGTTTTTAGAGCCTCTGGTACTGTCTCTTTAAGAGCTGTCTGCTTGCAGACATAATTAGTTTGTATGGGGGGACTGTGCTTCTGAGTACCACTTGAGCTGCTGCCAATTCACTTCATTTTTGCAGTCACTAGGAGTGCAAAGGAACCATCTGAAAGATGTAACTGTTTGCCAGAAATTATTTAGAGTAATAATGAAATTACAGTTTGTCTAACCTGCTTTCTTTGCAGTCAGAACTGTGTCTGCTAGTTCCCCATTCTAGTTTTGAACTGCTGAACTGGACCAATCAGTGTGGTAAGCTAGCTCTAAAATGATGCCTTGGACGAATCAGAACTTGGACTCATAATCTGAGCCAGCCACAAGAGGATTGTATGGGCAGTGACTCTGGGAGATGTAGTTTAGACTTCAGTGCCTTTTGGACCAACAGCAGCAGTCTATTGTGAGGACAGCCAATCCAGTCAAGAACTGGGAGGAACTCAAAGGAAGTGCCCGGTTTCGCCAGTTGGAGTTCAGTTGAGCTTTGGCAGTGAAGAAGGAAGGAGCCCTGTGCTTTTTCAGTGTGCAGTTTTAGTCAAAACGTGTAAGGGCCCAGAGTTCGTCTGCAGCTTGTGTAACAGCTTGTTAGGACTGAACTACCCTGTGAAAAGAATCAAAGGATCTCTGAAGAGTAGAAACCAGGCTCACCCTGTAGAAGACTGGAAGAATTGCTGAAAATTGCACTCAGTCTGTCAGGAACTGAATCTGCTGTGTGTTCTCCCGGTATTGTGCAGTATCTGCGATCGGATACAGATGCAGCCTGCCTGGTATAGTACTTCTTTATATGGATGTGTGAAGAGGTTTGTGTACCTCAAGTGAGCCCTGCTGACATTGAAGGACCCTATCTTATTTGGAGGTCGTGAGTACTAATTCAGGGTTGCTCCTGTTGAATTGCCCATTAAATCCAAATGGAATTACTGTACTGCTGACTGTTTAATTCTCTCTTCTCTGTGTGAAAGGGCCCTACCAGCTGCCACGGTTTGGACTAGCCACTAGGGCTTGGGTACCCAGGGACAGTAACTGATAGGGATAGGCCTGTGCACAGAGCCATAGGTAGATTATTAGAGTGATAAGCTAATTAACCTGATTTCCCCGTCCTTGTTATATCCCCCAATAAATCAGAGCTGCTTGTTTCAGCAAAGTTATACTGCCTGAGTATTTGTCTATGTTAAAGTACTGTACTGTGATTGTTGCACTGTATCTCATTTCACAGGAGGTCCCAGTGCCGGAACCAGACCTGGGGGTAAGTGTATACTGTGAAGGTAATTCTGATATATTGTGTGGGCCACTAGTGGGAAGAAAGGGGTTGCAGTGTCCCAGAGGGCTGTGACCAAGTTAGTTTAACTATTGCAAACCCTGACCTCTGGGTGGAGGCACCCGCCATTGGATCCAGGCCCTCAACCTGTTAGTGGCAAATCAGGCAGGGGTAGTAGCCCTGGGATAGCGCCATCTAGGGGTTACATCTTGGAGGCTCACCGCTGGGATTGTGTGTCCTCTAGTGGCCATATTTACGAACCACTGTTAAGAAAAAATGGGTACCCCGACAGAAGTGGCTGCACCGCTGGTGGAGTGGGTGTACTGGGGAGGAGATCGACTCCAAATGCTATGCTTATCCTGGACATCCCCTGGGTATCAATACGGACACTGTGCAGGGAGTACTTTCCAAGGTGGAAGGTTTACAAAACCCTGTGGTGGTGGGTCGGCATGCTAATCTGCTCACCCACACTTTCCTGGCCCTAGTAGAGTTTAAGGATCCCATAGATAGCTCCAAAGTGCCACAGACCATTACCCCAGAGGGAGCCCTCACTGCTTGGAGAGTGATAACTAAGGACAGTAAAGACCCGTGGGGGAATCAGCCCCCACCACTATCTGAAACTTTTGAGGAGAAATTTGCTGAATGGTTGCTGGGAGAGGGGAAAACTGTGGAGGACTTGAAGAAACTATTCTTTCCACCTGGGGGTGTTCCTCCCCAACACCCTCTCCTGCTCCAGTGCCCGTAATGGTGGCTGAACCAATGCAGACTCTATTTCTGCACCTGCCATTAGTCACGACTCTACCACAGGCTGAGGATCTTCTCTGGCACCCTCCCCACCCCCAAGGGAGGATGACTGGGAGACCTGGATAGACTATGTTGCCCCCAAGTGCTAGAATGGCAATGCTCGGAAGGTGAAAAGCGAAAGGGGTTAGTGAGAGCCCCGAGGTCCTGCCCTGGCTACCATCCGTGCTAAACGGCCAGTAACCCTGAAGCGACTGCACAGGCCTATCTTGAGGCCTTGGAGAATGTATGGGAGCCCAGATTCTGATGACCTATGGTGGAGAGTAAGAGATGCACAACAGTACCAAGGAGTTGTTGTCTGTGTATGTATCTCGGCTGGAAAAATTGTTGCAAGAATGCCTCAGAAAAGGTAGTTTGCCAGCGATTGAACTGGACCGAACCAGGCTGGACAGGATCCTTAAGTCTGCCCCTTCTCAGAACTGCTGTTGCTTCAGTTACACCTGGCAGATCGACTGGAATCCCCACCCTCCCATGATGAGTTAATGAGAGAAATTGAGGAGTTGAGAAAAGACGACCTCGGAGGGACCTGCACCAATAGCTGCGGCTACGACCGAGTGACTGAGGGTGACCCATCAAGTGAAGTTCATAGCAGAGGTTGCAGTCAATGAGTGCTCTGACAAGGAAAAGATATGTCACAATGGGGCGAACTGTTGAGAGATCCGGGAATTCAAAAACAGTCCTTATGAAGGCCACGCCTGCAAGTACGGGCCCTGACCTATATCCGACTGCATCTCGTTATGGGGGTGGGGTACCCACCCATGTATCTCCTGCTGATAACATCTCGAACTCGATTCCTTGACCATGGAAGGAGAAACTGACGAGATGTTCCAAATGCTTATCACGCCTGCAGACAGAGATGGTGGCACCAAGGTTTCCAGTTAGTAATACTCCGCCCTGGCTCCCAGTGTGGCGCCTCGGCCAGCTCAAACTCCAGAAAGTATGTTTTGCTATAATTGGGGAAAGATGGGCATATGAAAAGGAATGCCAGTCCCCAAAAGACACTGACAAAGTTGCATATAGGCTACAAGGAGAGCTTCGGAGAAGAAATCAGTGGTTAAGAGTGCACATGATCCCAGTGAGGGCACCAAAAATGCTAATTCACGTCCTTTTGTGGCAAGGTCAGCTGCCCAGGCCCCACTACCGCCTCTCCAGACTGGTCCAGAATAGTGGGTCCTCCATGGAGACCACTGTAAAGGTGAACGGAGTGTCTACAAGAGCTATATTAGACAGTGGCTCCCAAGTGACAATTATGTTCCAAGATTGGTATCAGAAGCATTTGTCAGACATACCCTTACAACCATTAGAAGGACTGCATGTATGGGGTTATGACAAGGCCTACCCCTATTCCGGGTATATCCTAATTTGGCTGTCTTTCCCCACCTCCGTGGCTGGAGTGGCCGAACAAGTAGAGACCCTAGCCTTAGTGTGTCCCCCACTGGACTGTATGATGGTGTCCCTTGTTGATTGGAACAAATGCTCATATGTTCGGAAGGCTGGCACAGTTGTGTTATGAAAACAGGGTCAAAGACTAGTAGAGCTTTAAGAGTTCCGGGTTAATTAAGAAGGCCTATGAGGCACAGAGAGATGCTGAAAAAACAGAACCAGAGGAACCGGTCGAATTGTATGGAAGAAGGATCCTGAGTCTCTGATCCTGGCGCCAAATGCCCAGTGTACCTTACAGGAGAGGTCCGATTAGAAAGGATGTTAAGAATAAAATATTAATGTTGGATGCACCAGGCGTGGAAATTGCCAGAGGGACTGCTGGTCAGTTTAGTATTTTGCCCGCTAGAGCCCATGCTTATGCCAGAAGGGTAATGGTCCAAGTTCATAATGTGTCTGAAAGACATTCGAGTAAACAGAGGTTGCATCCTGGCTAATGTGCATTGTGCAGACACTGCAGTGCTACCCAGCAGCAAGAGTTCAAGGAAGAATGACAGAGTAACGCCTGACTTGTTTGATTTCGGCGACTCCCGCTGCCAGCTGAATGGAAAGTGAAGATCAGTGAGAAGCTTGCCCAGAGAGACCAGGTGTTTTTTTAAAGGAATGGGATGTAGGATGGCAAGGAGCTGAGCACAATATCCGGCTGCATGACGAAAGACCATTTCGTGAGAGGTCTCGACGCCTGGCACCTGCTGACATAGATGATGTGAGACGGCATCTGCAAGAGATGTTAGCTGCTGGTGTAATACAAGAATCCAGAAGCCCTTATGCTTCCCCCATTGTGGTAGTGAGGAAAAGAATGGAACAGTAAGGATGTGTGTGATTATCGCACCTTAAACCGCGGACTATCCCTGATCAGTACACAATGCCCCGCATTCAGGATGCTTTGACTGCCTAAACGGGAGCAAGTGGTTCTCTGTGCTGGATCTCCGCAGTGGGTACTATCAGATCCCGGCGGCCCCAGAGGACCCTGAAAAGACAGCCTTTATCTGTCCGCTATGCTTTATGAATTCATGAGGATGCCTCAAGGGATTTCAGGTGCCCCAGCCACTTTTCAACGATTGATGGAGCGTGCAGTGGGGACATGAACTTACTAGAGTGCCTGGTATACCTAGATGATGTTATTGTGTTTGGCAGCTCACTGAGGAACATGAGAGCAGATTATTTAAGGTATTGGACCGACTGGAGGACTTTGGCCTTAAACTGTCCATTGATAAGTGTCAATTTTTTCAAACATCAGTAAAGTATGGGGACACATAGTATCCACCGAGGAATAGAGACCGACCCAAGTAAAGTTGAGGCCTTGACCACCTGGCCACAGCCCAAAAATCTAAAAGAACTGCAAAGATTCCTGGGATTCTGTGGTTATTATCGGCGCTCATCAAGGACTATTCAAGAGGATCCCTTTACTTAACCTTACTCAAGGGTATCCCCAACCCACAAAAATACTAAAAGTCAGCATCCTCAAGACTGAAAGAGTGTATTTTCATCCGAGTGAAGTATTTGGGGCCCGCTGGACTCCTGATTGTGAGACTGCTTTTCATGAGATCATATATCAACTTACCCATGCTCCAGTGCTGGCCTATGCCGATCCAAGAAAACCTTACGCCCTGCACACTGATGCTAGCTTGCAAGGGTTGGGGCTGTGTGTACCAAGAGCACGAGAATGGCCTGAGACCAGTGGCCTTGCCAGTAGAAGCCTGGACCCCATCCTAAAAGAACTATCCTGTACATAAGTTAGAGTTCCTAGCTTTGAAGTGGGCTATTGTTGACCAATTCCATGAGTACTTGTATGGGGCTAAAATACTAGTAAAAACTGACAATAATCCTTGACCTATGTGCAGACCTCAGCTAAGTTGGATGCCACTGGCCATAGGTGGCTTTCTGCATTATCTACATATGACTATGCTCTCGAATACCGAGCAGGTCTGAACCACATAGATGCTGTGATGCTCTCCCGGAGGCCTGTTCCCCAGAATGATTGGGTCCGACTGGCAGAACCTGACATTCGGCACTCTGCCGAAGTTTGACAGGGAGGAACAAATGTCCACGGACGAGTGGACTGCATGGTGGATTGCTTGGGAGCCTCTGAGAATTGCATACCTGCTGCTTATTGCCACTTTTCTGCAATAGACATTGGTGCACTGCCTCAGCTGGACAATGACAGTATTCGGCGGCTCAATCCCGCGATCCCATGATCAAAGCAGCTTTAGAAGCCCTCTATGCAGGAAAAGATGTGTCCAAATTACGCCCACTGATTTGAGAACTGCACTGTTATACAAAGAAGGTCCTAAGTTGAAACTGATCAATAAACTGTTATACAGAGAAACAGTAGACAGAGGGGACAAGTAGACAACAACAACTAGTGCTGCCCACTGCCTTCGAGACTCAGTATTGAGGTCCTTGCACAACCACATGGGGCACCTTGGTATAGACAGAACACTTGACTTGGTGAGATCCAGATTCTATTGGCCTAAGATGGGGGCTGATGGAGCAACACATTCGAACTTGTAGTCGCTGCCATGAGGAAAGCTTTGCCCCAGAGGGCTGCCCCTTGTTAACATAACCACCAGTGCACCCATGGAGCTGGTCTGTATTGATTTTCTAAGTTTGAGTCAGATCAAAGAAATATCAGTAATGTGCTGGTGGTCACTGACCATTTCACGAGATATGCCCAAGCTTTCCCCACCAAAGACCAGAAAGCATCCACTGTAGCCAAAGTACTGTAGAAAACTTTTTGTTCACTATGGGATCCACAAAGAATCCATTCTGATCAAGGAGAGACTTTGAGAGTCGTCTGATCAAAGAGATGCTTTCTGTGGGGAGTGCGAAAGTCCAGAACCACTCCTTACCACCTCCAGGGGACCCACAGCCTGAACGCTTCAACCGCACTTTGCTAGATATGCTAGGCACCTGCACCCAAAGGACAAGCCTAGATGGAGCCAACAAATTAGCACCCTGGTACATGCTTATAACTGCACCAAAAGTGATGCCACTGATTCTCCCCTACCGCCTGATGTTTGGAAGAGAAGCTCGACTACCAGTAGATGTGTGTTTGGGGGTCTCCTGATGGGGTTCAAGCTGACAACTATTTACAGTATGTGCAATAAAGGCCCAGCTAACTCATGCGTACTAACTGGCTCAAACCATGGCTGCCAAAAGAAATCTGGCCAACAAAGAAAGGTATGATAAAAAGGTGAAAGCACAGGAACTCCAGGAGGGAGACTGGATTGCTAAGAAATCTGGGACTGCATGGCAAGCACAAGATTGCTGACAGATGGCACCATCTCCCTCACATTGTAGTGGCAAACTAGATGATCTGCCAGTGTACAAAGTAAGGCCTGAGAATAATTCAAAAGATGTAAAAACAATGCATAGAAATCATTTACTGCCCATTGGACAAATCTTAATTGAGTCTGAGCCCCTAGAAGATGCCCCTCTGGACCAGTGACTAGAGCTGCTGCTAAGAAAGATCAAGAAAGTCTGCACCTACAGAAGCAAAGTTAAAGTGTTCCCTCCACAAGTCCCAGTTGAGCATGACTGTCAGTCCATATCGGAAGAAAGTGAGAGTGACTTTGAATACTATCCTTCTTACTAACTGAGTCAATTGTTTCGGGCAATCCCCTAGTCAATACTGGAGACAAAGCTGGGCCTTCTGACTGTCTAAGCCCCCAGCTTCATCCCTGGAGCCAATGCTCCCAGAAAGTGAAGTGCAAAGCATCAGATCAGATGAAATGGAATCATTGTGCATGGTTGAACTGTTTGAGCTTTCAGGAGGAAAATGATAAATTGGGGCAGACTGGTGATACAACGTAACAAGAAGAGTATTTTGAGTGCCCTGACAGTCCACTGCCAGTGTCCGAAAGCTTCCATGCGAGCCAAATGTTGTGGACTCAGAAACTGTAACTCCTGGAGCTGAAAGTGCCCCAGGTTCTAGCCTCTCACCCCCATGGAGACTCCCTGACAAGTGAGGACAATGCTGAAAATGAGGCTCAGAGTGCAGAGACTATAACAGTTCCCCTAGAAAGACTGGTCGAGCTGTAAAGCCTGTGGTGCACCTCAGTTATGATTCACTTGGGAGGCCTGTGGACTTGCCTCTCAATGTTGTCCATAAAGGAGTGTATGTGTCCCCGAGCTCATTGCCCAAACTGAGCATCAGTGCTAACTCCAAGTTACTTGTGTTGCCCTTCAGTATGGTGCCCTTGCCCCATCCAGCCCCAAGGTAACTGATAGGAAGGGCCCCTCTTCAGGTTTCATGTACAAGAGGTAATAACTTGAGTTATGGTACAATGTGTATGTAATACTGTAAAGAGTGACGACTGCAATGTTTCAGAAATGTGTTCTTGGTAAAATGATATATTGACTGATGATTACATGCAGCCTAATGCAAATGTATATGGTTGCAGTTGAAACTTATGGGGGTACTTGCTTGACGCGGACGTCAAGCTTTCCCAGGCCAGGAAGGGTGTAACCCCCCTGCAAATGGGGGTTCCCAAAAGACTTCCAGGAGCTTGCTTGAATGCTCCAAGCCTGAATGGTGTTTGGCATTTAAGCCATTTATCAGTGAGTGTTTTTAGAGCCTCTGGTACTGTCT
Organism: Neoceratodus forsteri; assembly: GCA_016271365.2. NCBI lineage: Eukaryota > Metazoa > Chordata > Ceratodontiformes > Ceratodontidae > Neoceratodus > Neoceratodus forsteri. The sequence goes on from CM057454.1 coordinate 1,191,435,414, forward strand.
CTTTAAGAGCTGTCTGCTTGCAGACATAATTAGTTTGTATGGGGGACTGTGTGCTTCTCTGAGTACCACTTGAGCTGCTGCCAATTCACTTCATTTTTGCAGTCACTAGGAGTGCAAAGGAACCTATCTGAAAGATGTAACTGTTTGCCAGAAATTATTTAGAGTAATAATGAAATTACAGTTTGTCTAACCTGCTTTCTTTGCAGTCAGAACTGTGTCTGCTAGTTCCCATTCTAGTTTTGAACTGCTGAACTGGACCAATCAGTGTGGGGTAAGCTAGCTCTAAAATGATGCCTTGGACGAATCAGAACTTGGACTCATAATCTGAGCCAGCCACAAGAGGATTGTATGGGCAGTGACTCTGGGAGATGTAGTTTAGACTTCAGTGCCTTTTTGGACCAACAGCAGCAGTCTATTGTGAGTGACAGCCAATCCAGTCAAGAACTGGGAGGAACTCAAAGAAGTGCCTGTTTCGTCAGTTGGAGTTCAGTTGAGCTTTGGCAGTGAAGAAGGAAGGAGCCCTGTGCTTTTTCAGTGTGCAGTTTTAGCCAAAACGGTGTAAGGCCCAGAGTTCCGTCTGCAGCTTGTGTAACAGCTTGTTAGGACTGAATCTGTCCTGGAAAAGAATCAAAGGATCTCTGAAGAGTAGAAACCAGGCTCACCCTGTAGAAGACTGGAAGAATTGCTGAAAATTGCACTCGGTCTGTCAGGAACTGAATCTGCTGTGTGTTCTCCCGGTATTGTGCAGTAATTGCGATCGGGATACAGATGCAGCCTGCCTGGTATAGTATTTCTTTTATATGGATGTGTGAAGAGGTTTGTGTACCTCAAGTGAGCCCTGCTGACATTGAAGGACCCTATCTTATTTGGAGGTCGTGAGTACTAATTCAGGGTTGCTCCCTGTTGAATTGCCACATTAAATCCAAATGGAATTACTGTACTGCTGACTGTTTAATTCTCCTTTCTCTGTGTGAAAGGGCCCCTACCAGCTGCCACGGTTTGACCAGCCACTAGGGCTTGGGTACCCAGGGACAGTAACTGATAGGATAGGCCTGTGCACAGAGCCATAGGTAGATTATTAGAGTGATAAGCTAATTAACCTGATTTCCCTCGTCCTTGTTATATCCCCTAAATAAATCAGAGCTGCTTGTTTCAGCAAAGTTATACTGCCTGAGGTATTTGTCTATGTTAAAGTACTGTACTGTGATTGTTGCACTGTATCTCATTTCACAGGAGGTCCCAGTGCCGGAACCAGACCTGGGGGTAAGTGTATACTGTGAAGGTAATTCTGATATATTGTGTGGGCCACTAGTGGGAAGAAAGGGGGGTTGCAGTGTCCCAGAGGGCTGTGACCAAGTTAGTTTAACTATTGCAAACCCTGACCTCTGGGTGGAGGCACCCGCCATTGGATCCAGGCCCCTCAACCTGTTAGTGGCAAATCAGGCAGGGGTAGTAGCCCCTGGGATAGCGCCATCTAGGGGTTACAGATGTAAGTTTACAAGTCCTTGACGGAGCCAAGAGATTGGCTCTTGATCTACCAATCACTATGGCAGAGCTTAAGAAGGCAATATGGGCCTTTAGGGTGGGCAGAGCCCTGGGTCCAGACGGGCTACCAACATAATTTTACAAGACCTTCTGGGGTGACCTTAAAGACATAATGTTTGAGATGGTAAGTAATATCTTGGAAAAAGAGCAATTGCCACCTTTGCAACTCTGGCAACAATTACAGTGCTGACAAAATTGGGAAAGGATCCACAAAACTGTGGTACTTACTGACCTATTTCTCTGCTTAATGCAGACTATAAAGTACTGGCTAAATTCTTGCAGCCCGCCTGGAAGGGATCCTCCCTGAACTGGTACACCCGGATCAAGGGGGTTTTGTGGCAGGCAGGCAGGCAGGCCAAATACAATATTTATCACACCTTAAACATTATTAGACGATGGTCGGCTGGGGAAGGGAAGGGAAGTCAGGGCCTTTTAGAGCTAGATGCGAAAAAGGCATTCGGTCGGGTTGAATGGCAGTTTATGTTTGCAGTCGTAGAAAAGTACAATTTCGGCCCCAAAATTCAGTCATGGATTTCTAAATTATACTGTTCCACACAAACTCAAATTCTAACGACTGAAACCTTGTTCCAGCCTTTCCATCTAACCAGGGGTACTAAACAAGGGGGCCCTCTCTCGCCCCTATTGTATGTCCTCACTATAGAAGCTCTGAACATAGCTATTAGGGCAAACTCTGACATAAAAGGAATCCGTTGGGGGGATAAGGACCATGTCTTCTCCCTATCTGCAGATGATGTATTGTTATTCCTTTCTCATCTGGTCAGAGCGTTGCCAGCCCTTATGCATTTATTTGAGGTGTATGGCCCAATTTCTTTACATAAAATAAATTGGGGCAAGTGTGAATGGCTACCACTAGAAAGTAGGAAATCAGATATTCAGGTTGCAGAGATGGATATATTACCCTCGAATACTATCAAATAGTTAGGAATACTTATCCCTCAAAAATTATCCAAGATACAGGAGCTAAATTATAATCCCTTAATAGCTAAGATACGAGAAGAATGCAGTAGGTGGCATTCCTTACCCCTCAGGCTTATTGGAAGGGTGAATATGGTCAGGAGGAGTATCCTGCCTCAGTGTCTTCATTTATTTCAAACATTGCCTGTTCATGTCCCCATAAAGTACATTTAAGCCTTAGAAGGAGCTGTCACTTCTTTAATATGGCAGGGCCACAGACTCCGTATAAAAAAAAGAGATCCTATGGAAAACGATACAGGAGGGAGGACTGGGTCTACCCAACCTTAAATTTTACTACCTGGCAGCCCAAATGGCCCATCTCACAGACCTGATGGGAAGCATGCCCACAGAGGCATGGGTGGAGTTGGAGACTGGGGACTCTGGGACCACCCTATATAATCAACTCTTTGCAGCTTCATTGTTTGATAAAGAGATGGGGAAAATGAGGAACCCTTTACTCGATCAACCCTTAAGGTGTGGATGTGGGCCCATAACATGATTATACACCCACCATCAATTGCACCGTCCCTGCCACTGGCAAATGTTCTGTGGTACAGGGGGATGGCCCCAGCTAGGGCTGACCAAATACTGACCAGCTGGGTCTGATGGGGGATACACAGTGTCTCTCACATTTACAGGGAAGGGAACATTAGAGATTTTAAATCACTAGCTACAGAGTTCGGCCTGAATGTTACAAATTACATACTTAAAAATGAAATCACAACTGCAGAAACTAATAGAAGACCAGACGTTCCATAGAATGGTCGGGATCTCCCCCTTGGAGGAGATTCTCCACCTGAGGGGAACGGAGACTGTGAAATCCCTCAGGCAGTTTTATAGAACATTGCTGGGTGCCCTCACAGACCTCTTTGAAGGAGTGTTATAGAGATGGGCTACAGACCTTGTGCTGGACTCATTGACAGGTGGTGACTGGGACCAGATTTGAAGAAGGGGACTGACCTGTTCTGTCAATAATAGACTGAGAGCTATACAATATAACTTTTTGCATAGAACCTATTTTACTCCGGTGCTGGCACACAGGTTGGACCCCAACTCTCTGAATACTTGCCTGAAATGTAGGGCCAATGTGGGAACTTTCAACCACTTAGTATGGTTCTGTCCTAAGGTGAAAGCCTTTTGGGTAGAATTATTAACTTTACTTTCGAGAGTACTGAGGTGTGATCCTTGTGTTGATTTCTTACTGTGGCTTCCCAGGGGAAATCTGGGATATCAATTTTACAGCATCCATTTCAGTGCCTAGGTATAGTCGTTGGGATGCAGGTCTTGGCCCAAAGTTGGTTATCTGACTCAGCACCTACAATAGTCTATTGAATCAGATCTCTCTTACAAAATATGAAACTGAAACACATTCAATACCAGGTGTGAAATCAGGCCGGGAAATATGAAAAAATCTGGAAGCCCTTGGAGGATGCAGTTCACCTGCCATGGTTCCCTACATTTTAGCGACCTGACCACCTGGGCAATTAGCCTGGAAATAGGGGACTACCCTTGACATTTCATATTGTACTATTCAAACCATTGCTCTAAAGTTAAAACATGCACCCTCTCCATACTGGGGAGGCCGGAGGGCCATAAAAGCACTTGTCAACTATGATTAAACATGGGAGAACTGGGTGCTAACCCATCCTTTGAGATTTTGAGGTACTGAGATTAAATACATGTAAATATTGGTCCTGTACAAATAGAAAGGAAAAATAATGCTACTTTTATTTTATGTAGTACTGTCTTGTCTGAATTGAATTGAATTGATTATTCGATTGTAATGCTTTTTAAACAAAGTTTACAAAAAAAAAGAAGGGGGATAAAACCTTTTATAGGTACATTAGGGAGCGAAGAAAGACCAAGGGGGAGGGATAGTGAAGCTTAATAAAGGGGAGGGGAGGTGGGCAGAGGGTGACATTGAAAAAGCAGAGATACTCAACGAATACTTTTGCTCAGTATTCACAAAAGAAGAAGAGGGGGATGTACCTAAACCAAACACTAGAAGCACTCTGGACAGGGGGGTTGATACTAGTCCCTTCACAGAAGAAAGGGTCCTGAAAGAACTCCTAAAACTCAAGGTGGACAAAGCAATGGGGACTGATGGGATTCATCCCAGAATTCTAAAAGAACTAAGGGGAGACCTAGTGACACCACTGACTAGCCTTTTTAACAAATCAAGGGAGGATGGTGTGGTACCTGAGGACTGGAAAAGGGCAGATGTGATTCCCCTTCACAAAAGTGGGAGCAAAGCAGCGGCAGGAAACTACAGACCTGTTAGTTTGACCTCAGTGGTAGGGAAAATGATGGAATCACTTCAGAAAGAAAGAATTGTTGAGTACCTAGAGTCCAGCGGGGCACAGGACCCAAGACAGCATGGATTCAGAGAGGGAAGGTCATGTCAGACGAATTTAATGGATTTATTTGACTGGGTGACCAAAGTAGTAGACCAGGGAGGGGCTGGGAGATGGCCTACTTAGGCTTTAGCAAGGCATTTGGCACAGTCCCACACAAAAGATTAATAAACAAGTTTGGTAGCCTGGGTAACAAATTGGCTGGACAACATGATGCAGAGGGTAACAGTAAACAGAGTACACTCTGAAGAAAGTGGGGTTACTAGTGGGGTACCATGGGGTTCAGTACTGGAACCGGTACTCTTTAATGTCTTTATAGGTAACATTGAGGAGGGGCAGAAGGAAAAGTATGCCTCTTTGCAGATGACACAAAGATCTGAAACAGGGTTGATACACGAGGTGGGGGGGTTGGGGGTGGAAAGGATGAGTAGGGACTTGGCAAGGTTGGAGGAATGGTCAAAAATATGGCAGCTTAGATTCATGGAAATGGACCTGGGGGATAGTCATATCAGACAACCTTAAGCTAGGCAAGCAGTGTGAGAAGGCAGTAAGAAGGGCTGGGGGATACTGGGATGCATAGGGAGAGGTATCACAGGTAGAAGACAGGAAGCTGTTATCCCTCTGTACAGACAGTTGGTGAGACCCCATCTGGAGTACTGCTTGCAGTTCTAGAGACCCCATCTCTGCAGGGACGTAGACAGGATGGAGGCAGTCCAGAGGAGGGCAACTAAAATGGTGCAGGGTGTGCACCAGAAGCCATACAAAGAGAGACTAAAAGAGCTTAATATGTATCCTCTTGAGGAAAGGGGGGGGGGACATGATAGAAACATTCAAGTACCTCAAGAGAATCAACAAAGTCCAAGAGGGTAGCATCTTTCAGAAAAAGAGATGTGCAAGAACAAGGGGGCACAATTTGAAGATAGAGGGGGATGGCTCAAGGGCAACTTGAGGAAGTATTTTTTTATGGAGAGGGTGGTGGATGCATGGAATGGCCTTCCTGAGGAGGTCGTAGGGTCAAAAACAGTGGGGGAATTCAAGAATGCATGGGACAGACATATGCAATTCTGGTGGCGGGGTAGGAAGAAGTAGGCTGTTGGTTAACTAGGATCTGCAACTTATCCTGTAGGTAGGGAAATGGGCAGACTAGGTGGGCCAAGTGGTCCTTATCTACCATCAAAGTCTATGTTTCTATGCTTCTATGTAGTAGGGTGGGTGTAATCAATGTACAGCAAATAAGAGTCACAAGGTACAGCAAATAAGAATCACTCCAGACACTGGAAGGATTGTACAGCAGTTTTTAAACTGTGACAACGGGGGAAGGAGATACCCTGGACAGGTTGGTCACAGAGCAGAAAGGAGCTGTGCCTGGATCTCAACTAACTTGCAATAGGACATTTACATGCAGCCATGCTCAGAAGGTGTTTGTGTTATGTATGCCGGAAACCTTCCAACGTTATGCAAGCATGTATCTCTGGGGGAAAGGAATTCCACAACCTAGGATCGAACATTTTGAAAAGCAGCCATCCCAAGATTTGTCCTCAATTTAAAGGCAATGAGCAGGGCAAGGTTCAAAAATGTTAAGGGATAATGGTTATGCTGTGGTACAAGCAACTGAGCCAGATGTTGGGGTTGTTAATTCTTCAGGATGTTATAGATGGTACCACCATACCTCTCAACTGTCCCTGATTTTCAGGGATGTTCCTGATTTTGCCTCAAAATTTTACTCCGTCCCTCCTAAAAATTGTGTTTCCGTGACCAAACAGTGGGGACTGTAAGCACAAAATAATGTCAAACATTAAAGTTACAGACTTGTTCTTCCTTAGAAAATGCATTTTACACTGAGCCCCATATTCTACCAACTTCCTGAGTGAATAGCACCAATTTTAAAGTTGTGTCCCTGATTTTGGTCCTTTGTCCCTGATTTTTTTAAGCCTTGTCCCTGATTTATGAGGCAGGAGGTTGAGAGGTATGGGTACCACCTGTAACTAGCTCGTGTGCACCACTTGGGGGGAGCCAACCTAAATTCATAAAGTAAAGTGATGTACAAGTTTGTTGGTTGCAAGTGCAAACCAACAAATATTACTGTAAGTGACATCCCATTTCCTGAGTACAGATTTTAAAGTTAAAGGAGCATATACCACCACATTGTACATGAGCTTGGGGAGTAATAACCCCCTGGCGACAGATAAGCAGGCATGCACTGTGAGATTGTTCCTAATTCTATAAGCCAGACCCAGTCTACAGTTTACCATTATAAAATGGGTAGAGACAGTCCGTTATTCTGACTGGTTGAGAGCCCTTGCCAGTTATGCTCATTTTTTAGTTTATAGCACACTAAATAACAACTGCCTGTACCTGTGCCTGCAGTAGAGCACAGATTCGTCCAATGCCACTGTAAATGTGATTTTGCTGCCATTTTTTTCCTGGTTAATGAGTGAAATTGGAAGCCACAAAAGTTTTTAAAAAAACAAGCTACAACACTTAAAGAACGTTGTTTCGAGTTGTAAAATGCTTTTGCTGTCCCTCCCAAGCCATTCCCTCCCCCTCCTGAGCTGCGGGTATCACAGGTTCCACAAACTTACTCCCAACCCTCAAACAGAGTGAGACCACTGGGACTTTTGTGAAACGCACTACCACAGATGGTAGTGTGCTGCTGGCAGGACCTTAATGAAACTGTGGTCTTGTTGGTGGCCTAAGGGAGTGACCTACAGTACAGCACAATGCTCCTAGTGACAACAGCAAATATAACATAACCCCAAGGGAAAGCAGGACTATTTCAAAAGAAATAAGTTTGTTTTTATTTTACCATTTAAAAAAATACCGCAGTTTCTCAACATATATGCATTTTATAAGTGCAGTAACACACACACCTGGGTGTGCGTCATGCTCTGATAAATGCCTTTCTAGGGGCAGTAAGGCACTTGGCTTGCAGTCACATACCTCACTATGCCCCTAGGCATGTGTTTATCAGAGCATAACCCAGATACGGAGTGTGTTAATGCATATAGATACACTTCTTTCTCAAATATGTACTGTACTTTTTTGCCTGGATTCTCTTTGCACATTATAAGCAAGTTTTAAAGAAGGTTGTTTGTTCTCAGAGAATTTCCACCAGCCTCATTACTTTTTAATTAATAGTGCTCCACTAGTTGAAATTTGGGGGATCGAAATGCAGAGGCTGACCCCCTAGCTTCAAATCTGAAGGGTCTGCTGACCCCCTGGTTCCTTCCCCTATGCTGGGAAGAGTAGCCTATTTTAGCAGAAGAAACTGTTTGGCTCATAATTGTTTTCATTTGAAACAACAGAAGTTGATTTTATTGCATACCCATTTGGTTATATTAATTTACGTATGGTTAGCGCAACACATAGTACAGTAAAGTACAATGGGTCAGGCTGGAGGTTCAGACTCCTCAGGTCTGCCAGGTCCTAGGGGGCAGATCAAATCAAACCTTTTCCCTGACTGACATGATCTGTTACCCAGCTGTGTGGATGCATGTGCACGAACAGGTACATATGCCCCTGGCTCCCGACACCTCCCTACTCCCTTCTCAGAGAACGTAAAGCAACCTCCTCCTGCTACTGGATTATGGTGCCATATTAATGGATGCTGCCCCAAAGGCTGTCAATGCAAGAAAAAAGTCATATACCACAAATTGGCCAGATTCGCTACCTTCATAGACCCAAGGCCCCACTACTGTTTCAGTCTCCAGCTGCTCAGCTGGCTGCATCACAAACATTGAGCACAACTTTCTCTAGTTAACATTTTACAGACTCTGTTCAGAAGCAAGCCATACTGTCTCACTGAGTTACTCACTCCTGTTAATCATAGAATAGTCCAGTGGTTACTCTGTTGGATACCAAAGGAATATGGTGGCCGCGCTGGGTCTGCTGTCACGCTAGTTCTATGGTTGCTGCACGAACAGAGTAATTTTCCGAGTCCTTGTTCATTTTTATTATTTTGTTTTCACTGTTATCACTACCGTTATTTGTTTTGGTCGTAAATTTTTTAATTCGATCGTTTTAACTGCTATATAACAATCTATATCTATCGCTAGTAGTTACAGCCTGCTCAAATTTGTCTAGTCACTCATCCCACCGCCATGCCTGTATGCTTAAGCACTATCGCTGGTTACTGACCTTGGCTGCACTCTGTTGTTGGTATCTGGGGTGTTTTGCTTACGCTTGGGAGTTCAAACCTCGAGCAGTTCTGCGACTGTTTGCTGGGTTTGAGGTGGTCGGTGGTTTGCCCTGGAGCTGGCTCTATTGTGGATTTGGATTTTGGGTCTCCTGGGACAGTCAGTGGTTTCCTGGTGCTGCCTGAGCTGTTGTTCAAGCCTTGCCTGTGGAGAATCTGCTGGAGCTGTGACTTCGGATGTGGAACTGTCTTTCGGCCAAACTACTAGTCGGAAACAGTGGACTGCAGATCGGTTTAGCTGGCTATGGCGGTGGGTGCCTGGTTTTTGGGACTTCCTGTGGGGATAAGAGGCTACCAGCCGGAAGGCTGGTGGAAAATTTTCCTCCTGTGCTCTCTTTGGCCTCCTAGTTTTTACTGGGTGGCTCTGGTGGGCTGAGTGGGGTGTCTTTTTCTCCAGGGCCCTGACATTGGTTGGCTGGCTGCCGGCAGAGCTGCTGCTTGAAGTTATGCTTGGGGAGAACTTATTGGAGCTGTGAACTCGGTTGTGGAATCGATCTTTCGACTGAATTTCCAGACAAGAACAGCGGATGGCAGACTGGTCTGGCTGGCTACAGTGGTAGGTGCCTGGTCTTTGGGACTCCCCTTGGGAGATAGAGGCTACCAGTTGGAGGGCTGGTGGAAAATTTCCTTTTGTGCTCCCTGTGGCCTCCTAGATTTACTGGGTGGCTCGAGTAGGCTGAGTGGGGTGTCACTTTTTTCCAGTGCTCTTCCATGTGCTGGACTGGGGCCAGTAATATTTGCATCCAGCTTGTTTTCTTTTAGACTGGTAAATGATTTGATCTTCAAAGGTTGCTGCTCCTCCATTTTGCTCCAGACCAAACCTTCCTCAGGTACTGTAACCATATATTTTTCTATTCTGGAGGCAGTGAGAGAGCCTCGGTGGAAATAAAGACTCTTTGCAACTTTAAATTTAGTACTTGTGGCAGTGAGAGTGCCACATTTCTTTTGGACTTTTATTTTGATAAGGGTTAGGTAAGAGCTACCCTATGTTTCACCAACTTTTAAAGGACCTTTTCTGAGGCAATCTATATAAAAAGATAGTGGACAGTAACTATATTGGACAATAATAATTTATTTAACTTAGTGTTGTAGCTGTTTTAAATTGTTTTGAGTGTTATTATTTTGGGTTATTGTTATTATTTTGTCCCTACATGTTTGGACTTTTTTTCAACATTATATTTATTGGCAGTGAGAGTGCCTAAAAATAACTGTACTTTCTTTTTTTTTTATCCCGTTTCATTATATAAAGGACAGTGGGTGCAGTGAGAGGGCCTCCCTGTCCCTATATTCTTGGATTTTTTAATAACCTGTTTATAGTTCATTTTTAGTTTAGTTTTTCAGGTTTTTGGTTTATGTTTTTGGGTGGGTTTTTAGTTTAAGTGTAATTGTGGTGTACTTTATTTTAGAGATACCAGGATTTTTTATTTACTTGCTTGTAGTTAGTTTGTCTACTGCTTTATTATGTGTTGTTTAGGCATCCCGGTCGTGCATTATTCGTCCTCCAGCCTCCATGCCCTCCGCCCTTTTTGCCCTCCTCACCTCCCATTTTCCATCTACCAGCACTTTTGGGCACTTGGTATTGTCCGTAGGAGGGGGTGGGCGTGGTGGAGGTCATGGATGCGGTAGGGCGAATTAACAGACCTCTCACATAGGGGTGGTTAAGCCCAGAAGATGCCCTTGGGTGAAATGGAGCCTGGAACATGGTTTTTCATGCCTAGTCTCCATACCCAAGGGCTCCTCCTATTTGGATGGGCAAGCTGTCGGGACAGCCTTGGATCCCTGTCCAACTCGGGTGGTGTTGTGCAATGCCAGATCTGTTAAAAACAAATCAGCTATTATTTCTGATTTTGTTGAGACAGCAGATCTGGCTTGCATCACCGAGACCTGGCTGGATGGAAATGCCAGCCCTATTTTGAGGCGACTGTTCCAGCTGGGTACTCGGTGATTCACCGCCTGAGATTGGATCGCGGTTGGGGGGAAGTAGCGGTCTGTTTTAAGACCAGTTTGGGGCTCACGAGTGTGCCAGTTGAGGAGGCTGAATCCTTTGAGTGTACCATTGTGGCTGGTGTGGATTGCAGGATAGCTCTCATCTACCGTCCACCAGGAGACGAGAGATGATTCCTGCAGGAAGTGGCAGATTTCATCGCCGATATGGCATTGGAGTTACCCAGACTGATGGTTCTGGGCGACTTCAGTGCTTGGGTCGATGACGAACTTTCTGCCTTTGGTCAGCACTTCCTCCAGTTGATGACATCACTGGGCCTTACACAGATTGTTTCCTCGGCCACACATAATCACGGTCACTCCTTGGATTTAGTTTTTCTCCTGGGGATTGAGGCTTCTGATTTGGTGGTGGAACCGGTCAGTTGGTCCGATCACTACACAGTGAGCTTCAATTTTCGTGCTCCCCTTTGTAGGTCTGCCCCTGTGGAGATGGTTCGATACTGCCCTTTACGGAATGTGTGCCCTGAAGACCTGATGGCGGTGTAGAACCTCTCAGAGTTTCCGACTGCCAGCTTGGGTCCAGAGGCTATGGTTTTGGCCTATAACCAAGCCATTTCCTCGGACCTGGACTCAATTGCTCCTGTCCATGTTCGTCCCCTCTCTCTTCACCCTCGGGCCCCGTGGTTTGATGGGTCCTTGAGGGAGTTGCGACGTGTGGGATGACGGTTAGAGCGTCATTGGAGGAAATCTGCTCTGGATGCCGACCACCTTAGTTTGGAGGAGCATTGCCGGCTCTACCAATCAGAGTTCTCCCATAAGAAGGCAGAATTCCTGTCCAGGGAGATCTCTGTCACTCAGAATTGACTGGCTCAGCTCTTCAGAACTGTGGACAGGCTGTGCAACCCAGCCTGTTCCAGCTCCGTTGAGCCTTTTCACAAAAAGAGTGTGACGAGATCGCTCAATTCTTTGCGAGTAAGGTTGCCGACATTAGATCCGAGATCCATCCAGCACACTCTAAGGGGGAAGCTTCTGGTTGGCATTTGGTTGCGGAATCCTCTGTCTCCTGGTGTTCCTTTGACCTGCCGACTTTCAATGATATTATGCGATCGTCCAGGGGATGCGCCCTACGTGCTGTAGTTTAGATCTGGGCCCTACCTCCTTAATTCTGGGTTGTGTTGAGATCGTCGGCCCATTTCTGGTTCAAATAATCTGGTGCTCCCTTAAATTGGGTGAGTTTCCGAGCTCCCTAAAGGAAGCTGTGGTGACTCCCCTTTTGAAGAAGGCTTATTTGGACCCAGATGTTTTTTCCAACTACAGACCGATCTCTAACCTTCCCTTTATCGGGAAGGTTATCGAGAAGGTAGTGGCAAACCAGCTGGAGGACCACCTGACCATCCATAATATCTATGAACCTCTCCAGTCTGGTTTTCGTAAGAGGCATAGTACTGAGACTGCTCTGGTTTGGGTGCTCAATGATCTCTTGATGGCGAGAGATCAGAGGAACCATTCTATCTTGGTCCTTCTTGATCTCTCTTCAGCCTTTGACACTGTAGACTATGGGGTTTTACTCGAACATCTGGAGTCCATCTGTGGACTGTCTTGTACAGTGCTCAGATGGTTTTCATCTTTTCTATCCGGGAGAACGCAGAGAGTGGTGTCGGGGATTTTTTCCTCCGATTCTTTCCCTCTGCAATGTGGTGTCCCCCAGGGTTCAGTGCTTTCCCCCATGTTGTTTGCAGTGTATATGCTGCCCTCGGAGACATTGTAAGAAGATATGGGCTGAGGTTTCACCTGCTATGCTGATGATACCCAACTCTACCTTTCTTTTGCCCCGACCAGGTTAGTGCTCTCTCGGTATTTAACAGCTGCCTCGCTGAAATCCAGGACTGGATGAATCTGAGCTGGTTAAAGTTGAACACCGGTAAGACTGAGGTTTTGGTCGTGGACCCAGGTCGTGGGTCAGGGGGGTTGGGGTCCGGTCAGCCCTCTGACATATTGCTGGGGGGGGATCTGATCCCTACCTCTGAATGGGTGCGTAACCTTGGAGCGGTACTTGATGACGGGCTGACTCATCATCATCAGGTGTCAGCAGTCATTAAGTCCACATTCTATCATCTTAGGAACATCACCAGGATGAAACACCTTGTTCCGTCCAGCGATTTACCCATGTTGGTCCATGCCTTCGTGACATCTCGCCTTGATAATTGCAACTCCCTTTACTTGGGGCTTCCTCGGGTTGATATCTGCCACTTGCAGCTAGTGCAGAACGCTGCAGCAAGATTAATGACAGGGGTGACTAGAAGGACACATATTACCCCTGTGCTGCGCGATCTGCACTGGCTGCCTATACAGTGGCGGATCACCTTTAAAGTAGGTCTTTTGACCTTCAAAGCCCTGCACGGACTCAGTCCTGACTACTTGAAAGAGCTTCTGATCCCTTACCACCCCATGTGACAGTTCCGTTCAGCTGATGAGGGGTTGCTAGAAGTTCCAAGAGTTATATTGATGTCTTCTGGGGCTAGGGCCTTTGGGTTCACGGCCCCAACCCTCTGGAACTCTCTGCCTTGCCGGCTTAGAGAATGCACGACTGTGGAGGCCTTTAAGCTGGATTTTAAGACTCTGTTATGGAACAAGGCTTTTGTGGACTGATGTCGTTATTAACTGTTGTTTTTACATGTATATTTTGATTTTATGATTCATTTGTACAGTGCCTTGGCACTTGAAAGGCGCTAAATAAATAAAGTTTTATTATTATTATTATTATTATTAATCTCTCACCCTCCTGCTCCACTGCAAGCAATTCCCTTATGATCCCACTTATGCACACAAGTATGGAGCAGAGATCCTTCAAGTAGGTACTGTCTCCCTCTGGAACTCAATACCCTCAGTCATCAGACTGTCAACCTCTCCAAAACCCTTTGTGCTAAAAACTGAAGGATCATCTGCTGGATATTTGCTAGTGCCGCTTAACTCCTGCCACCAGCATAATCTCATCACTGTTCTTTTGCTGTATTGCGTCTTGTCATATTTGTTGTTACATTTATGTCTACTTGCACTGTGTTAAATTTGCAAAATTGTGTTACTTTTTTATACCTCAGATGTATCCTATTCACATTGTTCTGTTACTGAATCATATTTTTGCTGCTCTAACGCTATACTTGTGGGACCCGGGTCATACCTGAAAAGGCACCTGGCACCAGTGTACCTACCCGGTCAACAAAGAATGAATAAAAATAAATAAATAAATAAATAATTTTTGCACATTATCTTATATGCCAAGCAGAATATATGTTATGGGGTGTAACCCCATATGAGTTTAAGTGGGTTAGAATTTTTGTCTAGGAAAGACACACTGAGCCGAATCTCATTTCTAGGTGTGATCCAGGAAGACAGTAAGATTAAGTGGGTTTCAGACCCAGATCTGCTGGTTTTTCATTTTCATAGCTTGGCATTCTAACTTCTAGGCTATACTGCCTTCCCTAGAAAGTCAATTAATTGCCTCATTAAGGCCTGAACAGGGTCAGGCCACATCATTTATTATTAGTTGACTGGATAAACTCACTGGGAAATGCAATCCCCATTAACAGGAGTGACTCGGATGTATTTAGTACAGATAACACAAATGCAGTTTGTATGTAGAAACGCATGTGTCAGAAACAACAGATCAGTTACCAAATTAAAAATCTCTTTTAAGGGCTAGAGGGGATCCAGATCAAAAACATAAGGATCAAAAACAAGCTTTTCTCGGGGCCAGTTTTATTTAACTATTTATTTATATACCGTATTTATTTATTTCTTGATGTATGTATGTATATTTATTTCTTGATGTATGTATGTATATTTATTTATGTATGTATATTTATTTATTGATGTATGGATGTATATTTATTTATTGATGTATGTATGTATATTTATTTATGGATGTATATTTATTTATTGATGTATGTATGTATATTTATTTATGGATGTATATTTATTTATTAATGTATGTAGGTATATTTATTTATTGATGTATGTATGTATATTTATTTATGGATGTATATTTATTTATGGATATATATTTATTTATTGATGTATTTATGTATATTTATTTATGTATGTATATTTATTTATGTATGTATGTATATTTATTTATTGATGTACGTATATTTATTTATGTATGTAGATGTATTTATTGATGTATGTATGCATATTTATTTGTGGATGTATATTTATTGATGTATGTATGTAGATTTATTTATTGATGTATATTTATTTATTGAAGTATGTATGTAGATTTATTTATGTATGTATATTTATTTATTCATTTACTTATTTGAAAATTGGTAAGTGTGAAAGGTGCACTGAACCAAGGCTCATTTGCAGACTCAACCCTGAGGAGGGGAACGGAGGAGATAGTTACGGCAGTTGAGATAAGAATTCCATGATGGTATATACAATAAAAGCATGGCAGCCAAAAGCTGCTAGTGACAACACACAGCAATAAAATGACATCATAATGCTTAGCACTAGTGGAGGAGAGCACGTAGATCCAGTGACCACTAAGTGAGGACAAGTGCAAGCAGAAGAGAAGTGTGGGACTGCAGAAGCATATCAAAGGAGAGGTAGGAGGGTGCAAGTCTAAGGGAGGAGGGGAAAGAGTTCCAGATTGAAGGTAGCCGAGCTGAGAAAGAGGCCTGACCAGTGGACATAGACCAATTTAGGAGAAAGAATCAGCTCAAAACAGCAGCTGTTTCAGGGCTTAGGGGAGAACCCGATGGGGGGGCAACCTTTTCAGGGCTCATTTAGGGAGATGGAAAAAGATAAGAACAACTCCTTTTCAAGTGTGATTTAGGGAAGAACCAGATTACATTAACAAGCCCTTTCGGGGCTAATATTAATATACATTAGCACTATTACATGCAGGCCTTAGTATTCAGAATACTACAGTCTTCCAAATACTGCAATGAACATACAAATATGCCAACAGAAGAAGACCTTATGGTTTATTGTGTCTGCCCAATGTGGAATGGAGCTCATTCATCTTTCATATATATGGTACGCTGCCCCACCCCTGAATATTTTTACCCTCCCCTTGATTTTATCCCACCTCCTTTTAAATTCCCCAACCATTCTGTGGTTCACTAACCCCTCTGGTAGTCTGTTCCACTTTGCCACCACTCTCTCTATGAAGAAGTTACTCCTGGCCTCCTTCCAGAACCTTTCCCTCACTAGTTTGTAGCTGAGTCCCTTCGTGTTCCTGTTCATGCTGATCCTAAAAAGTTCAGTTGGGTCAACCTTATTTATATCTTTAAGGTACAGCAATGTCTATATCATGTCCCTAGGTTCCTTTCTTTTCTCAAGCAAGTACATATTAAAGTTCTCCAGCCTCTGCATGTACAACAGCCCCTGCTGGCTCTGAATTATTGTCAAGGCTCTTCTCTGTACTGTCTCCAGTAGGTTGATGTCCTTCTTGTAGTAGGGGCTCCAGTAATGCACACAGTACTTCAGGTGTGGCCGCACCATCAATCTATACTACAGCAGTATGATCGCTTTCCTTCTACTGGTGAAATCCTAATTATGCAACCCAGTTTCTAATTTGCCCTCATCGCAGCTGCCTTGCTGCATTGTGTTGAGGGTTTCAGATTGCTCATGATTGCAATCTCCAGGTCTTTTTCTTCCTCAGAAACCATGATGATTACACTCCCTTGTCTATACTTGGCCCTGGGGTTCTTGGTCTGGGGTTCAGTACAAAAAATGTAAGGTCATGCTCCTTGTGTGGATGACCTTTCACTTTTTTGCACTGAAACCCAATTGCCAGATTCTAGACAGTCTTTTCAACTTTGCTTGATCCCCTGTCTGATTCCTGACCCCCTTGTCCATGACCACCTTCCCACAGAGCTTGGTGTCATCCACAAAGAGGCAGATTTTGGCCTTTATGCTGTCTCCAGTGTAATTAATGAACATGTTGAACAGCACTGGACTGAGCATGAACCCCCTGTAGAACCCCCTGCTGGTGACTTCCCTCATCTCTGAGCACTCTCAACCAACCACCACCCTTTGGATTCTCCCCCATAGGCAGTTTGCCATCTATCTAGATATCTTGTCCCCCACTCTTAGGTCCAACAACTTCCTAATCAATTGCTTATGTAGGACCAAGTCAAAGACTTTGAAGAAGTCCAAGTACCGAATATCAACTGCCTAGCCCATCCCCCACCTTTGTTACCCAACCAAAAAATGTAGTGACTGAGTCATTGATTTCAAAAAGTATATCAGCTTCCTAGTCCCTGTCCTACACCTTTGTAACCCAAAGAAATCTATTTATTGATTGACTGATGGATTGATTGATTTCAAAAGTTTTACTAGGAAGGACATATTGAGCTGGTAGCAGCTCATTTCCAGATGTGAGCTTATTGTACTCCTTATTGTAGGCAATTGCAATATGAGTATAGAAAAATACATAAACAGTAGTAACAATAAAATTAATGCAAACAAAATAAGGTACAAACGTACAAAACGTTACAGATGGGCAAGCCAATATTCTGTACAGGTAGGGTACAGAACAACAAAGTACCTAAGGTCGATGCCTAAAGGTAGAAATAATTGCCCTTGAACTGGGCAGAGAACAACCCCAGCTACTTTGAACTCCCGGTGCAATAGGGCTTGAACAAACCATGGGCAGGATGTGGAGGGTAGCCGCTAAGATTAGTGGTCATGAGCAGTAGCAGAAGGGAGTGGTGAAGTCACAAAGCTTAGACTTAAGGAAGATGGGGAACAGGCAAAATGGATGAACAGGGAAAAGGAAGACCAGAGCTATGGAATGTGATATGAGAAAGCAGCTTGGCCATCAGAAGATTTCCTGGGAGGGAGAGAAATGGAATGGGAAACAATGTTATGAAGTGGGTATGAGGTGGGGGGGAGTGTAGTGAGAGAAGAGGTAGGGAGGGAGGGAGCCAAGCCAGACTTTAGATATGAAGGAGGCACAGTGGGCAATGTGTCTAGCATCAAGAGAGGGGAACAGAGAGAGGAAGCAGCAAAGAGAGCAGTGTGAGGTATGAGGGAGGCAGTCCAAGGCAAAATGAAGTAAAAGAGGTTGTCCAGTCTGGCAAGGGTGGACTTTGGAGTGAAACTGTAGATGATGTTGCAATAGTCAAAGATAAGGAGGATCATCTTCTTGTCATCTGTGTAAATATGGATGGATGCAAAGGAGTAGGCAGCAGGTAGGTTGTTCAGGAAGATGGAAAAGAATAACTGATAGGCTCTGCTGGAGGAGTTGTGGGAACCAACTAGTAGATCGATTCCATATGTTTTTGGACTGCCCTCTCTTGCTGAATGTTGGGAACAGATAGCAACAACTCTTGAAATCATGTTTGATACTCCAGGCATAATTACACCAGCCTTAGTCTTGATGTCAATACTTCCTGATAACACTGGGATAAGGGGGAGACAATTTAAACTTTTATTATTATCGGCCAGTGCCAAGAAGATAATCATCAATCAATCAATCAATCAATTAAGTTACTTTATAAAATGGCAAGAAAAAATCTAGAAATCTCATTGGCCAAGAGACATCAGCTGACTGTACATTAAAGCTTGTTATACACACAGTCATCCTGGTCCTAAACCACATCACACAATGAACAAATCAGTCCTCCTACAGACAGAACTATCTTCCATCAGTCCCCCTGCAACCAGAATTGGTCTTTATCACAAACATGGCTGCTACCGTTACACTGTAAAAACCTTCAACTGGGCCCTAAAAATAAAACTACCTTAAATAAAAAATAAAAATTAATTAAATTAATTAAATGTTGTTTCCCTGATCATTACACTCTCCTTACACACATAAACAAATTAAAAACATTAAGTATTGTTTATAGTTTTCATCACAACTGTTTCTTTACTAACAGTGAAAAATCCCCCGTCTGTCTTTAACTGCTCATCAGGAAAATCTCTTCTGCTTACTCTGACAGTGAGATAATTGAGTCTGTGGCTCTAAAACAGGTCTTTCAAACAACATGAAGTCTTGCTATATTATGACAATTGCAGTATGACCGCAGTAGATTTTAAATACAACCTGATCGGTTCAAACTGAACCGATAAAGAATTACAAGTTCCACACAGAAAAAATAAATGTAAAACCTATCTATTACTTACATTACCACAGACAGAGCTTGAACCGACCGGTTGCGGTTTAATTTCGGCTAAAAACCGAAAAATAATACTTTTAAACTGACAAAATGAACCGAGCAGAAGGAGAAATCTCCGGAGCGACTGTTCAGTGAGGCGGAGTAAAGAATCTGACAGTTTGCGTTTGAAGCACAACAGAGTTTTCAACCGAGCTCGCGCTCTAAGTTCCATGCCTGCATGGAAAGTTAACTATTTCACCTCCGGAGCAGTTCTAACCTGCGGTCATACTGCAATTGTCATAATATAGCAAGACTCCATTAGAAAAAACAACATTACTAAGGTGAGTAATTTTTTCTTGTTGTCTGTGTGAATAGTATGTTAGGAGAGTAACATTCTACCAGTGGAACAGAGCAGAATTTTGAATCTCTATATTCCATGGTAAACATTCCATGAAAAACAGTCTGTGTCTTGAATGTGGGGAAACACAGAAGAAAAAAAAAAACAGGATGAAGAAAGTAGGCAATACAGTAATACTTTATAAACAAAGAGATAAAGTGGGAAAACACACTGTACATAGGCAGAGGCAGACTCAAACTGCTCAGATACATTGCTGATGTTTATAAAAGCACATTCATTTGAATCATATAGAGGTGTGTTCAAGTGAAATGTACCCCCTTCCCCACCAAAAAAAGGCAACTTGGCAGGTTTAAAGTTTTTTTTTCTTACTAACCTTTCACCTCAATCCTATAGCAGTTTTCCTTTTATGTACTGAACCATAACACATAAGTTAAAAATTAAAATAAATAGAAGGCTGCCTTCAATGAAACTATATAACTACAATGTAATGAAAATTAAGTTTTAAACACTGCTTATGTTTTACAAATTTACAGATATTACAGTGCATTTATATCATAAAATTTACATGTCACATAGAAAATATTTATTTTCAACCAGCTCTACTAATAAATACTTTAACTGCAAAGTACTGCAATAGTTAACCTATTGCTGAGATATGCTATTTTATGCATTAATAGGGACTACTTTTCTGTTTTAAGATGTTTTAGAGGTAATGTATTGTACACTCTTGAAAATAGTAAATACGTTTTAATCCCTATCAGAGTAAATCAAACTAATTCTTTTATGATGGTGGCCCATTTTATAAGTGTGATAAGCCACTCCAGGATGTGCATTAAAGGATTTTAATGCACTTCCCATGGGCATAAGGACACTTGGCCTTTGACCTTGTGCCTTAGCACATCCCTGGGGCGTGCATTAAATAGAGAATAATAGATAGGCAACTGTGTGTTATGGATTTTTTTTACATACCTGAGGGGTGTGATGACCCATAAACCTCGAGAGCGAAGTTCGAGAGGTTTATGAGGTCATCACACCCCGAGAGTGTGTAAAAAAAATCCAGAAACACACAGTTGCTTATTTTTTTAATTTTTATAATAACTGGTGCAGAGTTTGCTCAGACACACACACGCACGCACGCACACACACACACACACACTGTGCCTGTCTCTCACACACACACACACACACACACACACACACACACACACACACACACTGTACTAGGGAAACGTTGTTTTTTTATTAAGAAAATAATACTGCTGACTGCGAGGAAGCAGTGACATTTCTCAGTGCTTGGGGTTGGGTAGAACCCGACGGAAGCACAACAATGGATGTTTCAGTGCGCGCTGGGTCAGGAGAAGCCTCGACCGAAGTGCGACAACAAGAGGATCAACCAGATAGCCTTTTTTAAATTGTTTTTCCCAAAAGGCAGAATTAAGAAGAAACAGTGATTGCTACAAATTACTTACTGCAGCTGGTCTAGGATTACTTCAGGGACTGGTCTGCCCATCGCGAAGGGGAATTTTAGCCACCATGTTTTTTTTTATATTTTCGGCCCGGTCACAGAGAGAGTAAGGGCCAATAATGTGGCACGCTACAAGGAATGATGCTGCTAGTGAGAGGAAGTTTTAAGAAATGCGAGTTATTACGGCGTTTTGGAGAACCTGAAAGCAGGTTGATAAAGGGAGTCACCAGTAATTATAATCCTTTAATACACACCCTGTAGTGGCTTATTACTTACGTAACTCCAACACAGCCTTCAAAAAAAACAATGGGTTGACACAATGCATTCTGTATATAGACTAGAGAAACAAACATACCATTGTCTGAATTGATTGCCAGTATTTGAAGAAATTTGATAAAGATAAATAAGGGTTACATAAATTAGGCACAGACAATAATTTTGTACCATAGATTTTTTTTAAGTAACTCTAAGTTTTCTCTGTACTGTAGTTTGAACACATGTTATGAACAGTCTCCGAAATATAAACTATGATATGTAAGCAATAAGGCACAAAGGGGTGTGTGTAAAACATATTTTACAGCATGGCCAGGGGCGTAGTAAGGCACGAGGCTGAAGGCAGAGTGACTTCAGCCGTTGGACGTGCTGTAAAATATGTTTTACACACATCCCTGAGTGCCTTATTGTGCTTATAAATTTGGCTCCTTTTTTTACTTTTGACTATTGGGAAAGCATGTTTATATGTAAAAAAAATAGATTTATTTGTGTCCATTTGTGATAAAATAGTCCTTCCGCCCAGTGCAAGTGATGTCACTGATGATGTCATTGTATTATTGCCTACTTTCTTCTTCCTGTTTTTTTTCTCTGTTGTTCTCCACATTAAAGATAAGGAATGTTTACCACAGAATACATGGATTCACAATTCTGCTCAGTTCCACTGGCAGAGTGTTTCTGTCCCAACACACTGTACACACAGACAACAAAGGCCTTTGTTACAGCCAGAAACTCAGTTATCTCACCGTTGGGGCAAGAGGAAGAGCATTCCCTGATGAGCAGGTAAAGACAGAAGGGGGAATTTTCACTTTCAGCAAAGAAACAGTTGTAGTGAAAACTATAAACATTACGTATTGTTTCTTTTTTTTTTTTTTCTATTTTCTTTTTTCTCTCCTCCTGCCGGTCGCCCAGGGTATCAGCCCGGTCACGGGCCGATGGCTTCCACCCCAGAATGAGCCTCGAGCTCCGAAGCCCGTGGCTTACCCCCACGGCGGGCTATGGGATACAAGGGCCAACACCTCAGGACCTGTATTAGGTCGGAGGCGGCCTGGGGGGGCTAATTGAAGCCGCGGCGGGCTTCATAGAGGACGACCGG
This sequence comes from Neoceratodus forsteri, assembly GCA_016271365.2. NCBI lineage: Eukaryota > Metazoa > Chordata > Ceratodontiformes > Ceratodontidae > Neoceratodus > Neoceratodus forsteri. Next base: position 1,191,457,724 of record CM057454.1, read on the forward strand.
CAGCCATTTTACGTTTTTCCGGGAGGCGGGACATGCAATGATGCCTGACGTCCTGTCCCGCCTCCAAGTGTCTTTCATGTGCTGGTAGCTGTGCGACTCCCAGCCTCCGCCGGGGATCGCTCGTGCTCCGAGCATCAAACCCCCCTTCCCCCTGGAGAAGGAGAGCAGCCCATAGGACGCTCAATCCTTCTCCCCAGCCGACCCTTCCAGGCCAGAGTCCATTCCCGAACTCTGTCGCCGGGCGTCGCAAGCGAGTCTCACCGCTAAAGCCGACGTACGGCCTATTACATATTGTTTCTAATTTGTTTATGTATGTAAGGAGAGTGTGATAATCAGGGAAACAACATTTAATTCATTTAAGGTTGTTTTATTTTTAGGACCAGTTGAAGTTTTTTTTACAGTGTAAAGGTAGCAACCATGTTTGTGGTGTGTGACAGGGTAGAATAGGACCATGTCCCAGTTGTTTTAGAGAAAGTGTTTAAATGCAAGGATCTGTTCTTTCGTTTTCTTTTTTTTTTTTTTTTTTTGCTTTAAAGTTTTTATTTGGTTATTGTAAAAAAAAAATCTCTCTGTCTGGTTGCACAACCAAATTTTCCTGTGAGACTTTGGACTTGATCAACCCAACAGTTTTGCAGTTCTTTGCCTCTCACTGTCTCTCAGTCCTTTCCTGCTGTCTGTCTTTTTCTCCCTTGCATACTTGCTGATATAAAAATATGTACAAATCACTGTATGGAAATGTAACTGATATTGGGATCCCATTTGTTTAGAAAAATATATAACATTACTGTTCAAATGTATATAATTGTGTTTGAGATTATTGCAAAAAGCTATTGTAAACTCAAGAGGTTACCAGAGTTCAATTTTTAAGCCTTTTGCAAAAGCTGTGGAAATGGGACCTCTCAGCTGAAGCACACTGTGTTCTAGCAGCTCCTGCCTGATATTTACAAAAACAGGATGCTTGCTAAGAGTGAGGGTTGAAAGGACTTATAATGGAGTTAAACTGCAATTGCAGGAAAGAAGAAACAAGGGACATAGAGACTGATGGAAAACTTTATTTTATTTTGCCTTTGTACATAGTTATACTGAACAAGTTTATTTTTTTTTGTAACTGCTAGTGTAAATAAATATTTTTGGTGAATTCTACAACTGTTCCTGGTTTTCCTATGCTTCCAGACCTGTGCCTCGATGACCCGGTGGAAGATCAGTTCTGGCAGTAGGGGGCTAACTGAAATGCATGTGTTCCAAATGCCCATTGATCTGTGTTGCAGACCATCCACTGCTGAGCAGTCCTTTTTTTAACCATGTGTAAACCACATTTTACACACAAATAAGAGCCAATCAGATTACATGATTTTACCCTGCCATTTTATAACTTGGCATGTGGTGCCCACCCTGGTTAGATGCAGCATCTTCTTCCTCTCTTCGCAGCTGTCTTTCAGGAAGAAAACTGTCAGTATACTATTGCTTGTACATTGTCTTCAAAGTTGGTTCCTCTTTATCTGTAATGAAAAGCTCTTCAGTAAACATCAATTATTAAAAAAAAAGACAGAAAAAACAGTGATTGATCAAGGTCATTTGGCATGACCTCCCTGCCATAAACGCATGTTACCTGTTGTCCTGGAGCCTATTCACCTCAAGGAACCTGAACAGTCTTTCCTTGACTTGAGAATTTATTTATTTATTTATTATTTATTAAATTTTGGTGACCGGGTAGGCCCATTGAGCCCCGAAGATCCCTTTTTCAGAATAGTTTCCATCAGCTTGCCAACCATCAATGTCAAGTTAACTGGTCTGTAGTTTCCTGGCTAATCCCTTGCCCTGTACTTGTGGCGAGCTACTACATTAGCGGTGGTGTGTCAGCTCCTAGGGGAAGGCAACAGTTAATACGTTTTGTCTTCCCCTCTCAGCTAGAAAAGACTGAAAGACCTAAGAGTGATGGACACACTCCCAATCCCATCACACTCAGTCTTTCAGTCTGTCCTAGTAGGTGGTAGCAGCTTCTTGCTTCCACGCCTGGTCCAAGGGAGCTACTCAGCAGATCTGTCAGAGGGCTGCTAGAACTGCTGCCAGTTCTTTCTACACCCTTGAGTGCATGCCATCTGGCCCAGGAGATTTATCCACCCAAGCCCCTTGAGGCGCCTGTCCTCCGTGATCATCTCCTTGCACATCCTAACTACCCCTTCCTCCTATTCCTACCTTCTCTTGTTGAATTGGTCCATCCTTTTCCTTAGGGAATGCTGAAAAAAAATCATTCAATACTTCAGCCTTTCCTTTGCTACCCTCCACCCACTCAGGTCCTTTCTTCAGCTTGAAAATACCTTCCTTTGTTGTCCTTGTTCTCAGATGTCAAAAAAAAAAGATCCTGTCACCTTCTTTGACTCCTTCTGCTATCCTCGGTTCTATACTTGCCTTGGCCTTTCTTACCTCTCTGCTAGCTGTTTTTAGGTTTTCCAGGTAGTCTCCCCTGTGGACCAGAGTGGTTTACTGTGCTTATTTTTTTTTAACCTTCTGTTTCAGACAGGTGTTTGTGACTTAGACTCAAGGTTTAAGGGTCTCTTTTCTTCCTCATCCATGGTCACCCTGTGCTTAGTCAGGTGCTTTCCCAGATTTTCCCCATTTTGGTGAAGCCGTCCCTTTTGAAGGCCAGAACACATGTCTTTGTGTTCAGAACTTCCTTTTCCATATTGAATTGAAATCATACTGACTGATGGTCATCTCCCAGGGGATCAGCCATACTGATGCCCCTGACATAGTCACAGTTCATCAGCTCTAAGTGCAAACGGCCCTGTCACTAGTTGGCTCCATTACTCCTTGGGTTAAGAATCCACTATGGATTATATCCAGGAACATTTGACTTCTGCTGCTGTTGGTGTGTGGAATGCTCCAACCACCTCCCCTGCTCTGAAGCCTTTCTAATCTTACCAACCAACTCTTGGTCTGTGGCTTCATTCTGATTTGGTGGCATATACACTACACCCACCCTTATTCTTCTTCCTGATCCTGATTGAATCTGTGCCCAGCCTGACTCAGTGCCCACACCTCATATCTTCCCTAGTGGCAGTGAGCCCTTCCTTAATGTAGAGAGCCTAACCTGCCCCCTGCTTTTTCTTTCCTGTAGAGGGTGAACCCTGGGATAGAGAGGTCCCAGCCATGGTTCAGGGCTGGGTAGAACAAATCCATTTGTGAACTGGTGGTCACTTTGGCCACTAGCTTTCAAAATCTGGTAGCCAAATCAATACAGTATTTTTAGCACTGGCAGCACCTCCAAGAACTCTACTGATTTTGGCTTCCCCCTTATATTTTGCCTGAACACCTTGTACCTGTCCTAGACTGCCTCAGTCTCACATCCTTCAAGGTAGTATGTACTCAGGTGGATGACTAATTGGAGTTTACCCCCTTTTACCTGAGTAAGCGAGTGCACCATTGCAGTGATCTTTGCAGCCATCATACCTGAGAGATGCATCACACTCCTTTTATGTGGGCCCATCTTACCCTCTATTCCTCTTACTATTAGGGCTGGGTGGACTGTTCTTATTAAAATCAGAACCTCCCTGGATCCAGTGAGCAGCTTGTTTTCTTGCTCTCCTGACTGACACTCTGTTTTATTTATTTATTCATTTTATTGAGATCTTGGATCACAAGTACCAGAGAGGTTGATTTACAGAGGTTCCATGTCAATGTGTTGATGGTAATGACAAGCATGTTCATTTCAGGATGATCACAACACAATAACATGCACAGGTTACTTAATGAACAATAGGTTACCAGGTGGTACAATAAGATTGATTATTGTTTACAAACAGTGGTGGTAAAACAAAAATCAACATAGCAAAGAAACACTTTCATATCAAATTATTTCAGCATCTTAGCAACCAGAATGGCTTTGTCAGAGGACAGGGGGGCCAAGGTGAGAGGGAAGCCTGAGGAAAGGGAGGAGAGTTAGGTGAGATTAGGCATGTGAGAGGAGATGTAGGTGCATAAGGGTGGGTTGGTAAGGGCAGGAGTGGTGAGGGAGTAGCTCCTAGCTACAGGGAGAGTACTGGGATAGTGAGATGAGGTGCCTGAGGTTATGGGTAGGAGAAAGTGCCAAGGAACTTATAAAACGTAAAAAGTGCCACCAACAAAAATGTCAGGTAACACTACCAGATAACTGAGTATAGCTCTGACAATCGCAGTAACTGAGTTCCGTAAGGAACGTTTTCAGTTTCCTATTAAAGGGGCCAATTTTAGGTTCCGTTAGTATTTCCAAGTGGAGGGAGTTCAGCCAGCGGAGAGCTCGGTACTCGAATGATCTCTTTCCTTGCAAAGTGTGGCAGAAGGGTACTTTAAAGGGTTGGGTGCTTTTTCCTCTAGTGGAGCATGAATTAGCTATATCACGCACAAGAGTCTTTGTACTCCAAGGGAGTAAGGCACATGCTAGTTTTTTTTGGCAATGATGCAAATCTGGTGCTTCAATCTGCAACTGAGGTTGAGCCAGCCAGATTTGGTATATAAATCACACATGTGAGTGCGCCTGTGTGCCCCTGTGATCACCCTGAATGCCTTGTTCAAAGTTATTGCGACTCTTTTGCGGGTGGAATTGGATGCTGCACTGTGCACAACCAGACCATAATCTATAATAGAAATTACTGAGGAGTTAACTGCCAATCTTAGAGCTTCAGCAGGAAGGCATTTTTTTATGCCTGAAAAGTAAACCTATTCTTGAGTTGACTGCTTTGGCCACATGGTCAACATGATCTGTAAATGATAAGTTGCTGTCGAGTGTCACCCCTAGATATTTAAATGATTGTACATGGTCTAATGGGGTGTTCACATTATTACAGATGGTGAGATGGTATGTTTTATGTTTTTTTGGGGTAGCTGAAAATAACATAGTTTTTTTTTTTTTTTCCATTCATAAGTAGTTTATTTTGTATGACCCAAGTTTCAACTTCTGTGAAGTTCGCAGTTGGTTCTCCAGTGACAAAGGGTTAGGGTCACTAGTAAATACTAACATACTAGCATACTAACATATTAAAATGCCAGCAGAATAGGCCTAACGGTCTTTCGAGTCTGCTCGATTGGTCAGCCCCCACCCTGGGTGCTGACCTTGCTGCCCCCCTCGCCTTCTCTGGCTTCTCCCTTCCCAGTTCCAAATATTCTTGCTGCATTGGATTTTGCTTCCAGAACCCTTCCCCTGTACCTGTCCCAGCCCCTCTTGAACCCTTCCACCGTCTCTGCCTCCACCAGCCCCCTAGGCAGTGCATTCCATGGCTCCACCACCCTCTCGGTGAAGTAGCACCTCATCCTTTCTCCCCTGAATCTTCCCCCCTCCAGCTTCCACCCATGCCCTCTAGTGGCCCCCTCCTCCTTCCTTCAAAGCATCCTGACTGTTCCTCCCCTATTTACCCTCTTCATGTACTTGAAGACCTCTATCATGTCCCCCTGGTCCCTTCTCTCTTCCAATGTGTACATATTTAGCTCTTTGAGCCTCTCCTCATAGGTCCTGTCCCCCAAGCCCCAAATCATTTTGGTTATCCTCCTCTGGCCCTCTCCAGGAGTTTAATGTCCCTCTTTAAGTGTGGCCTCCAAAACTGCACGCATACTCAAGGTGTGGCCTCACCAAGCAGTTATACAGAGGGAGTATCACTTCCCTCCTTCTGGAGGTGATCCCCCTAGCGATGCATCCCAGCATCCTGTTGGCCTTGGCTGCTGCCCTCCTACAAGTCCCTGAGTTGTTCATCTTGACATCCACCACCACCCCCAGGTCCCTCTCAGCCATCGAGACTTGTAAAATTCCCCCCCAGGGTGTACACTTGGTCTGGGTTTCTGGCCCCCAGGTGGAGTACCTTGCATTTCCCGGCATTGAACCTCAGCTTCCACTTTCTAGACCATCTTTCCAGAGCCTCCAGGTCCCCCTGTAGGGCCACCCTCCCCTCCTCCCTATCCACCACCGCCCAGTTTTGAGTCATCTGCAAAGAGACTCATCTCACTCCTGATTCCTGTCCTTATGTCAGAAACATAGGCGTTGAACAGGAAGGGCCCAAGGACTGATCCCTGTGGGACCCCACTAATGACCCTCTTTGGGGATGAGACTATCCCACCAACTATGACCCTCTGGGTCGGTCCTGGAGCCAATTGCCTATCCATCTGATCATCTGGTTCCCCACCCCCATTTCTCCCAGCTTATCCAACAGGTCCACGTGAGGAACAGAGTCAATCCTTGCTGAAGTCTAGAAAGAGGACGCCCACTGGTCTACCCAGGTCCAAGGCACTTGTCACCCAGTCATAGAACTCCACAAGGTTTGTCTGACACGATTTCCCCGGGATGAATCCATGCTGTCTATTGTCCAGGAACCCTGACTTTTCCAGGTCCCCCCCAGCCTCACCTTGACAATGCCCTCCATCACCTTACCCACCACCGATGTCAGGCTGACAGGCCTGTAGTTCCCTGCCACCTTCCTTGATCCCCCCTTATGGATAGGCACTACATGCATTGCCTCTTAGGTAAGATCATTTTGATGGCACCTAATAGTACCGCATCATCTACGTGTAAGAGGATATTGTCTTGGCAAACCTGGGGCAGGTGGTTTATAAAGAGGCTGAAAAGCCACGTCCCTCAAATAGACCCTTGGGGAACCCCCATGTCAACCTGATGGCTCTCTGGGAGTATACCACTAATTTGTACCTGTTGAGTCTGGCTCATGAGGTACCTGCTGAACCAGCTAACAGTTTCAGAGGAGAGCCTGATGTTAGACAGCTGTCCAAGCAGTAGTTTATGGCTTACAGTGTCAACGTGATATCTATATAAGATGTGCTCACCATTTGCCCACGGTCTAACGCCTTGTGAATAAACACAGTGAGCTCAATAAGTGCCATGGTGGTGCTGTGCGACCCTTGAAATCCATGCTGCTGAGGGCATTGTAACTGGTACTTGTCAAGGTACTCTACCAGCTGGTCATATACAATGTGTTCAAGCACCTTGGACAGAGGGGGAAGAATAGATATGGGGTGGTAGTTTGTATGAGAGGCCCTGTCATTGCTTTCATGGACCGGAGTAACCAAGGCTGCTTTCCACTTATGGGGGAACTTTGCAAGCCTTAGTGAAAGGTTTAGGATGTTTGTAAGAGGTGTGAGTAATACATCAAGTGTGAGGGCGATTAACTTTACATCAAGCATGTCCCCACTGTGTCTAGATTTCCCTAGCACACGTGCCAGGTACTTCTCCGCTTCCCTCTTGGTAAAGATTTTAAAATAGAAGAGGGGTGTTGGCCTGGAGGTTGGCGTTCACCACCCTTACTGTGGATTGTGTCGGTTTCCACCAAGTATTCGGGGGAAGTATGTTACTCAGGTCAGAGAAAGCATTGGTACAGGTATCAGCAGTTTCTTTCTGATCCTGTGTGATGGCACCATTTATATTTAGCATAGTGGGTGGCACTTTATTACTTTTTCCAGTTAGTGCTTTCATATTTCCCAGAAGTTTTTTCCATCACCCGAGTGTCTGTAAGTTCCTCTTTGAAGTGGCATCTTTTAGCAGAGCGTATAGCTCTAGTACAGGTGTTCCTTGCTTTTTTGTAGTTTTGGATATCTGTCTGTTTGCCTGTGGCCCATGCCCGGTGTCAAAGATTATCCCTGCTTTGCATTAGTTTGATTAGTTGAGGTGTGACCCAGGATTTACTTGTGCTTTTGACCTTATGCTTCCTAACAGGTGCACAGAGATCTCAGGCTGCATTAAATGTGTCTGTGAGATAGTCAAGGGCATGCTTAATGTCAGCAGAGCATGCTGGCACTCACGTAGTTAAAAAAACAAACAAAAAAAAAACAGGCCGAGTAGAAATTCAAGAACCTGATTGGCAATACACACAACACTGGAGGAGGCTGGCTTCATTGGTTGTTTCTGTGGAGGTTTGTAACACTAGCTCTGATTGGACTTGAGCTGAAGCAGACAGAAGTGCAGTAGGAGACACCTGATTTGCTGTGGCAGTTAGTGAATCATGTGGTTTACTTTGCACAGCTCAGCTCCATTTTCCCAGACAGTTAGAATGAGCTGTTGGGCCGGCTGGAAGGAGTCCTTTCATGAATTCAGTACAGTCAACTCTGCATGCTCGAGCGCAGAGTGCTAGCTATTTCAGCCTGCCTGAAATCTTTCTACTTGTTAGGAGTTCCTACTGTTCAACACTTTAATTTGTTAAGAGAAAAAAAATAAGAAAGCAACTTTTGTTTGAGCTTTGCTTTCCATCAAGGCAGCACCAGTGACTAAGATTTGGAAGGGGGCGGAGAAGGAAGGTAACATGGAGACTCGGACAGTTGCTCGCAAAACTGTCAGCTTAAAAAAGGGAACTGCATTATTTTGTATTGGCAACACCACTGCAGTTTCTCATTTGCTTGGGGAGTTGAGGTGACAATGCAGGTATTTTATATTAGTGACTGCAATTTGCTACCGTACTTAGATAATTCTCTTATCCTGATAAAGTTCCTTAGCAATAAACTACTCATAAGGGGAGTGGAGAATCTTGCTAGAGGACCCTACTACACAGGAGGTATTGCTGAAAACAAGAGACTGAAGTGCAGCTTGCCTTTTTTGCCTCATACCACTAAGACAACAAGCACAAGTAGCAGGACTTTGTGTTAGTGTTGGGACTACACTTCTTGGGCCCGATTCCAGAAGTGGTTGAGATTGCTGCAGGGGTCTTGCGGTAGGGTTGTTGACGCAAGTGCCAACTTGCATCAAAATCGCTATTCCAGAAGCTGCTGTGACAAGTCTCCAGTGCCGCAAAGTTAGACCATCTCTCCACTGGTATAACTTTGCATTCATGGGGGGTACCCCTAGTACGGGGCTTGCACCAAACCTTTGGTGTAAGCTGCCATATAGCAGGAAAACTGTTGCAGCTGCACCAGCCCTTCTGGAATAGCCAGATTATGCCTGAGGGTTTCGCAGCCACACTTTTATGTGTGGATGCACTGCTTGATGTGAGCCCCAGCCCCACCTTCTGAATCAAGCCCCATGAGTTTTGGGAGCTAGGTGGCCCCATAAGAGCCCTATCTTTAAACTGAGCCCCCTTTCCCAATATAAGTGAATGACAGTGATGTATAAGCTAGAGTTAGGGGGATATTTTCCTGGCTAGCCCCCCCTGTAATTCCAGCACTGCATAGTGTCACAAGGTAGTTAGAATTTGGCTGAGAAGATAGTTGCAGTTTTAGTGGTAACCTTTAAAAGTGATACAAGCACCATTTTTGCTTTTTGATACAAAAATTCACCATGAAACAGTGTGGGATGGCTGCCAAACTGAAAATACTGATAATACTGAGTTTACTGATGTCTGGTGATATTCATTTAAATCCAGGGCCAAATGATGATGATACATTCACAGCAAATATTTTAAAGGGAAGTAAGCTCTCGTTTGTTCAATTTACTGTTAGGAGTATTGTCCCAAAATTTTATATGATACAAGAGTAGGTTTTGGGATATAAGCCAGATATAATAATAATAACAGAATCTTGGTTAAGTAAAAAAGTATTACATGAAGAAATTCAGATACCTGGTTATCAAACATGGAGGCATGATCGTGGGAAAAGGGGAAGGGCGGGGTTCTGGTTTATGGTTCCACAGCCTTGGAAATCTATTGCATGAATTGTGTCAGTACGGGTATGGAAAGAGTAGCCCTGAAAATAAGTCTCATACTGTAGACCATTATTACTAGTGGGATGTTACCTTCCCCGCAAAGGAACATGATCAAAACCTTCTTGTTCTCCAAGAAGTTTTGTCCCATTTTAGGGACAGCCATGAACTTATGGTTGTGGAGGACTTGAACATAGCCTGGGCCAGGGTATCACCTACTAGTAACTTCATGGATTTCACAACAACATTGGGGTTATCTCAGTTACTTACTGCTGTTACAAGATTGAATTCTAAAGTCCCTAATTCTTCTATTATTTTAGATTTGATGTTCTCTTCTGACCCAATAAAATATTCAGTATCTGGGATATTACCAGATTCTTTCAGCGATCACCAGATTACTTTCTGTATTAGAAAAGCAGATAAGAAACCATGTATATCCCAAGTTAAATTCTATCAAAACTTTAAACACCTGGATTATACATCTTTTATGGTAGACTTGGAAAGTAGAAACTGGGACAGACTGACACTAATTCCTGACGTGGACAGTGCTTGGCACTATTTTCATAATGAATTCATATCTGTATGTGACAAATTTGCACCAACTCAAAGTAGGAAATTAAAAAACAACCATTCTCTGTGATATACTGCAGAACTAAGAACATATTGTAAAACTAAAAATGTGGCATGGAGGTTAGCGAAGAGAAATACGCATTTGTCAATGCCAAAGTTCATCGTTTGGAATTGATGTTGGTATGCACCGATTCGCAGGACTACAGTTCCCAGCAGAAAGAACAAGTTATGCCACCAAGTTCACATTCCTGTTGAAATACGATGGAGTGCAGTACATACCTGTTTCCTCAATTTGTGATCTGGTTTTCAAGGGTGACGATGTGTCTGTGGTTCAGAGAAAATAAGGGCACTGGAGCTCCACCATGGGTTGGGGGGACATTATGGTTAGAAACCCTAATGCCCCAGATATTTCTTGGTATTTGCACTAAACATTTTCAACATGGCCTTTTGTGACCCCCACCTCATGGAAGCATTTGGGACCTCTGCTCATGAATAGTGGCACTGAGATTTTGTTAATTGTCCCGAACACTGATTTCCCACAACGACCGTGCCATTCTGCACTAGATGTGCGAAAACATAGTTTTGGGCGAATGTGAAAAATTACAGTTCTACCATTCATAGGTAGGTGTGAAGAGAAGGCAGTGTTGAACATCTGGAGTGAATATTAAAAATGCTTGAATGTACGAGCATACATGGAAACTGCACAATGTACGCTCATATCAGTGATTTAGTGGAATAATTTCACACAAATTTCAGTGTAGGCATTTTGTGACCTCTACTCATGCACACTGTCACTATGATTTTCTTACTCTGTCCTGAACATTGATTTCCCACAGCGACCGCGCCATTGTGTGCCAGATGTGCGAAAAGACATTTCAGGCAGGATATGAACAATGACAGCTATACAGTTCATAAGGAGGTGTGCAAAACTGACAATGTTGAAACTCTTGAGTGAAAATATTACATATCCTCGACGTTATGAGTGTGCATGGAAACTGTGCAATGCACGCTCATAAAAAAGTCATTTTATGGACTTTTGTCACCAAATGTTAAACATAAGCATTTTGGGACCTCCGCTCATGAACAGTGTCACTGTGATTTTCTTAATCTGTCCTGAACACTGATTTCCCACAGTGACAGCGTTATTCTGTGCCGGAAGTGCAAAAACACATTTCAGCCAGGATGTGAAAAATGACAGCTGTACTGTTCATAAGGAGGTATAAAAAAATAACAGTGTTGAAAATCTGGAGTGAAAATATTACAGATTCACAGAGGTACGTGTGTACACGGAAACTGCACAACACATGCTCATAACACAGTCATTAAATGGACTTTTCTCACCACAGTTTCAACGTAGGTATTTTGAGACCTCTGTTCATGAACAGTGTCACTGTGATTTTCGTAATCTGTCCCAAACACTGATTTCCCACAGCGACTGCACTATTACATAGAACATAGAAACATAGAAGTTGACGGTAGATAAGGATCGCACGGCCCATCCAGTCTGCCCATTTCTTTTTCTAACCTTATAAATGTGTCATCGACCTTTGCTCTGTCAATGGCCTATCTAGTCATACTCATCTGTATTGCTCCCTTATACCTATCCCATGCCTGTTTGAAGCCCTGCACTGTATTCAAATCCACCACTTCCTGAGGCAGGCTGTTCCATGCATCCACCACCCTTTCTGTGAAAAAGAACTTCCTCACATTACTCCTTAATCAGCCTCCCTCTAATCTCATGCTGTGTCCTCTTGTCCTGCTATTTTTCTTATATTGAAATATGTTAGACTCTTTTACCTTGTTAATGCCCTTAAGGTGTTTGAATGTTTCGATCATATCACCTCTCTCCCTCCTTTGCTCAAGGGTATACATATTGAGCTCCATTAATCTGTCCTCATATGTCTTCTGATGCAGTCCCTGCACTATTTTGGTTTCCCTTTTCTGGACTGCCTCAGTTTGGTTAATGTCCTTGTGAAGGTGTGGCCTCCAGTACTACACACAATACTAAAAATGGGGCCTAACCAGTGTCTTGCAAAGAGGGATTATTACCTCCCTCTTTCAACTTGTGATACCCCTACTAATACATCCCAACATCCCCCTAGCCTTACCTACTGCTTTAGTGGTCTGCTTGGATGATTTCAGGTGATTGGTGATGATGATGCCCAAGTCTCTTTCTTCCCTTGTGACTGCCAGCAACTCCCCTCCCAGGCTATAGGTGGCTTCAGGGTTTCTCTTCTCTATGTGCATGATCTTGCACTTTTTTCCATTAAACCCCAGTTGCCACTCTTCCAACCATTTTGCTAGTTTATCCAGATCTCTTCTCATTCTGCCCACCCCATCTGGATCATCTACTCTGTTGCAGATCTTGGTGTCATCCGCAAACAGATAAACCTTACCCTCAAGTCCATCTGCAATGTTACTGATGAAGATATTGAAGAGGACAGGCCCCAGGACCGATCCCTGAGGTACCCCACTAGTGACTTGCATCTCTTCTGACTGTATACCGTTAACCACCACTCTCTGTTTTCTGCCCATCAACCAGTTTGTCACCCATTTAACCAACTTCTGACCCACCCTGAGCATACCCAGCCTATTAATCAGAGAAAAAAACCTCACTAGCTTTAAGATAGATGGGGTAAACATAGACAGGGCAAAGTATTATGATTACTTAGGAGTCCGCTTTTCCTCCAATCTCTCCTGGCATCAACATATGGAGATAATCCAAAATAAAATGAGATCATCAGGGAATGCCCTAAAAATATTTAATAATAAAATGGGAAAAACTTCAGTTAAAGGAATTATGAATGTACTCAATGCTAAAATAAGATCAAGTATGTTATATGCTTGTGAAACATGGGGATATGCACAGACCGGAAGGCTACAAACCATTCTAAACAACCTGTATAGACACATCCTCATGCTACCACAAGGGACACCAAAATGTATTCTAGCACTGGAATTAGGACAGTGCACCCTACTTTCCCTTACACAGGAGCAACAAATTATATTCACACTCAAACTTTTTTTGTTGCCCGAAAGTAGATACCCCAGAATGTGTCTTGAAGAAAGCATAAAAATGGCCAATTTGGGATTTACTCATCCCAGTATTCGGTTTATCAAGGAGGTTATGTTGCCAGCTGGCCTGGGACATTTATTACATGAAGTATATTACAGATCTCTAGTAGAAACTAAACAGGATGTTAAAATCAGACTGGGAGCATTGGATGAGAACCTCCTGCTTACTCAGCTCTCCATGCTCACACGCCATGATTATTATAAAACAATTAAACTTTCCTGTAGTTTTGAGTTATACCTTTCCATGATAACAAGCTTTGGATTAAGGAGGATCTATACCAGATTTAGAACCAAGTGTTATACAGCAAACTATGTGCAGTATAGATATAAGGAAAAGGCCTTATCTTCCCCATTTTGTAAATGCGGTTCGGAATCAACAGATGACTTAAAACACGTTGTACTATTATGTCCCCTTTATGAAGCATCCAGAAAGAAATGGTCGGGTGAACTTCTTGGAGGTCTCAGTCTCCCTCCCTCCAATATGTTGGATTATCTCTTCAAAACTAAAGATAAAAAAATCGTTGAATTGTTGGCAAAGTTTCTTTTAACCACACATTTATAAAGCATGGCTCATATTATTATGAAATTCTCCTATCATGATCTAATAATAGACAGTTTTTATCTTTTAATATGGCATTTTTTGCTTTGGTGGGTGTATGTTAGACCCATAACTGTAGCTATAACCTTTTACGATCTGTATTATATGTGATGCGTACAAAAGTTTACATTGTATACGGCTTATTGCTGATCAATAAAATTGTTTACTTACTAACAATCTTCTATGTGGAACAATATCAGAAACTTTGCTGAAGTCAAGGTAGGCGACATCAACTACTCCCCCTTGGTCCACTACTCTGGTTACCCAGTCAAAGAAATCTATGAGATTAGTTTAAAAAGGACCTTCCTTTTGTAAACCCATGCTGTCTTGGATCCTGTGCTCCTATGAATTCCAGGTGTTGCACTATCCTTTCCTTAAGGAGTGCCTCCATAGTCTTGCCCACTACTGAGGTAAGACTGACTGGTCTGTAGTTCCCTGCCTCCTCCCTGCTACCACTCTTGTGGAGTGGGATCACATGAGCCTCCAGTCTTCTGGGACCTCTTCTGTGCTCAGAGACTCACTAAACAGTTATGATAATGGCTCTGCTAGTTCCACCCTTGGCTCCTTTAGTACCCTGGGATGTATGCCATCAGGTCCCATTGCCTTGTCCACCCTGAGCTTATCAAGCTCTTGTAGGACCCTTTCTTTTGTGAAGGGACTAGTGTACACCTCCCTCCCCCCCTGTGTCCATGGTGCTGAGCTGTGGGCCCTGCCCTACCTTCTCTTCAGTAAATACTGAGCAGAAGAATTTATTTAGGATAGATGCTTTCACATGGTCCTCCTCCTCACATGCCCCCTTATGTCCTTTGATCTTAGCAATACCCCATCTGGACTTTCTCCTTTAACTAATATATCTATAGAAAGTCTTGTCATCTTCTTTTACTGTTTGTGCTAGTGTTTCCTTGGTTTGGGCCTTTGCCTACCTTACTGCCTTCCCTACTTCCCTTAGGGAAGTTTGGTATGCCTCCCTGTCTTCATCACGCTGTGTTCCCTTATATTTCCTGAAGGCCAGCCTTTTGGCTCTGACCTTTTCTGCCATTGTTTTTGAGAACCAAAGTGGTTTCCTTTTTCTTTTGCATTTCCTTTTCTCTCTAACCCCTGGCCTTCTCACTCTCTCTCTTTCTCTCTCCCCCTCCCTTCCTCTCACTCTCTCTCTGCCTCACCCTCTCCCCCGCTCTCTATCACTCTCCCACCCCTTTCCCTATTCTTGCCTTATCCTCCTTCTTTCCCTTTCATAGCCAGCTCCAGTATTAAGTATGCCACTACAGTGGTCTGTATGTACATAATTGCCTTTGGCTGAATCTGTCAGACTTAGCCATACTATTGCTTACGCCTGTTTTGCACATGCTGTTCATTGGTATTGCTTGTACTATAATTATTGAAATTGTATGTCTTATATATATTGTTGTACCCTTTCCTCCCAGGTCCACCTCACAAATGAGCTTTGCTCAATGGTGTTCACCTGTTAAATAAAGATTTTGATTGATTGATTGATTGATTGATTGATGTTGCTTCAAGTATTGCATCCTTAATGCTTGCCTCTTTGCCTGTACTCCCTCACCTGTATTTCTTTTTGCCAGGGCTACCTTAACTCTGTTGGCCATCTTATCAAAGTCAGCTCCTCTAAAGTCTCATATTTTTGTCTTGGAATGGGATGATTTAGTTCTAGTGGCCAAATTGAACCATACCATGTGATGGTCACTGGCCCCCAGGTGACCTTCTACCTGGAGATCTGTGATCCTTTTCTACGCCAGAAGTGCAAAAACACATTTGGCCAGGATATGAAAAATGACAGCTATACTGTTCATAAGGAGGTGTAAAAGCCAATGTTGAAAATCTGGGTGAAAATATTCAAATCCGCAGTTATATGTGCTTGGAAACTGTGCAACGCACGCTCATAACACAGTCATTATATGGACTTTTGTCACCAAATTTTCAACATAGGTACTCTGAAACCTCTACTCATGAACAATGTCACTGTGATTTTCGTAATCTGCCCCAAACACTGATTTCCCACAGCGACCGCGCTATTCTGCGCCGGAAGTGCAAAAATGCATTTCGGCCAGGATGTTGAAAATGACAGCTGTACTGTTCATGAGGAGGTGTAAATAAATACCAATGTTGAAAATCTGGAGTGAAAATATTACTAATGAATACATTCATTCACAAAACAGGGCGGCAGGCAGGTGGGATGCTGCTGCCCACCAGCTGCCGGGGGGGGGCAGGTGGTGGGGCTTCGTAGGTGGGTGGGGTGAGGGACACTAGGCACCAGGGCTGTGGTCGTGGGGTGGGTGTTTACTCATTACATCCCGCGATCGGGATTATCAGTCCACTGGACCACCAGGGCTATGTTCGGAGACACATTGCTGCGCTGACGTCGGGCTGGTGGGGGGTGGCGGGGGAGTTTACACTCTTTGCCCGTGATCAGGCTGCAGGGGGGGCACAGGGAGTGGGTTGGGGACCAGCCACAGGTGGCAGCTGCTGTGTTGCACCCTGCAATGCAGCAGCTCACCTGTGGGTGGCCCTCGACTTGAGCCTTTTTTTTTTGGCTCAAAGTTGTGCAGGCGCAGGTTGGGGGTTGCGCCTGCACCAGTCTGCACAGCCCGACTGAATATCGGGTCTGTGCAGTTTATGCATGATTCCTCCCCTTCCAGTTCAGCATGCATTTATTTGCATTGTGCTGTTGCTCAGCATGTTTTCTGTGACGCAACTGCCTCCTGCTGAATATCGCAGAATGGAGCAAGTTCGGACTTGCGCAGGTGCAACCCTATTGCGCATGGTGCAATCCTTTTGAATATCTGGCCCCTATTGGAAATGGGCTATACATGTTGACAACTTGATTAAAAAATGAAATAAGAAATTTGGGGTGTTTGTATAAACATAAAGGTTGTAGTCCACCTGACATTAGATTAAAAATTGTGAATTATGTGATAATACCACTAATTGATTATGGTGATGTAGTGAATAATGGAGCTGCTGGAGGAATTTTGGGTAGACTCCATGTAATTTTCAATAGGCATGCGCGTTTTATTCTAGATGCACCTTGGAATAGAAAAATAGAAGTTGACGGCAGATAAGGACCGCAAGGCCCACCCAGTCTGCCCATTTCTTTTTCTACCTTATAAATGTGCCATCGGCCTTTGCTCTGTCAGTGGCCTATCTATTCATACTCATCTGTATTGCTCCCTTATGCCTATCCCATGCCTGTTTGAAGCCCTGCACTGTATTCATAGCCACCACTTCCTAAGGTAGGCTGTTCCATGCATCCACCACCCTTTCTGTGAAAAAGAATTTCCTCACATTCCCCCTTAATTGGCCTCCCTCTAATCTCATGCTGTGTCCTCTTGTCCTGCTATTTTTCTTATATTTAAACATGTTAGACTCTTTCACCTTGTTAATGCCCTTAAGGTGTTTGAATGTTTCAGTCATATCACATCTCTTCCTCTTTTGCTCAAGGGTATACATATTGAGCTCCGTCAATCTGTCCCCATATGTTTTCTGATGCAGTCCGTGCACCATTTTGGTTGCCCTTCTCTGGACTGCCTCAGTTTGGTTAATGTCCTTGTGAAGGTGTGGCCTCCAGTACTGCATGCAGTACTGCAGATGAGGCCTAACCAGTGTCTTGTAAAGAGGGATTATTACCTCTCTTTTACGACTTGTGATACTCCTACTAATACACCCTAACATCCCCCTAGCCTTACCTACTGCTTTAGAGGTCTGCTTGGATGATTTCAGGTCATCAGTGATGATAATGCCCAAGCCTCTTTCTTCCTTAGTGACTGCCAGCAACTCCCCTCCCAGCCTATAGGTGGCTTCAGGGTTTCTCCTCCTTATGTGCATGATCTTGCACATAGGGAATAAGCATCACTGCTCTCTTTATAGAGCCTCAAATTGGATATCTTTGATGGAATGGCACAATATACATGAGCTGCATCTGACCTACCACTGCTGCCTTAAAAAAATACCTAGTTATTTGATAGAACTATTGAAGGAGCAGAATGTTAAGGAAAGACGGTGTTCAGCAGGGGAGATAAATTATAGGGTGCCATCTATGAAAACAGTAAAGGGTCAACATTGTTATCTACATGATGGTCCGAGGCTGTGGAGTTCCTTGCCAGGCCACTTGAGGTTGTGTAATAACAAAATACCTTGGAATGTAAGAAGATCATGGCTTGAAAATGTTGCACATTCTCCAAAAGGTTGTTGTATCTGAGTGATGTGTGTTTATTGTATATTAGTTATTGTTCTGTATGAGCTTACTTATGTATATGTGATAACATTTTTTAGTGTTTATGAGCTTATTTATGTGTGTAATACAGCATTGTTTAGTGTGTAACTGATATTTCAGCATAGTAGAACCTCATTGAAAATGAGCTTCAGTTAAACTGGGTTATCCTGTTTCTGATATCAGAAATAACATTTTTACTACTGGAATCAGCATGTCGCACTATATTAGTCCCAGTGAGAGGTATTCTAGAAGTGGCCCTGGCAGGTGTCTGGATCTGGAAATGTTTGGTGGGAATCTGAATGGGTGAATATATCATGCAGTGTGGACGGTTCTGTGCAGGGGGTGGCAGAGGGTAGTTAGTGTCAGGCAGCTAAAAGCCTTGAAAGGCGGGAAATAGATGTGGTAGGCAAAAGCAGGTAATGTTTCCTTTACTCCTACAATATTAACCAAAAATGCTGAATAATACGCTGTTATAGCTTCTTATTCTGCATTTTGGGTATTTAATTAACATTTTCATGAAAATCAGAACTAAACAGAACTAATCAGAACCCCCCTGTGTTCTGGTTCTAATTTAATAAGAGTCAGAACTCCACTGAGATCTCCCAGCCCTACTTACTATGGAGTACCCTATTACAAGGACTCTGCTACTTTTCCCTCCCCTTTGGTTCCCCACCTCCAGTGTTTGACTGTGAATTTCTATTTCTGTCTCTTTCCCCTCCTGCTACCTTCCTCCTAGCTTTGTTGTCTCCCTCCCTAACATTAGCCTCATGTGCCACTAAGGTATGTTTCTCTAACTCCCCTCTCCCCCCTCCACCTTCTTGACCCCACCATCAAGTGTCAGTGAGGTGTGATTTTCCCTCCCTCCTCCACCACCCCCATTGTATGGATGAGGTGCCCCCCCCCACTCACTTCTTATCCTCAGGTCTCAGGTCCTACCTGTCCTCATCACCCGTCTCCATTTTTCCTGTCATCCCTCAGACTTGCCCTACAACCATCCCTGTTATCTCAGTGTCCTTCTCTCAGTTAGTCTTTGGACTACCACTTAGTTCCCCTACTTGCGTTTGCCCCATCCCCTTTGTCATCCTTCGTGACCCACTTCTCTCTCTCTCTGTGACCCCCCTCTTCTATCACTACCTTGGCTGTCCAGACTCAATTCCTTCTTGCATTTTCCTCATCTCTTTTTCTCTCTGCCTCTACACTTTGGTCCTGCTACCAGTGACATTAAACCCCAACCCCAACAGCTCTGTCTATTTCTTGTCCTTGCTCTTCCCTTAACCCTGGCTTCTTACCTCGCCCTCTGTGCCTCATCTTTAAACATAACTGCTATTGGTTAGCCCTCTTGTATCCAGTGTCATTAACTAATGATTATATATTGTAGTGCACTCTCTTGACTGCATCCTGTATTTTTCGCACTACTCTGTAACCTACTTGCTTGTTATTTCGTAAACCTGTGGTTGTATCTGTCTGTATCATAAGCCTGTGGATCATTGAACAAGGTATATACCTTTTTCCATTGTAACTGTCATTGCTATGTTAAAGTACTGTACTGTATACATACTGCACTTCCAGGTTGCTCCTAAAAAGGAACTCCAATTGTCTCAGTGGACTTACCCGGTTATCAGAACTCAAAGAAATGAATAAATAAAAAAAATCTCTTCTCACTTTTTTTATGTGTGTGCCATTTCCCACACTTCTTCTCATCACCCTTCACTGCCTCTCCTGAATCCTCTGAGCCCCCCCCGTCCAAAGTGCCCCCTTCTGTGGTTCCAATTGTAGCCCCTCTCCAGTGCTATCCAGGAGAGGGCCCCTGCCACTTCCCCTGCCTTGTGGGCCTGACCAAGGACAAGGGGTCTGGGTTCCCACAGTTGACCTACAGGTGTCGTTTCCCAAAAAGATAAATAAAATGACAGTGCCTCCACACAGAGTACATTTTAAATGGGTCTAATTACATGCAGTACAACCCCCTGCAATGTCGTACCAACCCACCTCCCCAACAGTTACCCCAGACATGGACTTACCAGGATTTGAACCTCCCCACATTCAGTTAAAACATTTTCCTTTTCATCTCAGACAATAAACAGGCTCACTAAAATCAGACTCTGGATCCATTTTCTGCTGCAAAATAATAACTCCATGGTTTATTTACAGGGGGAAGGTTCAGGATGAGGGTAAATGGAATAAATTTTAAGTAAGCATTTCCCAAATACAATTCCCTTCATCAATTCCAATCCCATGTTTCAATCAGTGCAGCCATCATCTCTGTCTAACTAGCTAACTGCTGCAGATGCCCAAAACCCAGACACACAGATCCCAGTCCATTCCCCAAAGTCCAGTGCCTGAGTACCCAGTTTTAAAGTTGCAGGCCTGAGGTGCGGCTGGTAGCCAGCGTTGGCACGCTTACTTGAATTAACAATTTTATATATTTCCCCTTTGCTTTTCCTCCAGCCCTAGGGGGCATACTTAAACTATATACAGTCCCCAGGTACAGGGCATTTTCTGCTGTTGACTCATGGTTAGAGACCCGTGAAATTCTTTTTATTTTTTGTTATTTTTCTGTTTAGCTTTCTGGAATTTTTTATTTCTTTTTATTCATTGAAAATTTAGTTTTATTTCTAATTACATTTAGATTCATAAACTACATCAAAATGACCTTATGCACACTAGAAATCACATTCCTAGTATACTACATTGTATTAAGCAGCATTATGCTATGGTCTTGAAAGGTTTTGTGAATGAAACAATTCCGCCATCACTTCCTTGCAGACTGCCTCTGTGGTAACAACGGAGCCTAAACAACAACTGCTGCAAGTATTGATCTAGTTTTTGCGCCCCAAAAAGCAATTTTTTCACTTTATTCATGCGTATGTTTTGTTTTATTCTTTTTATATATTGACTTTATTTCTTGTTATACCTTGAATTTCTTATTTCTTTTTATACCTATAATTCTTGTTATTTCTTATTTAAGAAAAACATGAGTCTCTATTCATGGTTCTGCGGAATCAGTCCTCGGATGGCACAGCTCACTGAAGTCCTGGAGATGGATGGCATCACAGCAGAATCAGGCACAATGCTTTAACGGGGGGCACAGAGGTTGCAGCTTGCACTTCCTTTATCTCTTGCTCGTGGATCTTGCAGCTTGTCCCCTTCGCCCCATTAGAGGCCCCAGTGCAGAGCATGTGCGCATAGCCTGTCAACTACAGAGGACTCAGACCGGGGAGTAGCCCCACAGCCCAGCTCCCTCCAGTCAGAGCACCCTAGCACTCTGGTACAAGACCTGTGACCCCCTGCAGTGGCAGATCCCGCTTGATGGGGATAAGCGAGTTTCCCACCTGGCCCTGGGTGTCCGCAGAATCAATTCAACACATTCTCTTCTGCTTCTTCTCTTTCTCTCACTTTCCTGCCACGGTGTGTAGCCACAGCAATCAGTTTCTCTCTCTTTCCTGTATCTCAGGAGCAGACAACAGGTACTCGGACCAGAAAGCACCTGTCCATCCTTCTACGTTCAGACTCTCAACTTTAACACAGCCACCTTTTCACTCTGGCTCACACAGATATCACCTGCACACTCACAGTCCAGTTTCTTACTGTGCAGGTATTTAGCATTTCTCTGGCTTGACAAGGCTTATGCTTCCTTTTCTCTTTCTCAGCACATTTATATTCACTTGTTCATCATCCGCTGAATTCCTGTCTTTTTCCAGGCTTAGGCCCAACCTTAGTCCTTTTATTCGGGCTCAGGACATAACCTCTTCTCTTGCAATCTGCAGCTTTCCCTTTTCCATTCAAGCTGCGCTTCTCTCATCGCTGTGGTGCACTTTCAGAACAACACAGAGTCCATTCTCCTGCAGCATTTCTCTTTCTGTCTAAAGCTGCTGCTTTAACAAACTTTTCTCTTTTTCCTCTCCATGAGCTTCTCTTTTCCCGATGGGGCAGACACTCCCTGCCCTGGGGGAAAAATTGCTGCCAGTCCCCAGGCAGGCCGATCTCTCAGCCCCAATCTCTCCAGGGGCAGGAGTCCCCCTCCCCCAGGAGGAGCTCCCACCAAACTGACTGAAAACCCAACTGTCCTTGCTTTATTGGGAGCCCTTTCCTTGCTCCCCATTGGCTGGATTCACTGTCCTTAAGCAAATATTAATATGCATGAGGCTCCGTCAATGCCTCATTGGTGCAGAAAAAGGCACCTAAATATTCCTAAGTATTTTTCCCCAAAAGTCCTTTCAATCATCCCAGAGTCCCTGGAAAGAATCCTGGCTCAGTGGATGGCTGGCTGGTGTCACATGGCTGCCCAACATGGTGGTGGGATACAAACAGTGTCCATACATTTACACAATGTCTCAGGTTTTATCAGTTCCTGCAGCCAAATCATTTACTTTTATTTAAACATTTCCCCACACAGCCATAGCCACCCCTTTGCCCTGTAAAGTGACTGCATTGCTTTACCAATTTAATCAGCCCTCACTCAGTTGCTGCTGCCTTTCTGTACAGCCCTTAGGCAGCTCACACACATAACCTCACTTTATTCCTGGCTGCAGTCTGTGTAAACTTGTATGCATTTATTTCCCCCATGGACTGGTAGCCTCTTCATTTCTCTCACACATCTCTCTTCATTTATTTAATCTTTCT
Source organism: Neoceratodus forsteri (assembly GCA_016271365.2). NCBI lineage: Eukaryota > Metazoa > Chordata > Ceratodontiformes > Ceratodontidae > Neoceratodus > Neoceratodus forsteri. Next base: position 1,191,480,413 of record CM057454.1, read on the forward strand.
TTTCCCCTGTACGAGCGCTACCTCTTTTCCCTAGCACCAGACAGGACTCGCTACTTCAGAGGGACACTGACTCATGAATATTAATGAGATGGCTCTCAAATGCCCAAGTGCAATTGGCTCTCACAGAAAAGTATTTTCCTTTCTCCCGGTTGCCTCTCCCCTTCAACCAAGGTCCCCGATCCCTCTCTGGCTCTGTACCAGGACTGGGACCACCAGAGAGGCACATCGAACCGGCCACAAATGGATGCACGAAAATGCGCTACTGCGCATACATGGAGCTCGCTGGCACCAAAGTGCCATTGCTAAAGCTGGTGGCTCCACAAACATGCTCCTCCAGCCCCACTCTCTCTCTAAAAAACACTGCAGGGGCTGGCAGGAGAGGCCAGAAACACTGGGGCAATGCCTGGAGGATCCAAAAAAAAGAATGGGGGAGTGGACCAAAACCCCCAGGGAAATTAGCCTTTTTTGGGGCCTCACATGTGAGCCCCTGGCAGGGTGGTTACACTATAATTCCCTGCCTATGATAAACTGTCCTTCCCACTACTACCTTTCCTCCCCTCTAAGTTTTCTTCCCCCTCTTTTCACCCCTTAGACTTCCCTTTATGCTGCATGTCTCTGGAAAGCATAGTACCTGATTGCAATTCTTTGCTGGAACCTCTAAGAGTTCAGTGATACTCATGCTCACCTTCCCTCCAAACTGTGCTCCAGCCTGCCTCCCTTGGCCATTTTGCCCTTTGAGGCAGAGAGGTCTAAGACTCTGGGACCCTTCGAGTCTCTACAGTCTCTTTGAATTCTACCTGCTGCTTTCCTAACATCTTGCTAATTTCTGCCTTAAGCAGCTGTACTTCAGCCATTATGGGCCCTTGCCTCCCACACACAATGCACCCCCTGGCCTCCCAGAGTGTGCCTAGGAACACTGCTGCTGCCCTTTTCAGGTCACAGCTCACCCCTTACTATTTCTTGCCTGAACATTGTCATCTACTGTCTTGAATTGTATTCTGAACCAATCTCAAATATGGAGAATTAGCCCATGCCTTTGTTACTATGCCCATGGGCCTACTCCAGATAGGGTATTTCAGCCTACTCCTGTGTAATGCCCCTGTAGTCCTACTCCAGATATGGTGCAGTGCGTTTTCTGTATGTTCTGTTCACCCTGCAGATTGCCTTTGGTCAGATGCCACACTCCCACTTTGCAGCACTCATGCTTTGGGGTTGCTTGGTCCCGATGGGAAGAAACAGTAAGTTGCTGGTGCCTGATTGGGGATTGGCCACTGTGTGGTATGACTGTGCCCCAGTGGTACTACAAGCGGCTGTTATCTTCTGCCCTGGGACCACCCACAGAGCCCTACCACAACTGATCTTCCTCACGCCCTAGTCCCATTGACTCCATGAATGTTTTATTTATTTGCTGAAATTTTTTACCAGGAGGGCACACTGAACAACAAGTTGCTCATCTCACGGTGTGACCTGGAGGGAAGGGTTACACAGGGTTGTGAAAAATGATCAGTTACAATACTATGTGGGTAGTACAAACAATACAACATTGTAAGATTGTGCAACAGTTGGAACACAAGGTATTGTACAATAAACAGTAGTGGAACATTAGGTAAATTACAATGCATGTCCAAGATCATACAAAAGAACATATAAACATACAAACAGTAATAATGCAACACAACCATTATAGTGCATGAGTGTACCAGAAGCAGGCTCGAGGTAGTACGCAAGTGCTGTTGGATTAAAAAGGATGGGGTTAGGTTGTGCACACTGGTGACCCAGAAGGGCAGGTGAAGAAGAGTGGAGTGAGGCAAGAACTGAATATGAGGAGAAGGGGTAGCCATTTCCTGATTTTCCCCCTTCAGGATGTTGAGAACCCCGCCGGGGTGGGTCATGGTAGGACGACAGAAACTGGGGACAGGTATTAAGGTGGGTTAAAGCAGGAACAGCTGAGGGAAAGGTAATTGTGTAGGGCAGAGGTAAGGGAGCAGTTGGAGGAGGAGTGTCATACTTCATGCGGGAAGGAATTCCTGATTTTAGGGAAACAATGGGTGAAACCAGTCTGACTGATGAAGGTGCAGCAGCAAGGTACCGTCAAGGTATGGCCGTCATTTGATCTGAGAGAGTGGGTGGGGGGAAGTGGAGTGGACAGAGAGGATGAGAGATAGGAGGGGAGCCCCCCAAACCAGAATTTAGAGGTTAGTTTGGCACAGTGAGAGATGCGTCTGTGAGATAGTGGAAGGAAGGTTAGAGAGCGATAGAGTTCACAGTGGTGGGAGCGGGAAGGGGAGTTGATAGCAAAGTGGCAGAAGGAGTTAAAGAGAGTGTCCAGCTTGGTATGGGAAGATTTGGGAGCAGCACCATAGACTACGTCACAGTAGTCAAAGATGGGGAGTATCATCTTCTGGACAATTTCCTGCCTTGCAGTCAGCAGGATGCAACTACGATTCCTGTACAGAGCACCAAGCTTGTGGCGCAGTTTCTTCAGGATAGCATCGATATGCACAGAGGAGTTGAGGTGCTGGTCAAGGTAAACTCCCAGATATAGAAATGAGGAGGTGTCCTCCAAGATGGTCCCATCAAAGGTGTGGAAGGTGGGTAGGGCCCGGAGCCTAGAGAGTCTCTGCCCGGTGCCAAAGGTCATTGAAACTGTCTTCTTGGCGTTTAGAAAAAGCTGGTGAGAAGCAAACTAGAGCTGAACTTGGTTGAAGTCATGCTGTAAGCTGGTTTGCACAGCAGCAGGGTTGTTGCCGGAACGGTACAAAACAGTATCATCAGCGTACATGTGGATAGAAGAGGATGAGCAGGCTGTGGGAAGATCATTAGGGAAAATGCAGAAGAGTAGGGGACCAAGCACTGAGCCCTGAGGGACACCAGTGTTGATGGAGAGTGGAGGGGTGATAGAATCAAGGATTTTCACTGACTGGGTCCTGCCACTGAGGTAGGATTTAAACCAGTTGGTGGCTGATGGAGCAAGGCCAGCTGAGAAGAATGAATCAAGAAGCAGGGGATGGGAAACAGTGTCAAAAGCTTTGACTAGTTTGACAAAGATGGCCGAGTTGATCAGGCCATCGTCCATCCCCGAAATGATGGAGTCAGTAAGCCTGAGGAGGGAGGTGGTTGTTGAGTGGTTCTTCCGAAAACCAGATTGGAAGGGGGCAAGAAGGAAGAATCAGAGAGGAATCATGATAGTTGAGAGAGAACTAAATGTTCTTGAAGTTTGGCAAGGGTAGGAAGGAGAGAAATGGGGTGATAGCTGCCAGGAGTGGATGTGTCACCACCCTTGGGGAGAGGGAGGACTATGGCGTGTTTCCAGGATGAGGGTACTTGGGCAGAAATAAAGGACAGGTTAAGGATTAGGGAGATAGGATAAGCAATTGCACAAGCAGAAAGGTAGAGAAGTTTAAGATCTAGCTCATCTGGTGAGGAGCATTTAGAGGGATTGAGGGATAGCAGAGCATTAAGACCTTCATCAGGGGAGATAGTAGAAAAGAAAAATGGAGGAGAGGTAGGCACTGGCTGCAGCGAAGGGCTGAAGTTAGTAGGTGATAATGGGGAGAGGAAATTTAGAAGAGATGAGGTGTAGTAGGCATTAAATTAATTGGCCATGGAGCCAGGGTCAGAAACTAGGGAGTTATTTATTTTGAGAACTGGAGGGGGAGGGGGAGAGGAGAGAGAGAACAGGGCATGAACTACCCTCCAGAATTTAGATGAGAGTTAGTGTTAGTCAGGAATGAGCAGTTGAAATAATCAGACTTAGCCAGTCTAGTAGCTTTAGTACATGAACTGCATAGCATTCTGTACTTGGCATAGTCGTTTGGATGTTTAGTAGATTTGTGTTTTCTCCATGCCCGATCATGCTCCTTAAAGCAGGCCAGTAGTTCGGGGGTGATCAGAGGAGATGAAGCCTATGGACTGTGGTCCGTCTGAAAGGAGCAAAGACATTCTAGGTGGCAATGAATTTATCCTTAAAATAGTCAAGTGCTTGGTCAACAGAAATGGCAGTGGAGAGGGGGGCCCAGTTGGTGGAGGCGAGTGCAGAGCTGATTGGGGTAAGGTCTAAGGATTTAAAGGACTGGAGCTGTATGATTTTAGGGGGAGGTTTGGGGCGATGAACCTTACTTACAAAGACAATGGGGTTGTGGTCACTAAGGGCATCTGGGAGGAGACCAGATTTAATGATGCGGTGCGGGTGGGTTGTGAGTGCCCAGTCAAGCAGGGTGTGGTTTTGTGTTTTGGGATTAGGGCGTGTGGGCACAAGTATAAGTTGAGTGAGGTTTAGAGCAGCGACATCATTGCATAGTTTGTTTAAATCAGGAGACAACCAATTTAGATTCACATCACCCATTATGAAAAGTTCACCAGATTGTGAGAGGGAGGTGATATTGAAAAAGAGTTCAGTCGTGACCGAGGGTTGAATGCTTGGGCGGCAATAGATGCCAGCCACAAAGATTGGGATTGAGAAAGGAAGGGTAATGCAGATGACAATGGCTTCATAGGTAGCTGGGACGGATGTAGATAGGGTGATAGTAGACTGCAGTGAGGACAGGATATACATGGCCACTACCCCCTCCATGACCTGATCGATCTTGTCTGGAGATGGAATACCCAGGGATAGCAATGGCACTGTCAGGGGTGCTTTTTTTGAGCCATGTCTTGGTAATAATTAGGATGCCAGGAGTGTGTGAAATCTTAAGAGTTTGTAGGAGGTCAATTTTAGGTAGCAGGCTGCAAATGTTCAGATGGAGGAGCTTCACCCCGTTAGGGAGGGTTGTAGCGGGAGTGGGGTTTGGAGACATGTTTTTTGGGTAAGGAGCCAGGGTAGGAGAAGAAATAGGGACAGGGTTTGGGTGGATGTTCCCTGATGAAAGAAGGAGGAGGGTAAGGATGAAATAGTGAAGTTTAGGACTTTTGTAATTGGAGTAGAAAATACGTGAGGGAGGGGTGGGGAGAAGGAGATAAAGAAATGAAGAAAGGCAAAGTGACTAGGAAGGGAAAACAGATGCTGGAGGATAGTAGGGAAAGTGGGGTCTCCTTACAAGGGGAGCTGTAGGGGTGATTGACAGAATGAAGGCAGTATCTGGAAGGGAAGGGAAGAGAGAAGTGGCAGTAGGTGTTGAGGGGGAGACTGGGATAAGGGTAAGAACCAGGAAAGGTGTGAAAAGAAGGGAGACGAAAGCCATTCTGGGTAGGGTAGTAGAGTCTTTGTACAAGCTTACAGATTCAGATCACACCACTGAATGTTAGGACGTTGATAATTTGCTTTAGGTATGAATGACCCAGAACTAGAAGTGTTAGGGGACAGTAGTGGGTAGATGATTGCAACCTACTTGTGTTGTTGCCCTCTAGTGGCTTTACAGTATAATTTGCAAATGGAAAAAAAAAAATCAACAAATCACTGACAGGCCAGTGCAGGTTACACAAATGCTGCTCTGCACTGAACTGCTCACAGAAGTGTGCAACTGAGTGAATTGGCAAGCAAAAAGATCAGGACTTCTCTACACAGCTGCTAAAAGGAAGAAACGTCAAAGGTCAGTGTTTCTCTGCAGTCTTATGCCCTAGTCCAATGATTTCAGCACCGACTTCAGCGTTGGGCAGGAAACCAGTGTCAGCACTCCAGACCGTCTGGAACCTTTCAGTTCCCACTAGGAGGAAGGCTCAAAAATCCTCTTTCCCTTGTTCTGGGTCCAGGACCAGATGTTACCTTATGGATCAAGGAGGAGCGTGGGCAGCAGGCACCTTCTTAGCCTGTCCTAGGCAGGTGGGTTGCTTGTGGAGAGGACCGTGTCAGCAGACCCATGCACCTGTAACAAGTAAAGCAGTACATCACACAGCAAAAACAGAGCTCACTGAAGCAGTTTGTGTTTGTTTTTTCCCTCCTGTATTAGCCCCATCTGGCCTGTTGAAGCCCCTTGCTGGATTGAAATATGCCCACGTGCAGCACTAACTCCTTTAACCACTATATCTGGGCTAAATCACCTTCTTTTTCTGCCCTCTCCATCCCCACCAGTTCCTTCCAAACTCCCCTTCAGACAATAAAAAAAACACTAAATTAGATGGGCTTAATAGCCCTCTCACTGCTGCCTGCAGCTGTGGAGCCTAATATTAAGGCCCCCTAACATTGTGGGGTTGCACTCTCCCATGGCTACACCCCATGTATGGTCTCTGCTGCAGAGTTCAAGCCTGTGAGGCTCAAAGGAGTGAGCAGACTGGTGGCAGTGGCAGCTGGGTTGTGTACAGAGGTAACCCTGTTATACTGTGGGGATTACACTTTCCTCTGGGCACTCCCCTTCGGTCTCTGCCGCAGAGTCCAAATCCTGGAGGATGGAGGGAGCAAACAGACTGGTGGTAGTGGCAGCTGTGTTGTGGAGCCAGGCAGTAAGCCCCTTCACACTGGCGGAGGGCGATTACATTCTCCTCCAGCTGCTCTCCTTCAATCCCTGATGCACAGCATTCAAGCCCTCAGGGCTGAAGGTAGTGAGCTGACTGGTGGTAGTAGGGGCTGGGCTGTGGAGCCAAGAGGTAGAGTAAAGCCCCTTCACATTTGGGGGGGGATTACATTCTCCCTTAGCTGCTCCCCTCAAGTCCCTGTTGCAGAGTCAAAGCCCTCAGGGATGACAGAGCAAACAGATTGATAGCAGCAGAAACTGGGTTGTGGAAACCAGAGGTAAGCCCCCTCCCACTGGGGGAATGGTTATGAATTAAAGTGCAAGTTATTAATCAACTTTGTCCTTCCTGTGATCAGTGAAAGTGGCAGGTGGGTTGTGAAACCTGAGGTAAGCCCCCTCATATTAGGGGAATGGTTACTCAATATAGTACAAGCTATTAATGAACTTGCTCTTCCTGTGAGTGGTGATGGTGGTGGCTGCAGCTGGGCTATGGAGTCCAGAGGTAAATCCCCTTAGATGAGGGGGTTACAGAAAGAAACTGCAGAATGAAATCTGCAGTATGCTGTTAGCTTTCGTAAATATTCTGCTGTTTTCATTGCTCTTTATTCTATATACATAAAAAAAAAAAACAACAGAAACAAAATCCACGTTTTACGTAAACTTTAGTATACTTGGTTTATTTGGTTAGTTAGGACAAAAGTAGGCTTACACCCATCGTGATTGCCCTCCACATAGGGCAGGCAATTTACCTTAAGTTAAATTGGAGCATAACCATTTGTCTAAATTAGTTTTAAAGGTATAAAAAAATTCAGAATCAATTATGTCCTGTGGCAGGGAATTCCAGGCTTTAGAAGCTCTAACAGTAAAGAAATGATCCCTTTTTACAGTGTTGGCTCAATCTACTACTCGTTGTTTGTTGTGGGATCTAGGAACAATTCATCTTTTAGAAAATGTAAGACCACAATGCTCCATCAACTGTTGGGACTGTAGAATTGTATAAGTTAGAAGAATATCTCCCCTTTGTCTTCTATCAAATAAGGAAAACAGTCTGGTTTCTTTCAGCCTAGATTGGTAATTTACCTTGGATAGTCTTGGTACCAGTTTGGTGGCTCTTTTCTGGATTTTTTCAATCATGTTGATGTTCCCCTTTAAATAGGGACACCAAAACGGGGAACCGTGGTCAAGAAATGGCCTAACATAAGTTCTATATACAGGTATTAGGCACTGCTCCATCCTAGTTATAAAGGTCCATTTAATTTGTTTTAGAACCCCAATAGCCAAATGTGTTATTTTAACACAGTGGTTCAATGGAGTTAGCTTGTTGCTGATGATGACTCCAAGATCCCACTCACATGAGGAGACCTTAATTAGACTATTGTTTACAAAGTAGTTTATATTTGGGTTATTCCTCCCAAAATGGATGACCGTGCATTTGTCCACATTGAACTTCATTTCATTCTCAATGGCCCATTGTTCCACTCTTTTTAGGTCAGATAAAAGGGAAGAGATACTTTCGACATTATCCACTTTACCACCTAACTTTGTATCATTGGCAAATTTGGAGAGAACATTGGAACTGCTAACTGCCATATCACTTATAAAGATATTAAACAGGGAGGCCCCAATACGAAGCCCTTGGGGAACACCACTACTAACACTACCAGGGTTTGAGAGAACACCATTTATTCTAACTCTATGGGTTCTATTAGAGAGCCATGAGTTGACCCAATTAACTAGACAGGTGGGAGAATCCATAGATTTTGAGCTTAGTTATTAATTTATGGTGAGGTACTAAATCAAAAGCGCGGCTGTAATTGAGTAGAATGACATCCATAGGGGTGCCATCATCAAGTCCCTTACTTATTTGGTTATAGAAGGAAATCAAGTTGGTGTTACACAAATAACTTCTTTTAAATCCACGCTGGGTATGATCTGTGAGACCAAGGTCAATTGCTTCTTTGTCGAAATAAGCTTTATTATACAACGGCAAGAAAGAATCTTGGACTGTGATTGGTCAGTTTGGGGCTGGACCCATGGTGTTATTCCAGCATAACACCACAGGTCTAGACTCAGCACTGTGAACCCATTTGGATGACCATTTGTATCATTGGGATATACTCTTTTTTGCATCTTCTCTTAAGAAACAAAAATAGATTCCCACACTAATAAAAACATTCTTTAAAATTTTTTTTATTTTATATACAGTGTAACAACAAGCCATTGTATAATAGGAATAATGCACTCCAGGGTGTGTTTCATGCTGGGATAACGACACGCCTGGGGCATTGGACGCACTGGCCTACAGCGTCGTGCCCAACCCCCAGGCATGGCGTTATCCCAGCTACGACACACACCCGTCATGCATTATATATAGAATAAAGTATGGGTCGGGGTGTATACGGTTACACACACCAGTTGTGAGATGCTACATAACCCCGGAAGCCGGGTTTGTACATCCCACAACGAGGGTATGTGAAATCGAGTTTTACACCCCGACCCATTTTTTATTTTATATAATTGCTGGCTTTCCCTTTTTTGCCACAGCAAGTATATAAAATACAATATAAAACACAAGCCAGAAGGACTCACCAGCTGAGCTCCCTCCCGGAGCTCCGATTTCAGCGTGGGTGCAACTGCCGAGGCCCTGCTTGCCCTCCCGACACACGCACACAAGCCAGAAGGACTCACCAGCTGAGCTCCCTCTCGGAGCTCCGATTTCAGCGCGGGTGCAACTGCCGAGGTAATTAAACTACCTCAAAAGAACAGCACCCTTGTGAGAGGGGTTAGCGCGTCGACTGCCCCGGCCACCCTGGCTCGACATTTCCTTTATAGGTACTCCCTTATGACATCACTTCCTGTTCTCCTTAACCTAAGTCCCCACTTTGCCATTAGCAGGTTATACCTGCCAACCACTAGAGGACCCTTACTACCCACCCTGCACCCACTATCTATCCCCATCCCCACTGTTCCTAGACCCTCCAAACCTCCTGAGCCACTCCAATCCGCCCCAACTCACACCCTTCTGCAATCACACCCCACCCACCCAGCCCCACAAACTAGCCCATTCTCTGACTCGGGACTGCTTGGCTGAACTGCCCCAGTGACCACTAGTCACTATTTCACACCCAATTCTCAACTCAACCCAACCTGTTCTAGGCCCTAGAGCGTGGACTTACTCTCTACCCAGGCACCTCACCAGCTGTCTTTGCTAAGACTTGAACCTTGCACCCTACCCACTGGAGTCCGTGTCACTACCACTAATCCAAAGTGGTAACTACGATCTTAAAGTCCATTCAGTAACTTCTACTTATTCTCAGCTACCGCCAAAGTTGCCATGTTAGACCACCTCCTAAAATGCCTCCCCCTCATTTACCTTCTAATACCCTCATGCCTCCAGCCAGCCATCCCCCCTAGATCGCGGGTTCCAGCACTGGCAATTCCCCTAGACATGGCTCACACGAACTCCACAATTACCTTGCCTACTGGCCAAAAACACCCATTCTCCATGCTCCACCACACCGCCTCTCAAGACCACCCCTGGCAGCTTATTGCTCTCGCCCTACCACCCTGCCAATCCCTACCCATTCCCTGCTCCCCAAGGTCCCCCCCTCAGCCCCCCATACACGTAGGAAACACATACACCACCACATCCTGCCCAGAACTGTGATCCTCCTTCTACTCCTAACAGGCAACATACATCCTAACCCAGGCCCCTCCCGGACCCGCCCATCAGGTGGGCCTCCAGGTCTGAGTATTGCCTCCATGAATATATGCAGCATCTTGAAAAGCTTGACACACTCCAGTGCTGGGTCATGCTGCACAAACCTGACATCATTGCACTGGTAGAAACCTGGCTATCAAAGTCCACTCCTGACTCCTTCGTTGCCCTCCCTGGCTACACCCTACACCGGAACGATCGTGTAGGCAAACGCGGGGGTGGCTGTGCGATCTATATAAGGGATTCTCTCACTGGTCAATCACTCCCTGCCCCAACCCTGGCAGGTGGGGCACAGACCCTCACCCTTAAACTCACTCCAGACCCCTCTAGGGGCCCCCTGTATCTCACCTCTGCCTACATTCCACCTAAAAACCAAAACTCAGCTATATCATCCTTAATTGACTATCTTACCACCATCCCACATAGGGCTGATCAAGTCCTTGTGGGTGACCTCAATATTAACTGGCTCAGCCCCACCTCCACCACCATCCGGGACTCCTTTTCTGCCATTGATATGACACAGCTAGTCTCCAAACCCACAAGAGTAAACCCTAAGGGAGGTACCAGCTCCCTCCTTGATGTCGTCATCACCAACCGCCCCAAAAAAATCCTGGACATCCAAATCCTCTCTGACTCACTCAGCGACCATTCCCCAACCATATTCCATTGGGTGACCACCCTGCCAAAACCCACCGCCCAACACACCCCTCGACGGCGTCTCAAACCTGGCGGGCTGAAGAACATCAGGCAATTTCTGGCCCAAACAAACTGGTCGCCCATTCACCATGCTCCAGATATAGACACTGCCCTCGCCTTCTTCTCCCATACATTTAATACAGCCTGCGACCACTTCGCACCCCTCACAGCTACCAAAACCAAAAAACATAAAGTGCCCTGGATTAACCCTGCCCTATTACAGTTACTTAGACATAGGGATAACCTGTGGCACCTCGCAGCTGAAACAGGCGGATGGCTGATAGACAGGCCTACAATGCCGCCGAATAAGTGCACCTGGGCAGTCCGAAAGCCAAGGCCGACTACTATCAAGCCACCCTCACCCTCCTCTTGAGGTCGCCGAACCTTTGGGACATATCAAACAACTGAACGGGAGCACACGCCTCCCCCCATCCCATCTCAATATTGGCGGCACCAACATTACTGACACGATAGGCATCGTAAATCACCTCAACTCCTCCTTCACGGACCTCAGCCCCATCCTCCCCAGTAACTTTTTCGACCCACCACCTCTCTACCGACCCCCAGATCACCGGCACCTAGCTTCTACCTCGGTAGGTAACCTCAAGCTAGACCCCACCTGATCATTAGCTAAGAGCAATAGTCCGGCAACTCCACCGTGGACCCCACCATTCTCCGGCGCGTACTGGACCAGGTCCTTGTCCCACTTACCAGCCTTCTCAATAAATCCCTCTGCCTGGGGCAGTTCCCACAGCATGGAAAACGGCCACTGTCACTCCCATCCACAAAGGGGTGATAGGTCCTCAGCTGGAACCACCGCCTATCTCTATACTCCCCTCTCCAAAGCCCTTGAAAAACTAGTCGCTATACAGATTACTGAGTACCTGACTAAATATAACATCCTTTGCCCTGAACAGCACGCGGTTTAGGCAGGACACAGCACAGGCACAGCACTAGTGGAGTTCTCAACATTCCTACACAAATCCCTGGACTCTGGCTCCCTAGCTGGGGCAGTGTTCATCGACCTTTCCAAGGCGTTGACACTGTCTCCCACCCCCTCCTACTGAGTGCACTCCACCAGGCTAACTTCGCTACTGGGCCACTCACATGGTGCTCCAGCTATCTATCGGCCCGCTCCCAATGTGTCAAAATTAATGGAGCACTATCAAAATCATGTCCCATCCGATCAGGGGTTCTTCAGGGCTCCATCCTGGGACCCCTACTCTTCTAGCTCTACCTTAACACCCTGCCAAGCGAATGCACTGGAAATATGCTGCTGTATGCAGATGACGCTGTCATCTTTGCCTCGCACCGCAACCCTACCTCCCTCCAGGACTCCCTGCAGCTCTCGTATACTGAAGCAGAAACCTAGTTCACAAAGCATAGATTGATCATAAATCTCAAAAAAATGAAAACAATGCTCTTTGCCCACCCCCAAAACAAAGCTAGCAATTTTCCACTCCACATCCTCCCTGGTTCCAAAAAACCGTTAGAGCAAGTACACTCATTCAGGTACCTTGGGGTCACCTTTGACTCAGCCCTCAACTACCATACCCACATTGACACTCTTGCCTCAACAGCCAATATGCAACTAGGTATCTTATACCTCTACAAAAGCGCTCTCCCCCCCGCTGCCCTCCGGCTTGCAATAACATCCTCGATATTATCCCTGGTAGACTATGGACTCCCGGTCTACGGGGCTGCCGACACAACTGCGCTCAACAAAGTCCGCCTGTTACTCAACAAGGCCTGCAGACTAATCACTGGGGCCCCTAGACTTACACATTCATGCCAGCTCTATGTGCTGGCAACAATGCTGAACCTAGATGAACGGCTGCATTATCAAACATGCCTAATAGCAAAGAAAACTCTCTCTAGGACTGTCCCCCCCAGGGCTGACAGCTCCTCCCATAGCCAAACCCCTGGTCTGTCACGGACTTCCTGCAGGACTACCTTCCAGACACCTAGAACCAGGACCTCCCATGGTCAAAGGTCCTTCCCCATAGAGCCCTTCCTGGTTCAACTCACTCCCTCCACATCACAGATGCCCTACGATCTCAAATTCAAAACCGCACTCAGAAATGAACTGTTCACCGCACGAAACTGCACCTGTATAATCTGAGGCGCTACCCACTGTGCCCTGACAATGCCCACTAGGCAGCATCCAAACCACACCACGTATCTCCTCTGGCAAAATTACCACTGTTCTGCCAACTGCTCAACCTGCAATATTGCAATATGTTAATGTAACTTGACTTAAATTGCTCTGTTAATTTCGCCCTGGCAGTGTTACTATGTGCTGCTGAAACCTGGTTAATTTGCCACTGCTCCTGACTGCTCCATTTCCAGTCTCTATGTTGCCACAATGACCAATCTGGCCTCTCTGTAATATCGGCCTATCACCTATTTACTGATGTACCCTTATCCTGTAACCTTAGGTGAGTATTTGTATGTACTGCTGTATCTATCATGTTCCTCACAAACCTGTATGTTAATTCCTTGTAACCTACATTCTGTAACATGAATGTCTGCATTGTATTGTCCTCTTTGTGACGAGGTACCTTTGAAAATGAGCCCTTGGCTCAAAGGTTGTAAACTGATGTACAAATAAATAAATAAATAAAAAAAAATTAAAAGCTGTTGCTCTGCGAGTGGTCCGGTTTCAGTGCGCGGTCCATGGTTGCCATCAGCACTGAGACATCTCTAAGTTTTTTGTTTAGTAGGGCAGGCATATGTTGTAGTATAAATTTTATTCCGTAAAAAACACTTACCGACGAGTCCCAGTGGCGGTCGCGATTCGGCGGAAAGAGGCGGAAGCGGACAGCGTCGGAATGGCAGGAAGACAGGAGGACGCATGCGCAGAGTAAGGGAGACCGTGCGTGTGTTTGCCGTTATAAACGCTCCTTTATAACGGCAAATTATGCCACGGTTTCCCTATGGAAAAAAGGGAAAGCCAGTTATTATTCCTTAATAATATGCTCCAAAAGTTTGCCTGCTATCAAGGTTAAGCTTATTGGGTGGTAATTCTGTACCCCAGCCTTACTTCCTTTCTTAAATATAGGGATCACAGTCGCTTGCAGCCAGTCTGGTGGAATACAGTGATCAGAAAGGGATTTGTTGAAAAATAATGGATAAAGGAAGAGCTATCACATTGGCAGTATAATTGGCTGCAGAATAAGGGGTGCTAGCTGCACATTCGAGCAGACTTGATAGACCTCTAGGCCTTTATCTGCTGGCAAATTTTGTATGTTTGTAAATAAAAGCATAGAGTTTATTCCATCTGGGCCAGGGCTGGAGTGCTTTTTCATGGTAACTATAGCAGAGAAAACATCCTTAGTAGTAACAATGTATTTGTTATAGTTAATATCCTTAATAGGAGTACAAGGGATAGATGACTTATTTGAAAATATGGAACAGAAGTAATAATTAAAATGATTTGCATTCTCTGTATCGGACTGTAAGACATTACCCTCATGAGCTATTGGTTCCACCAAATTGGAAGTACCCTTATTGTCATATATGTATGAGAAGAGAGATTTATTTCCATCCTTACAGTGAACTAATTTAAATTACATTTTTTTTGTTTTGCCTTCTTAATTAAGCTCTTTAATTTATCCATGACTTTTTGTAAATAATTGACTAGTGTCATTCGAATTGCTCTTTAGTTTCTTAAATAATTTTTCTTTGATTTTAAATTTGCTTCATGATTGCTTGATTTAGCCATATAGGAATTCTACCCTTTTTATTATATTTCCTTTTACATGGTACATATATGTTTTCCAATTGTAAAATGATAGTTTTAAAGGTATCCCAGGCATTATCGTCTGATATATTGGTAAGTATTTTAGTCCAGTTGATTTCTTAGATTGATTTAATAATTTCCAGAAAGTTTGCCTTGTTGTAATTCCTAAACATAGAATAGTTGGGAATAGATAATACTCTCAGTTGCAATATCAAACTGGATGAGTAGTGGTCATTATTTCCTAGAGGTGATTTTATATCAATTCCAGTTATTTCGTCTTCAACGTTTGTGAGAATACAGTCTAAAATATTGGAACCTCTGGTAGGTTTATCAATCAACTGTTTCAAACCATACTGTAGCTAACCATTTCATGAACAAATACGTTTTCTAAACCACTCCCCCCAATCATGTTAGACCATTCAATTTTAGGGAGGTTAAAGTTTACCAAAACCAATACATCACCTTTAGTTAACATTTCAGCGATTTCACTAAGTAATGCCTTGGTATAGTTTAAGTCAGCTGATGGTGGCCTATAACAGTTTCTCACTATGAGTTTATGGTGACCATTGATGTGTAGTTGAACCCATAAGCTTTCAGTAGCATTAGGTACCATTATTTTGTAGGATGGGATGTTATCTTTGATATAGATACAAACTCCTTCTCCTTCTCCTTATCAGTCGGCCCTGTTTCTATAATAAAGTTTATAGTTTGGTATTTCTTTAATCTCATTGGCATGGGCATCCCACCATGTTTCTGTTACTGCTGTTATACTTAAGTCATCTAATAATGGTTTGGCTATTAATTCAGACATTTTCATACTGTTCAGGCTTTTAGCATTAGCCCTTTGGTCCGTGTGCTACTTTTAGTATGTTTGGAATTCAGAGAAGTAGGAGCACTACCCTTTTCCTCCATGTCAATTCATTTAAATGATTGTTTATTATATGTTGAAAGGATTTATCCAGGAGGGCACTGCCCCTTCTATTTAAATGGAGACCATCCCAACAGAATAAGGTTTTTCTGTCAACATAGTTCTCCCAATGTGCAATACATGTAATATTTTGTTTGAAACATCATTTCCTAAGCCACTCATTGAACTGTTTTATTAGAGAAGTTTTGAAGGTAGAGGCTCTTGGCACAGGCAAAATTTCCAAAAAGCATACCGTACACCCTAGGTCCACCAGCAGATTGTTCAAGGCTATGAAATCCTGTTTTGGATCATTAATATTTCATTTGTTCCAGCATGTATAATGATCAGGGGAATTGGACCAACATCCTTCAGTATATTTCTAATCATAGCAGTAATGTCTTTAACTTTGGCACCTCTAAAGCTGGAACAAGTTCTGGTAGCCTTGTTGGGATTACAGATAGCTCTGTCCAAATGTTTAATGATCAAATCCCTAAAACATAGACATGTCTAGCACATATATCTACAGAGGGGAGTACTTATATGTCCATGTCATGAATACTACTATTTGTTGACTGTACAGTAGCTGTAGTCCTTGGTGCCCCTGATTTATTTATTTAGCTTTTGTTTACCGGGTAAGTACACTAGACAAGTATTATGCCTATTTTCAGGAACGACCCAGGAGAGTACAACATGAGGAACAACAGTCAAGGAGACATGGCAAAGAGAGTACAGTTTTTTGTCACAGTAAACAAACATGTGGGAAATACATCACTTGACGCTAGGGGAAACATACAGTAGTAAGCACATTTCAGATTATACACTCTAGACTAGCTAGTTCAACTGACAGATATATACAGGTCATCATACATAGGAGTGGAGCATAGCTCAAGGACTGGATTGGTCATAATATAACTTATAACATTGTCGTATACACCCCCTAGGCTAGTTGGATCGTGGACAGGTATATACAGCTCATCACATTTTTCTAAATATGCACATGTTAGACAGAAACAGAAACACTTGGTAGTACAAGTTTCTACCAAGTGACCAAGGTGCAATATGTCATGGTTAGCCTATGACCGTGGAGCAATAATGGGTGTAAAAATGCCCAAGGCTTTTTAGGCAGGAGTAGTCAGAAGTCATTGATACAGTGGGGAAAATATCTCCAGGAATTCAATGGAGACACCCTGGGGAGGTTCAGACAAAACAATTTGACACTTTACTCTAGGGAGGTTTGGGGCAGTCACACTCTGATGCTAGTTTTAGGAAACCCCACAGGGAATTTTGAAAACTCAGACAGGAGGGGGCAGCTCAGATATCAACAGGCAGCGAATTCCAGAGTCTGGGTGCACTTATGGCAAAGTCCGATCTCCCATGAGGGTCGGGTAGGAGGGACTTTGAGCATCCCTGATGTGAGAGACCTAAGTTGGTAGGGGTGGGATTCAGCAAGCAGAAGCGGTCCAGCCCTGGGGTGCTAGTTCTGATCACTTTCCCAGAGAGGCATCCCAAACCAAAATCAAGGTATCTAGCTGGTGAGAGCCAGCAGAGTTTCTCATATAGCTCACAACAGTGGGTGAGTCAGGGGCAGCCAAGGCAAAATGACAAATGTTATTGTAAGCAGTGTACCACCTGGTGAGATGTGTCTTTGGAGAGCGAGCAAATAGGTGCAGCCCATAGCTGAGGGAGGGAAGGCGCACACCCTTCGCTAGGGCAAGCCTGGCTGCTGGTGTAAGGTTATACTTGGCCCTATAGGCCAGACCCAGTTTGCAGTTTGCCGCCCTGCAGATGTTAAGGATATGATTACCCATGTCAAGTTGGAGGTCAAGTGTTACCCCCAGATATTTGATGGAGCTCACTATGCGTAGTGAGGATCCATCTGCGCTGGTAATGTGTAAGCACGCCGATGAGGCTTTGATTTTAGCCATTGAGCCAAAGAGCATAGCCTGTGTCTTTTTCAGGTTCAGGACCAGCTTGTGACTAGTAACCCATGACAATACCCTGTTAAAGTCATCGGTCAGGTTCTGGTTTAGGGTAGTGGCATTCTTGGTGAGCCAGGATTACCAGATCATCTGCATACATGGTGGTGCTACAGCTGGTAGTAACCATGGGTAGTTCATTGATGAAGAGGGAGAAGAGGAGGGAAACCAGTACCGAGTCTTGAGGCACTCTGGATGTCACCGGTAGGGGCTCAGAGAGGACTTTATTGAAGCAGGTATGCTGCTTTCTGCCATGTAGATAACCCATTAGCCATTTCATGGCATGGGGGGGAGAGGCCAAGTGACCACAACTATGCACCAAGCAGTTTGTGGTCAACAAGGTCAAAGGCTTTGGACAGGTTGATAAATATTGCACCAGAGAGTTTGCCCTGGTCCATGGCTGTCCGGTTACTTGATGTAACCGAGATTAAGGCTGTGGTGGTGCTGTGTCCCTTACGAAAGCCATGTTGGGCTGGGGACAGAAGTTCATGAGAGTGGATATATTCCGAAAGCTGCTCAGCCACTACCTTTTCAAGGAGCTTGCTAAGGGTTGGGAGAATGGCAATTGGTCGATAATTGTCGGGTAGTTTGGGGTTTCCTTGCTTCAGTACAGGGACAATCCTCGCCTCTTTCCAGATGTCTGGGATGGTCCCCAGACCAAGGGATAGGTTGAAGATAAAGGCTACTGGTGAGGCAATATGTGCAGCACCAAGCTTAAGGAGTTTAGGCTCCAGGTTGTCTAGGCCAGGACTGGAGTAGGCGTTTCTGCAAGTCCTGAACTGATACAGCCCTGAGGTGGAACATTTGACGAGGAGGGTGACCCTCCAGCAGAGTGGAGGGAAGGGGGTGGGACAGAGCCTCATCAGGTGAGAAGAGGGTTGTGAAGGCAGAGAGGTCAGAGAAGTAATGATTTAGGGAGTTAGCAATAGTATGGGGATTATTGCAGGAGACTCCATTTATGACCATGTCCGTAACCCCTGGATGGGAGGATCCACTGACAAGGGATTTAATATCTCTCCAGAACCTCCTGGGATTACTGGCAGAGCTTAGTAGGGCGGACTTGCAGAAGTCACTCTTTGCTGCCCTGATGGCCTTTTTGCACTTGTTCCTGAGGTGTCTGTACCTTTGAATAATCATGGGATCACTGGTACCTTTGGAACGAGCCCAACACTTATCTCTCTCCCGCATCTGGGCTAAGAGATTCCCATTTAACCAGAGGGTAGCGGACTCCCCTCACCCTACAGGTGACCTTGGGAGAATGCTTGTCTTGCAAGGCCCCAAAGGTGAAGAGGAAGTAAGAGGTTGCTGCTGAGGGGTCAGTGGCACCATACACCCCAGACCAGTCAGTAACTCTTAGGTCTTCCAGAAACTCCTCAGTATCGAATCTAGAGTAGTTTCTGACATGCATAATTTTGTGTGGAATTTTGGGGGTGGGAATTTTCCATACACAGAAAACTGGTGAGTGGTCAGAGATGGAGTCAGATAATGTACCCGCTGATGAGATCCTGTCAGGACGGTTAGACATGATCCAGCCCAGTAAGGTCCATTTGCTGTCCACCTAGTTGGTTCCTGGATGAGCTGGGTCAGGGCAAGGTCAGCAAGCAGAGGCTCAAACTGCTTAACATTACCACTATCCCAGTTAAGGTTTACATCCCCCAGGATTATGAGTTCGTTATCCCCTACTCTGGGACCAATTTTGTCCATGAGGTGAGTTAATCCAGGTAGCCCACCTCTTGGAGGATTACAGGTGCAAACCAGGTGCAGTTTCTTTGTGTCCCCAAGTAGCAGTAGAAACATAGAAACATAGAATTTGACGGCAGATAAGGACCGCTTGGCCCACCGAGTCTGCCCATTTCCCTACCTAATGGATAAGCTGCAGATCCTAGTTAACTAGCAGCCTACTTCTTTCTGCCCCCAACCCCTCGAATTGCCTTATGACTGTCCCATGCATGCTTGAATTCCACCACTGTTTTTGTAACACATGTAGCAACTCACAGGGGGACACGTTTGAATCCTGGTAGGCAATTTGGGAGATTTTTAAGTGGCTCTTATGGTAGATTAGTATGCCACCCCCCCCTTGCCCCCAGCTCTGTCCAGTCGGGTGAATTCATATCCAGTGAGTTCACAGGCAGAGTCAGGGATAGAGGGTTTCAGCCAGGTCTCTGTCACTCCTAGAATGTCGGGTTTGTAGAGTGCAACCCATGCCAATAGCTCATCACGATTAGGTAGCAGGCTCCTAATGTTAAGATGAGCTACTTTTAGCCCTTACCCATGCCCCAAACAGGAGGGATTTTGTGGGTCAGATTTAATGGGCCAGGGTTGGTTTCAATATCACCGGCCAGCAGTAATGCAAGTAGGAGGAGCCAGGGGAGATACCACCTCCTATGCACTTGACAACCTGGGAGTTTTTTAACACGGGTACACTTTACCCTGCTTGTATACATAAGGCACCAAAGATCTAGACAGCAAGTAACACTGCAGTGTGCTTTGGAGATCACAAGGATATTGGAGAAGGTGTAGTCAGGGACCTTGTAGGTGGACGACCATCCCCAGTTGTCACCTAGTGTTATTGGGGGGGAAGTGACCAGATGCAACAAGGAGAGTCCCACTATAAGACCTACAAGGCCTATATCCCTGCGGATGACAGCCAGCACCCTCTCTACCTTTAATATTTGAGTATCCCTATCCTCACTAGATGGATGGGAGGGGAACCACGTCCACATCTTGGCTGGAGGCATAGCACTAGCCTGTGAGATAATTATCAGTCAGCTAACAAGAACTGCTGTGAAGGAAGGAGAGATGGATGTACTAAGGCTGGAAGAAAGTTAGTGAGATTTGTAATTGGTATGTGCCAAGTAAATAAAATAAGGCCTGCACAGTGCAATTCAAGGCTACCAGCTATGGACGCAGGGGCTGGGGTTTATTTCTGGGAAGGAGTTCCTGCCCTCGCCCTTTGTAAGCGTACTTACCACCTGTTGACAGTTATACGAGGACAGGGTTTAGACAGCCAACAACCAAGCAGTGCAAGTGGTATTAGGATTGGTACAGTGATTTGTGTAGAAAGACCAAGAATCCCTCTAGTGGCAGGTCTGTATAACCCTGCTAATGGAAAACTAGCCAAAATTCTATAACACAGTTGAAATGTGCTCAGTTCTATCGAAAATCTACTTGTTAAAAGTGCCAGATGTCTGAAGCAGGGGAAAAGTCCTGGCCAATCAGAGCGGGTTTGCTGGAAGCACCCATGTCCCAATTGGCTGTGCTGTCCTGTGCCTTCCAAGGAGCTGCAGGCGGGCGTCCTGGTCTCGGTCGGTGGCTGGCTGGGTGCCGGCCGACCGTGGGGGAGCTGAAGCAGCCCTGTTCAAGGGCAGTCAGCTTCCAAGGAGCTCCAGGCGGGCGTCCTGGTCTCAGTTGGTGGCTGGCTGGGTGCCGGCCCACCGTGGGGGAGCTGAAGCAGCCCTGTTCAAGGGCAAACAGCTTCCCAAGGAGCTGCAGGTGGGCGTCCTGGTCTCGGTTGGTGGCTGGCTGGGTGCCGGCCGACCGTGGAGGAGTTGAAGCAGCTCTGTTCAAGGGCAGACAGCTTCCAAGGAGCTACAGGCGAGCATCCTGGTCTCGGTCGGTGGCTGGCTGGGTGCCAGCCGACTGTGAGGGAGCTGAAGCAGCCCTGTTCAAGGGCCACTTGGTGCCACTAAAAGGACACAGCCAGAGGTCCCAACTTCCACAACAGGAGGATTATTAGTTCTTGGAGGAGAATCTACCAGTTTATGACCTGGATGATTAGTGTTTGATGTTGCACTAATGGAAGCCTGAGAATCAAATATAATAGATTACAAATAATTTGTGGAGGAATCCTTGACATTAGATTCAAGTTGAGTGCATATAGCAGCTTGAATTATTTCCTGCCCGTCAGAATTAGTGTCAGAGTTGGGGGTGTCATTATGGTGTCTTAATGGACTAAAGCTATTAGAAATGGATATTTTGAACTGTTCAGCCTTCCTACCTTTCTTACAAGCTCTGGTTGTAGAAACTATAGACAAGTTTGCATGTATTTCTTGCTCATTTTCTTCTTCTCTCTCTTTTTGAATGTGGAGTCTCTTAGATGACACATGGATCCCTTAACTAGTGTTGGAACACTAGAAGTTTCATCATGAGGAATTGCTAATTGATTTGAATACGATACTGACACAGTGTTAGATGCAACTGATATGTCAATCAAAAGAGTATCAGGGTTGGAGACTGTGGGCTCATTAGGGGCTATTAGACTTATAGACTGAGGGGTCTGCAACCTTTTTAACAAGGTTAGTTGACTATTTTCTAGTTGGGTAAGCCTGGCATGAAACATGTTATGTTCCATCGACATTGAAGTTTCGAGGTTAGATTGACATTTATTGCAAATGAATGTTGAATTCCTTTGTGGTTTTGACTGCACTAGCAGGTACATTTTACATTACTTACATTGGATCCCCAATTCCCCATTGAGGGTTTCATTGGAGTGTGTAAGGGACGTAAACTGGTATGTTGTGCTTGGATCTGGAGTTTCCATAGTAGTTACATACGGGGGATTTGACATGTTCCCACTGGAATGAGACAGATCTGTACTCCCAATTATGTGCCACAGTTACAACGGATTTTAAGTAATTTGGGCTATCGCACCTTATACTACTGTTTAATCAAGGAAGTGCTGTCAATAGCTAATGAAAACCAGGGCTATCCTGCATTAAATAAATTGTGTTTTCAAGCTATCACAGTGTATTTAGGGCTCATCTATGAAAACCATATATTATAAGTTCCAAATCTGTTAAGTAATAGTCATACATTACAGCTCAAAGCAGACTCTGGTAAATTCTAGAAATACTGATTTACGGGACAATTGAGATATTGGTAAGCCTTATGCAGTGCTCAGTACAGCAATGTGGGGGAAGGGGAATGAGTGCTTCTGTTTCACATGCGAGCTATAGCAGCTTTAGAGCAACAGAATAGGTGCAATTACCCATATGTAGCGCAAACTTGAGTCATAGCTAATTACTCCATGCAGACTTTAAGTGTAGATAAGCTTCCCCACCAGTATGTAGCAAGTCTTTTATTAATTTCTACCTTTCCTTGTCCCCTTTGTTCCCTCTGCGTGCTTCTCCACACACGAGTCGCACGCTCGTCCTGCTCGACTTGCCCTGCTCACCGCAGGGCGATGTTGAATAGTACCTGAGACCCAGAAGCAGCCTGAAGGGTCACAGGAAATCAGCTCAGCCCCACAGAAAAGTTAAAATAGAATTTTAACTACAGTGGGTGAGAATCATTCATTCGCGGCCCTGGCACGCCTATAGCATTGTATAACACTCCACTAGTACTAAATAAAACAATAAAAAATTGTTTAATAGCAGACCCAATTGAACTGGTAGCCAATGGATGGAAACACTACCAGTTTCTCTTCCTGTTACCTGCAAAGCAGGGACAGGGCTCCAATAATGCACTATGCACCTAAAAACAGTACTAGCAATAAGTTGTGTTTGCAATCCTATTCTGCTGAAATAAGACACAGGAACCTCGGCAGTACAGACTATATGTTTACATTAATATCTATTCTAGTTGTAACCTGCCTGTTCTATTTGTAACTTGTGAGGCTGGCAGTATAGCCAAGAGGTTAGAGTAATGCGCTGTGAATGAGCTTGGTATATCCAGCACATCTAGGTTTGATTCCTACAATCCCCACTTGCACTTTTTGTTTCTGCAGGCATTAAATAAATATTTTCGGGACACTGTGAGTGGGCTCCCTAGTGTCTCACACTGCTGGGGGGGACTTGAGAATGCCGACACAGGGTTTTGGCACCCTGATGTCAGTACCAATAAAGCAAATAATGGACTTGGGCGGTGGCATCCAACACCGGGGATGGACATCCCAGTGTCGGATTTAACATAAAAAATAATGAAATTATTTCTGCTAAAATGATGCAGATACTTTGCCATGTGGAGAGCTGTGATCCCCATCAGGAGGGATAGAGCCAGCCATACACCAAGGGGAGCAACTTAGCAATTATCCTCAAATTCTATTGGGTTCTGTACCGCAAAGTGGCACACAGGCAGCCATGTAAGAGACAGACAGCAGGCTATAAAATTCCTAGCTAAACAAATAGTTGAACAAATACTGCCCCTAGGTAAACACAAACACTTCTGTTTACCTAATCGGGGCATGAGGAATACAAATCAGTGAATATTTTTCACCAAAAGTGCCCAGAAATATGTTTATTGTAATTGGTCGTTTTTTGCCAGCAGTGTCGCAATTTGCGGCATAACATTGGTAGTTTTGCAAAATAGTGCCGCAATTTGTGGCATTAAAAATGTGCTGATCAAAACAGACAGATTTCCAGAGTCTCTAGAAAAATAACCACAGAATTGTGTTCCTTGGGCCCCAATTAGGTAAGCAAAAGTGTTTGTGTTTACCCAAGCAGAGCAATTTTTGAGTTATTTGATTTTTCCTATGTCACTAACTGAAAAGAAGATGGTGGAAGCTCAAAAGAACAGAACCCATTTGGGAAAGAGAATGGCACTTTCGCAAAAGAGAATGGTGCTTTCACATGGGACATCTAATTTTCCCATAGGAAATAATGGGAAATTGAAACTTTAATAACTTTTGAATGGATTAATATTTTTTCACCAAACCTTCAAAAGACACATCTGCGACCCAGACCCCAATTACCATGAAGTTTCAGACCAAGCCCCCAAGCAGTTTCAAGAAATGATGTGACAAAGAAATTGAAAAAAAGTGGTAATTTCTTAATTTTTTATATTCCGTAGCTCCGTACCCATACATCCAACCAGAACGAAACTTGGCAGATCCAGAGATCTATGGCACCGACGGAGCATGCAAACTTTCAGGTGTATCGGTCAAACAGCTGCAGTTATTAAAGTGCATAATTTTGGGTTTAACATAGACATGAGGATGGATCCCTAACTATATAAATATATATATATATATATACACACACATATACATACACACACACACACCCCATGGGACTATATATATATATATATATATATATATATATATATATAATGGCAGCACGGTAGTGCTACCATAGTTAGGGTTGAGTAGCATGTTTAAGGTTAAAGAGTGACACTTTACACCTTAATAACTTTGCCATCATTCAACAGATTTGCCTGAAATTTAGTATGCGTGGCTGGGCATGGTAGATCTTAGGATCTGCCAACTTACCTACCAGTCAGATATACGACTGCAGAGTTATTAAGTGACATCCAAATGCGTAATTATGCTTTTTTGCGCATTCTTTACTCACGCCTACAGGTTGCACGGTTTGAGCGACCAGTCTGAAAACTTCAGAGAACGTGCAGCCAAGGTCCCCAATGTGCCTTTTGAAGATTTCGTGAAAAAATATTGAACGGTTCAAAAGTTATTCAAAAAGCAATTTCCCACTATAAGTCAATGGGAAAAGTTAACAAAAAGTTCAACACTTTCACAAATAGACTTTTAGTGTCGTAAATGGCCCTAGTAGTGTCGCAAATCTGCCATTTTGTTTTCAGTTACTGATCAGAAAAATGCTTGCCATTTAAAATTGTTACCCTCTAGGAACACAATTCTTTTTGTGTTCACCTAGTCGGACCCTCAAGATGCTAGCCATGTCTTTATTTTGGGGTTAAACACCCTAGAAATATGTTTTTCAAACTTCTGGAAAAAGTAGTGTTGCAAAGTAGTGTTGCACCTGCGACACTTTTGCAAAATTTTGTGAACGCTTTCTCAAATTGTGACATAACTTTTCCAGACTATGGCTAAAATGACAGTAGTTCTTTGCCACCCTGCTGCAAAAGAACAGTATGGTCTTTTGAGCTGAAATTGGAAGGAAGGCAGCCAACATCTCTCAGATGTGCCTTTTGGTGGTTTGGTGACAAAATATTGCACGGATGCAAAGTTACGGTACTCCGAAGCTGTTGTTTTTATCCCATAGACTAACATTGTGGCGTTCGCCGTGCATTTCAGGGTTCATGTCTCGGAAACGGTGCGAGATACGGAATTTCCATTGTGGCAATACGTAGCCCTATGGGCTACACATTCTGCAAAAACCTAGCCAGGAAACTTATGAATCACGTGAAATTTAAATTTTTTTCCCATATCGCACGGTTCCTGAGATATAAGCAATTTAGTATTCCAACAGCTCATTTTCTGCTCCGAGGCCCATTATTATGCATACATTCTTTGTACACACTGTGTTTCTCTATGCAGATGTTGGGCAAAAACAGGATGTGCGCTTCCATTACCGTAACAGTTAGCGTTTCCACTTGCGTTTCCGTACCTGTTTGCGTTACCATTCCCGTGTACGCCTCCGTGTGCGTTACCCTCTGCGTGCTTGTTTGTGCTTGCAGTTGCATTACTGTTACCATTTGCGTTTCCACTACTGTTTCTGTTTAACTTTCGGTTTGCGTTTCTGGCACCCCTTTCATTTGCGTTTCTATTTCGGTTTGCATTTTTGTTGCCGTTACTGTTACCATTTGTGTTTCCAATTGCATTACTGTGCCCGTGTGCATTACGGGTTGTGTTCCCATACACGATTCCATTTGCTTTTGCATTTCTGTTTCCTTTGGCGTTATTGTTGCTGTTACCGTTTCCATTTGCGTTTCTGTACACACTTCCATTCTCGTTTCTGTTTCAGTTTCCTTTGGCATTATTGTTCATGTTAACTGTACCATTCGCATTTACAGTTACGGTATCGTGACCGTGCATGTTATGGTTTGTGTTTCCGTGTGCAATTGCGTTCGCATTTCCAATTCGGTTCCCTTTGGCATTATTTATGCTGTTAACGTTACCATTTGCATTTCCAATTGCTGTACCATGAACGTGCACATCACGGTTTGCATTTCCTTATGCGATTGTGTCTTCCTTTTGCGTCACTGTTCGGTTTGACGTCACTTTGCGCTTGCGTTTCTATTAACGTTTGCTTTACCATTTATGTTTCTGTCGCCATGTGCGCAACCATTAGCAGTTGCATTTCCCTTGCACTGACTGTTACTACATCAGAAAACATCACATGGTTTGGGCCCCGCGCTCCCACCACCACATTCCATTCACTACTTCTACTGCACATTCTCAAAAAGAAGGGAAATTAGAGGCAAAAAACTCCATTTAATGCATCAGTTAGGGTTGTTCCACAGCAACAAAAGTAGAAAATTCGATCAACTAGGGTTCGCGTGACCACCCTCACCCTGCCCCCAGCCGGCGCCGGGGTGTCGCGTTGGGGTCATTGGTCCTAACTCTCACCCCATTCTCCTATAGTTCACCACCCTCAGCTTCTTTACACATGTGATGGGGTGAGAGTTAAAGACCAAACCACCCCAACGCACACCCTGGTGCGGCTGGGAGGGGCAGGGTGTTGGTGGGTGCAAGTTTTTTTAACCCTAACATTGAATTTCTCACTTTTTTCACTGTGGAACAACCCTAACTGATGCATTAAATTGATTTTTTTGCCTCTACTATATATATATATATATATATATATATAAGGTGGCTGCAGTAGATGCCACCGTGGTCTGAGATGAGTACCCCATTTAAGGTTAAATGGTGAAATTTTGCACTTTAATAACTTTGCCACCATTCAACGGATTTGTCTGAAATTTGGCAGGCATGGAGCATTAGCATAGATCTTGGGATCTGCCAGTTTTGTACTGGTTGGATGTACAGTGGCAGAGTTATTAAGCGACATTCCGGAGTGCATTTATGCTTTTTTGCACATTCTTTGCTTGCACCTACAGATTATAGGCTTTGTGCGACCAGTCTGAAAACTTCAGGGAACATGCAGCCAGGGTCCCCAATGTGCCTTTTGAAGATTTCGTGAAAAAATACTTAATGGTTCAAAAGTTATTCAAAAACCAAGTTTCCCATTATAGTCAATGGGAAAAGTTAACAAAAAGTTCGACAGTGTTGCAAATGCAGTTTTTAGTGTTGCAAATTACCCCTGTAGTGTTGTGAGTCAGCCTTTTTTTTCAGTTACTGATCACAGTAATGCTTGGCATTTAAAATTGGGACCCTCTAGGGACACAATTCTTTTTGTGTTTACCTAGTCGAGCCCTGAGGATGCTAGCCTTGTCTTTATTTTGGGGTTAAACACCCCCAGAAATAGGTTTTTCAAATTTTTGGGAAAAGTAGTGTCACAAAGTAGTGTTGCACCTACGACACTTTCATGATTGTTTTTCTGAAAGTGTTGCAAATCATGACACTACTTTGCAACACTATGGCCAAAATAACAGGAATTGTTTGCCACACTGCTGCAAAAGAAGGGTTTGGGATGAAATTTGGAAGGAAGAAAGCCAACATCCCACAGATGTACCTTTTCATTGTTTGGTGAAAAAATATTACAGGGCAGCAAAGTTACAGCACTCCGAAGTTGACACTTTTCCCCCATAGGATAATATTACGGCGTCCTCTGCATTACAGAAATTTTGTGTTACCCTTCTGCAAAATAACGGTTTGGTCTTTTGGGCTCACATTTGGAGGGAAGAAAACCAACATCCCACAGATGTGCCTTTTCATGGTTTGGTGATAAAATATTACAGTGCAGCAAAGTTACGGCACTCCGGAGTTGACACTTTTCCCCATAGGATAACATTACGGCGTCCGTCGCGCATTTCGGGGCCCGTATCTCGGAAATGGTGCGATATACAGACTTTTCATTGGAAAAAAGCTTAGCCCCCCCCAAATAGGGGCTAAGTACAAAACTAGCCAGGAAAGTCGTAATTCATACGAAATTTAAATTTTTTTCCTACGTCGGACGGTTCCTGAGATTTAAGCAATTTAGTATTCCAAGTCCTCATTTTCTGCTCTGGGGCCCATTATTCTGCATACATTCTTTGTATTCACTGTCTTTTTCAATGCAGTTTTTGGGGAAAAGAAGGGTGTGTGCTTTTGTTACTGTGCCAGTCAGTGTTTCCACTTGCGTTTCCGTTACTGTTCCCGTCTATGCCACCGTGTGCGTTACAGTTTGTGTTTTTGTGTTTGCATTACTGTTACCATTTGTGTTTCCATTACTGTTTGTATTTGTGTTTTGGTTTACGTCACTCTGTGCATTACCATTTCCATTTTGCGGCTGCCCTTCCGTTTGCGTGCCTCTTTCGTTTTGCATCATCGTTGCTGTTACCGTTACCATTTGAGTTTCCAATTACATTACCATGACCATGCACGTTATGTTATGCATTTCAATATGTGCTTGCATTTCTGTTTCCTTTGGCATTATAGTTGCTGCTGCCGTTACCATTTCAATTTGCAATTGCGGTACGGTGACCGTGCATGTTACGGTTTGTTGTTTCCGTATGTGTTTGCATTTCTGTTTATGTTCCCTTTGGTGTTATTGTTGCTGTTACCATTACCATTTGCGTTTACAATTGTGGTTCCGTCTCCATGCGCATTACGGTTTGTGTTTCCATACGCGCTTGCATTTGCATTTCCGTTTCTGTTTCCTTTGGCATTATTGTTGTTGTTACCATTACCATTTATGTTTATAATTACGGTACCATGGCCGTGCGCATTACGGTTTGCATTTCTGTACGTGCTTGTGTTTGTGTTTGCATTTCTGTTTCCTTTGGCATTATTATTGATGTTACCATTACCATTTGCATTTCCAATTGCAGTACCATGACCGTGTGCGTTACCAGTTGCGTTCTGTACACACTTGCATTTGCGTCTCCATCACTGTTCTCTTTGGCGTCACATTATGCTTGCATTTCTATTACCGTTTGCATTACCATTTACGTTTGTGTCACCATGTGCATAACTGTTTGCACTTGTGTTTGCTTTGCACTTACTGTTACTATGTCACAAAAAATCACGTCATGGGAGCGTGAGGCCCGAAGGGCCTGTGCCCCACCACCACATTCCATTTACTATTTATAGTCCTCATTCTCAAAAAGAAGGGAAATTCATGGCAAAAAAATCCATTTAATGCATCAGTTAGGGTTGTTCCACAGCGACAAAAGCAAGGAAATTTGATGTTAGGGTTGAAAGCGCCCCTTGCTCCCCCACCCCTCCCCCCAACCGGCATCGGGGTGTGCGTTGGGGTTGTCGGTCCTGTCACCCCACTCTCCTATACTTCACCACCTCAGCTTGTTTACACATTGAATGGGGTGAGAGTTAGGCCAAAGACCCAACGCACACCCAATGTCAGTGGGGGCAGGGTGGGAGGTGCAAGGGGGCGATGCCAACCCTAACATCGAATTTCCTCACTTTTGTTGCTGTTGAACAACCCTAACTGATGCAGTAAACAGAGTTTTTTACCATGAATATATATTATAGTGGTATGATAGTGCCACTACAGTTAGGGTTGAGTACCCCACATAAGGGTAAATCTGAAATTTTGCACCTTAATAACTTTGCCATCATATGACGGATTTGCCTGAAATTTGGAATGCACAGTCTGGTACCATAGGTATCCAGACTTGCTATGTTTCGTTACAGTCAGATGTAAGGTTGCAGAGCTACAGAGCTCCAAAATAATGCATAAATTATGGGTTTTTGTGTGATTCTTTGCTTGTGCCTACAGCCCGCATGGTTTGCGTGATCAGGCCGAAAACTTCAGGGAACATGATGTGCCTTTCAAACATTTCGTGAAAAAATATGAAATGGTTCAAATGTTATTCGACAAACACTGAATCCCATTATAGTCTATGGGAAAAGTTAAACTATGCAAAAGTGTCACCCAATGCAGTTTTTCATGTCTCAAATGACCCTTTTACTTTCGTGATTCAGCCATTTTCTTTTCAGTTGGTGGTCAGAAAAATACTTGGCATTTAAATGTGGGACCCTCTAGGGACACAATTCTTGCTGTGTTCACCTAGTTGAACCCTGAGGATGCTAGCCATGTCTTTTTTGGGGGATAAAACACCCCAGAAATATTTTTTTTAATTTTGTAAAAAGTAGTGTCGCAAAGTACTTTTGCAAATGCCACACTTTCATGATTTATTTTGCGAAAGTGTCGTGATTTGCAAAATTAATTTGTGACACTATACCCAAAACAATAGGAAATCTTTGCCACCCTGCTGCAAAACAACAGTTTTGTCTTTTGGGCTGAAATTTGCAGGGAAGAAAGCCAACATCACACATGTATGCCTTTTGGTGGTTTGGTGCCAAA
Organism: Neoceratodus forsteri; assembly: GCA_016271365.2. Taxonomy (NCBI): domain Eukaryota; kingdom Metazoa; phylum Chordata; order Ceratodontiformes; family Ceratodontidae; genus Neoceratodus; species Neoceratodus forsteri. The sequence goes on from CM057454.1 coordinate 1,191,510,959, forward strand.
ATATAACAGGGCTGCAAAGTTACAGCATTCTGAAGTTGATGATTTTTCCCATAGGATAACATTACGATGTCTGCTGTGCCTTTTGGGTCCCCTATCTCAAAAACGATTTGAGATACGGACTTTTCGTCTCAAACATTCTTAGTCCCCCATTAGAGGGCTAAGTGCAAAACTAGCCTGGAAAGTGGTAAATAATGTGAGAGTTCATTTGTTTTCCTACCTCGTACGGTTCCTGAGATATAAGCAATTTAGTATTCCAAGTGCTCATTTTCCTGTCCGAGGGCCACTATTATGCCCACATTCTTTGTATTCACTGTGCTTCTGGATGCACCTCTTTCGAACACAGAGTGTGTGCGTTTGCGTTACTGTTACCATTAGCGTTTATGTTTCTGCTTGCATTTACATTACTATTTGCGTCACCGTGTGCATTACCTTTTGCATTACTGTTTCTTTTTGTGTCACCATTGGCATTACTGTTTGCATTTCTGTTACCAATTTTGTTAGCATTTCCGTTTGCGTCATCGTGTGTGTTACTGTTTGCGATTGCATTTGCATTACTGTTACTGTTTGTGTTTTCGTTACCGTTTCCATTTGTGTTGATGCTTAAGTGTCCATTGTCACTTGCATTCTGCTTTCTTGTGTGTTGCCTTTGCCATTGCCGTTACCATTTGCGTTACCATTTGTATTAATATTTGTGTTTCTGTTTACATTTGCACTTGTGTCTCCACTACCGTTTGCATTATTGTTTCTGTTTGTGTCACCATGTGAGTTACCGTTCGCATTTGTATTTGCACTTGCATTTGCGTTTCTGTTTGCATTACCATTACTGTTTGTATTTTTGTTGCCATTTGCATTACCATCTGTGTTTGCTTTCATGTTTGTGCTTGCATTTCAATTACCATTTTCATTACCATTTCCGTTTGCTTTTGTGCTTGCGTTACAGTTTGCATTACTGTTTCCTTTCGCATCACCATTGCCATTACCATTTCCGCTTGTGTTACCGTTACTGTTTGTATTTTCATTACCATTTGTGTTACCACTTCTGTGAGTGTTTCCGTTACCGTTACTGTTTTGTTAGCATTTCCGTTTGCGTCACCGTGTGTGTTACCATTTGCATCTGTGTTTTCACTTGCGTTTGCGTTTCTGTTTGCATTACTGTTTCCTTTGGCATCACCGTTGCTGTTACCATTTGTATTTGTGTTACGATTTGTGTTTTTCATTTCTCTTACCATTAGCATTTGCGCTTGTGTTTTCGTTGTTGTTTGCGTTACTGTTTTCTTGTGCGTTGCTGTTGCCATTACCATTTGCATTTGCATTTCCATTTGCATTACCATTACCATTTGTGTCTCTGTTACCATTTGCATTACCATTAGTGTTTACGTTTGCACTTGAATTCCGTTACTGTTTGCGTTATCATTTCCATTTGCGTCACCATGTGCGTTACCATTTGCACTTACGTTTGCGTTACCATTAGCATTGCTGTTTCCATTTCAGTCACTGTTGGCGTTACCATTTGCATTTGCTTACTGATACCGTTTGTGTTTCTGGTACCGTTTTCATTAGCGTCATCATGCGCGTTAACCGTTTGCATTTGTATTTGCGCTTGCATTTGCGTTACAGTTTTCATTTAGGTTGCCATTTGCATTACCATCTGTGTTTGTGTTCACATTTGCTCTTGTGTTTCCATTACCATTTGTGTTACCATTTCTGTTTGCTTTTGCGCTTGCATTTATGTTACCGTTTGCGTTACTGCTTCCTTTCGTGTTTCTATTGGCATTACCATTTCCACTTGCATTTGCATCACCATTACTGTTTGCATTACCATTTAAGAGTGCATTTCCATTACCGTTACTGTTCTTGTTACCGTTAGCATTACCGTTAGCGTTGGCGTTACTGTTAGTGTTAACGTTCCCATCAGGATTACTGTTAGTGTTGCCATTACCATTACTGTTAGTGTTACCATTACTGTTAAGGTTATTATGCACAAATGGGTAGCATGGTGGGAGTGCGGGGCCCACCACCACATTCCATGCACTATTTATAGTGCACATTCTCAAAAAGAAGGGATATTCATGGCAAAAAAAATCTATTTAATGCATCAGTTAGGGTTGTTCCACAGTGACAAAAGTGAGGAAATTCGATGTTAGGGTTGCCACCCGTTGCACCCCACACCCACCCTGCCCCCACCAACAGACATCGGGGTGTGTGTTGGGGTTATCGAACTTAACTCTCACCCCATTCTCCTATACTGCACCACCTCAGCTTATTTACACATGGAATGGGGTGAGAGTTATGGCTGCGACCTCAGCGCACACCCTGATGCCTGTGATAGGGACAGGGTGGGAGTTGGTACGAAATTAACAACTCTAACCTGGGAAATTTCTGACTTTGTCGCTGTGGAACAACCTAACTGATGCATTAAATGGAGTTTTTGCCATGAATATATATATATATATATATATATATATATTTATACAACATATGTTTGGGAATAAATCATGGATAAAAAGTAGTATCTGAGACGGGTCATGGAGATATCACTATGCCCATGAAGATATCATTGAGATCTCCATGTTTCTATACGTCATAATGATATCTCCACACTCCTATACGTCACTGAATTGAAAGTGAAAGTCTGCCACTTTACATTGCCCCGTCTCTTCTGTTTAAAACCTGCCCCCCCAAACCATACACACACACACACACACACACACCTCTATTTGGTTGATCCTGCCAATTATTTTTATCTAAAAGTTTAATTTAAGCACTTATCTGGTTGATCCTGCCACTGTGATAGTCAGCCGAGCATTTAACTTTCACTTTCCTCCTTCAAAGTAGCGTGACCGAGTGGTATGAAGATCGACCCGTTAGGACAGTACAGCAGTTATCAATAAACAGGTCTGCACCCATTTAGGTAAAAAAAAAACTTGGCAATTCTGTATTAGTTTTTGTGAAATTGCCGACTATATTCACAAGACAGAAAGAGTGTGAGTCGGCAGCGTCATAGAAGCAGGAGGAAGCCCGAGCGAGTGTTGCTATAGCAATGAATGCTCGCGCTTCCTCCTGCTTCTATGACGCTGCTGACTCGCACTGTCTCTGTCTTGTGAATATAGTCGGCAATTTCACAAAAACTAATACAGAATTGCAGAGTTTTTTTTTTACCTAAATGGGTGCAGACCTCTTTATTAATAACTGCTCTACTGTCCTAACGGGTCGATCTTCATACCATTCGGTCACGCTACTTTGAAGGGGGAAAGTGAAAGTTATATGCTGGGCTGACTATCACAGTGGCAGGATCAACCAGATAAGTGCTTATATTACATTTTTAGCTAAAAATAATGGCATAATCAACCAGATAACATTATTTGTATTTTGAAACTGGCAGAATCTACCATATATATGTTTTTATTTTTGACATGTTATCCCTTGTGTTCTGGGTTGTGAGTGTGTTTTGATTTGTGTTCAGGGAAGGGTTCCATTACAATTTATCCCAAACATATGTTTGTATAAACAGAATATGACATGGCCTGAGTGAAGAGATCATATTTATCTTCACTCGAGGCCAATGACATCAAGATATCATTGGCCTCCGTGAAGATAAATATGATATCTTCAGTCAGGCCTCATATATCCTATATATATATATATATATATATATATATATATATATATATATATATATATATATATATATATATACACACATACACACACACATATATATACATATACACACACACACACACACATACACACACACACACACATATACAATGTCGGTGAGTGGTAAATGAGTGTGATAAATTGTTATTTTCCCCAGGGTGTGATAAATATAAGACCTGGTGTTTATCACACCCGTGCAAAGCCACGCAAAGCTGTGCATACTGCACAAAGCCACGCAAAGCTGCGCATACTGCGCAAAGCCGCTTAAATGGTACATTTTGCAACAATGAGGCCCCCATTGTACATATTGGATACATGATGGGCACTTGTGTGATATGGGAAATATGTTCAGTCCTGTACAGTGACCTCTGAAACCTCACTCATGGGTATTCAGAAGTCACTCTATAGGAGTGAAGATATCCCATCTGCCTGGATTGGTGGTAGTTGAGGTGGATGTTAAAGATCCCATGGCACTTATTGAAAAGAGTAGGGGAATTTCCCCAGTGTCCTGGCCAAATTTCCCTCATTCACTAACAATACCACCAACAGCTTAATCTGGTTCAAGGTCAGTTGGCATTCATCTGTATCCCCCTCCCCCGGGTTGTGCCGAAAATAGGCAGGATTTGTCTAGTGCACTTACTCAACAAAAACTAAATAAAAAAAATTAAAAATATTTTCTATATCACAGTCATGCCCGTCACAAGCTGAGGGCTAGTTGCACAGTCGAGCAGGTTAGACAGACCATGTGGCCTGTTTCTGCTGGCATTTCATACGTTCGTACTTTTATGTCATTGGCAAAGAGATAAAATTATTAGACCAAGAGAGAGGTCCGGGGTAACCATAATAACTAACCTTAAGCATAAGGCCGAAAGGGAAGTGGTTGGTGGCTAACGTAATCCAGACTCTAGCCAGTATTAGGAGGAACTCTGTTTTCAAGGGAAGTGACAATGCCATTTTATGGATCACTGGAAAGGGTGTACTTGGGACTACTGTGCCAGGGTCTGGGCCCTTAACAATAAGGGGGACACTGTGAGGGTGGAGAGGGTCCAGCAGAGGGCAACATGCCATAGTGAGAGGCCTGACTGAATAAACCTCTGAGAATAAGCTGGTGGAACTGGATCTGTTTGCACTGGAGATGAGGTGGATGAGGGGCAATCTGGTATTAGTATATAAGGGAACTAGGGACTTAGTACTCTAGGAAACTCTAAATTAAAAATTTAAAGAACAATTCCCAAAGAACAAGGGGGCACATGATGCAGCTGACTGGCAAACAAATTTGGAGGAAAAAAAAAACATCTTCAGGTGTAACCCCTAGATGGCGCTATCCCAAGAGCTACTACCCCACCTGCGCCGCTAATAGCAGGTTAAGGGGCCTGAGTTCTGAAATGGGTGCCTCTGCCTGGAGGTCAGGGCTGTTAGTGGTCAAGCTGACCTGGGCACAGCCCTCCAGGCACTGTAACCCCCCTTTTCTCCTTCCAATGGCCTGAACAGTACACAATAATCACTTTCACAATTACCCTTATTCACCAGGCAATTACCCACACTGTTTGCACTTACCACCAAGGCTGGTTCCTCTAGCTTGACCTTGGGGACCCCCTGTAAAACAAGGTTAAGCACAGCAAATAACAACAGTACAACACTCTTGGTACAAACTGGAACCACAGTCAGGTTAAATGTAAACAAAGATAAATCTGATTTACTCAGGGGACTTGAACAAGGGAGGTGTGTAATCAGGTTGATTTGCTTAAAAGTGATATTAATCAGACAGTTATGCATGCAGTTCAGAGTCCCTACAGGGACTCTGTAACACACTCTGGGTACCCAGGTAGGACAACGGTGGGCTAGCCAGGAACGTTGCAGCTGGCTTGGGTCCTGTGATGGAAGAAAGCAACATGCACAACACACACTATTTGTAATCTGGAGCCGGAGGGCTCAGTTCGTGAAAGAAAAGACAATAAGACAATCAGATGACAACACTTTTAGATTTAGCTGTTGTTGCATGGAGCTACCCTGATGTTTACTCATAATACCCAATACTGGACACAGGCAGGATGAAATCAAGACTGCAGGCTGTTGAGCTGGAGTGCCTGGAGACGCAGGGCCCACACGAATCACCGAGGTGTCGTTCCTGTTCAAGGCATTGAGCAGGGGGCTGATCCCCAGGCTGGTCTTTCATCAATGACTTTCTCTGCGTAGCACGTATTCTGGCTGGGCCAGTGTAGCAGGGCCCAGGCAAACGTAAATGGATACGGATTCAGTCCGTGGAGCTGGATACAGCCTCCAGCACTCAAAATACAGTTCAGACACACTGTGGGGAACCAAATTACAACCTGCTAGAAGTACACAGCACAGTCACATGTAAGGAAATTCCACTGTACCAAGCAAATGGCTCTCTGGTCACAATTACAGAGTCTCTGCACAATCTGGGAGTTCAGAGGTAGCTGGAAGTCCTGACAGGCCGATCACATTCAGCAAATCTTCAGTCTTCTTCAGGTTAAAACCTGGTCACAATTCAGTGGCTTAATTCACTCTCCAAGTTCAGATTCAGTCTGAAAAAAACACAAGTTCCCGCTCAGGAACAGCAGACAGGCATGCAGGCCAAACTCAGGCCTTTCCACAGTTCTCCTGCATGAATCCACTATGGATTGCTGCTCGAACTATCTTGAGCTGTTACTTCTTCACTTCCCCAACTCAGATCTAACTGAAACTGCAAGCAGTGTGGGACTTTCCCCAAGATCCAAAAGGTATGGTTGACTGATCTGTCTGTCAGTCACAACAAGAGCTCCCTTCCAGGTTATTTTAGGTGCCAAAAGCCCCAAACTACAATTCCTACAAGTTTTGGCCCCATCAAGCCCCTGTAGGCAGGCTCCATTTTAGAGTCCCAATTGTATTGATTGGCCTATTCTGCAGTTCAGGACCAAGATGATGTAAACAAACAGAACTGTCCATGCTGCAAAAAAGGCAGGTTAGAACAAACTATTACTACTACTCTAGCAAATGATCAGCAAACAAGTACATCTTCTAACAGAGCTCCCTCTCAGATTAAGTTGACTGCAATCCAGGCAGCTCTTGAAGAGACAGTACACAGAGGTTACACAGGCACTCTCTGGCAATACATTTAAACTGCTAAAACGCAGAACACCAGCCTGGCAGTGAGCATTTAGGAAAGCTCAAGGAAGACTTTTCGGGAACCCCCATTTGTAGGGGGTTACAGCCTTCCCTGCCTGGAGAAAACTTGGTGTCCGCGTCAAGTCTGTATCATCATACATCAGTTAACATAAACTTAGTACTTTACTATACATATTCATTACACTTCATGATACTATATCCATAAGGACAATACTTATGCATGTTTCATACAGGTAATACGGATTCCACTATGATTAACATACTTGTGACATCACAATACTGATTCATGTTATTACTTCCTGTACATTAAACAATGTAGGAGTGGGCCTTCCCTATCAGCTAGCTTGGGGCTGGATGGGGCAGGGGCACCATACTGAGAAGGAAGAACAACCAACCTGGAACTGGACATTAAGCTCAGTTGAGGTTGTGAGCTCTGAGAAATATAAACACCTTTATGAACCACATTGAGAGGCAAATCCACTGGCCTCCCAGGAGAATCATAACTGAAGTGCAATACTGGCTTGACAGCTCAGCCAGTCTTTCTGGGGGGAACAGCCACAGTCTCTGTACTTTCAGTACTAACTTTGGAGCTTTCGTCATTCATGAGGTGTGCCTCTGCATGGATGGGAATGTCCAAACTGGGAGCACTGTCAGCTCCTTGCTCTGTAGGCTCCATTTCCACAACACTCTGCTCATTTAGAGAAGGTTTTGGCACAATTAGGCTTTGTGGCACTGAAGAAGGGCTGTCAGCACTCTCATATTGTTGTTCAAGTTCTGGTGTGTCACTAGAAAGACTCAGACCATCTGCTCCTTCTTTGGGCAATTCACATAGTTCCACAAAACACAGAGTCCGCAACCTCATATGTGATGCTTTGCACCTCACTTTCAGGGAGCATTGGATCCAACGATGAAGCTGGGGGGTTAGGCAGTCCAGAAGGCCCAGCTTCATCCCCACAATTAGTCATAGGATTACCTCGAAATAGCTGACTCAATTCATATATGGGGTAATAGGCATTGTCACACTCACTATCGTCAGAGGTGGACTGACAATCACTATCATTCTGGGCCTGCTGTGGGGGAAACCTTAACTCTGTAACTACTGGGGTAGGTTGACTCTGTCTCTTTTTTTGTGGCAGCATGAGTCACCGGCCCAGGGGAGGCAATGTTTGCTGGCTCAGCTTCAATAATAACTTGGCCGATAGGCAGCAAGTGGTTACGGTACATGGTCTTGACAGCTTTGGAGTTATTCTCTAGGCATACCTTGTATACTGGTAGATTATCCAACTTTCCAACTACTACATGAGGAAGATGGTGCCACCTATCAGCAATTTTGTGCTTGCCATGTAGCCTAAATTGCGTAACTACATATAGTCTCCGGGCCGTAGCTCTTGAGCCTGTACTTTCTTGTCGTGCCTCTCTTTGTTGGCAAGATTTCTTTTAGCAGCCATTGTCTGGGCCAGTTGATCTGCATGGTTCAATTGAGCTTTCAGTTTCTGTACATACTGCAGGTAGTTTTCAGCTCAGACCCCATCTGGAGAGACCCCAAGAGAGACATCAACCGGCAGGCGGGCCTCTCTCCCAAACATGAGGCGGTAGGGGGAGAACCCAGTAGTGTCATTTTTGGTGCAATTATACACATGTACCAAGGTGCTAATCTGCTGGCTCCACTTATGCTTGTCTTTTGGGTGGAGGGTGCCCAGCATGTCTAGAAGGGTGTGGTTAAAACATTCTGGTTGAGGGTCCCCCTTCGGGTGATAAAGGGTGGTTCTTGACTTCTGCAACCCCCACAGAGAGAGCATTTCTTTAATTAGCCAACTTTCAAAGTCTCTGCCTTGGTCAGAATGGATCCGATGGGGGGCACATTAGTGGATGAAGAATTCTTCCACTAGCATCTTGGCCATGGTGGAGGCTTTTTGATCTTTAGTTGGAAAAGCTTGTGCATACCATTTGTAATGATCCATAACCACTAATACATTGCCAATATTCCGTTGATCAGGTTCTAAATACAAAAAATCTATGCAGACCAGTTCCATGGAGGCACTGGTAGTGATATTGACAAGGAGGGCAGCCCTCTGAGGCAGAGCTTTTCTTTGGAGGCAACAACTACAAGTCTTTACATGGTGCTCAACATCAGCCCTCAACTTGGGTCATTAGAATCGAGATCGTACCAGGTCGAGAGTCCTGTCAATACCGAGGTGCCCCATGTGATTGTGGAGGGACCGCAGTACCAAGTGTTTAAAGGCCATGGGCAGGACCAATTGCTGCTTGTTTACTTGACCACTATGATCCACTGTCTCTCTGTATAACAACTGATTGAGTAACTTCAATCAAATCTTTATTTAGCCAGGTGAACACCATTGAGCAAGCTCATTTACAAGGTGGACCTGCATCACACAAGGTCAAGATACAATGCATTTATATACAGGCAAGAAGACATAACCTGTGTAAACATAATAAAAACAAGCTATGTAACAATAAAATAAACAGAGTAATAGTTGAGCACATATTGTAATATTTCTCATTATATACATATCATATTCAGGGAAAGAAAAAGGGGTTATTGGTAAGGGAGCTACATAAAGAGAAGAGGATGCAGTATCAAAATTAACAGAAACCTCACACAAAGCACAGGTATCAAGGGGTAAAGGAGTGAGTGAGGGAGGCATAGATGGGAATGATGCATGGAGTACACACTTATGGGAAAGGTAGGTTAGAGGGTTTGGAAGACGGAAGGAGAGGCAGGGTAGGAAGGAGGAATTAAGGTATAGGGTTCCTAATTGGTAATGTTTGTTGTGGGCAAAAGAAGGGCAGGGGGTGATAGTACGCAGATGGGGGCAGCTAGAGACGGTGGAAACAGTGGCATAGTTCTGTGACTGTTTTTGCATACTGTGTCTTAAACACTGCAAGACCAACTGGGGACCTTAATTTCAAGGATTTCTGCAGCTTATTCCAGAGAGTCAGCAGTGAGTAGCTTATGGCCACTCTCCCAAAACGTGTGCAGGCCCGGGGAACCCTCAAGGAAATTAGGGAACAGCTCCTTAGGGCATAGTTTCGGAGCCCACTTAGAGGCAATAAATCAATGATATACTGTGGTAATTTACCGGTAACAGCTCTGAATATCCATACGGCTGCATTTCTATTGCACCTGTATTGCAGGGAGGTCCACTCACTGCAGTATATAAGGAGCAGTGGTTCAACCTGGGGCCTTCTTTAAACAATAGGGCAGTTCGCAAGTCAGGGGAGCGCAACTTAGACACATCTTTCCCCGCACGCAGGGCATCAAGTGTGGGTTGAATCATAGAATCTTGGGATTGAGCCGACTGAATACTGTCATTGTCAAGTTGAGGTAGTGCACTAATATCTAGAGCAGAGAAATGGCAATAGGCAGCCGGTATGCAGGTATCAGGAGGGCCCAAGCAATCTACTAGACAGTCCACTGTGCCCGCAGACATCCGTTCATCTCTGTCAAACTTTTGGCACAATGCTCGGATGTCAGGTTCAGACAACCTGACCTAATCACTCTTGGAGACTGGCCTTCGTGACAGGGCGTCAGCATCAATATGGTTCAGTCCTGGCCTGTATTCGACAGCATAATCATAGGTTGACTAAGCCCAGTGGCGCCCAACTTAGCTGAAGTCTGTACATAGGTTAACGGGATATTGTCGGTCTTCACCAATATCTTTGCCCCATAGAGGTACTCATGAAACTGGTCAACAATGGCCCATTTTAGGGCAAGGAACTCCAGCTTGTGCACAGGATAGTTTCGTTCTGACGGGGTCAAGCTCCTGTTGGCAAAAGCCACTGTTCTCAAACCAGCCTCATGGTCTTGATACAGCACAGCTCCTAGGCCCTGCAGACTAGCATCCATATGTAGCACATAGGGCTTGGTAGGGTCAGCATAGGCGAGGATGGGTACATGGGTGAGCTGGTATATGACTTTGCGGAAAGATGCTTCACATTTGGGTGTCCAGTAGGACACAAAAGGTTCACCTGTTCGGAAGTATACTTTCTTGGGTTCTTTGACAGCCCCTTTCTTGTATTTACGGTTGGCAGGGGGGTAACCCTGGGTGAGATTCAGGAGCTGGTGAATCACCTTGGAATAGCCTTTTATGTACCTCCGGTAGTAGCCACAGAACCCCAGGAAACACTGTAATTCTTTCAAGTTATGGGGCTGAGGCCAAGTAGTCAGTGTCTCAACCTTACTGGGATTGGTCTCTGTCCCTTCTCCAGATACTATGTGCCCCACATACTTCACAGAGGTTTGAAAAAACTGGCACTTGTCAATGAACAGCTTGAGACCAAAGTCTTCCAATCAGTCTAGGACTTTAAACAGTCGGGTCTCATGCTCCTCTAATGTGTGTCCGAACACAATGACATCATTTAGGTACACTAGGCATTCCAGCAAGTTCATATGTCCCACCGCCCATTCCATCAGTTGCTGAAAGGTGGCCGGGGCACCTGAAATCCCCTGTGGCATTCTCAGGAATTCTTAGAACCCCAAAGGACAGATGAAGGCAGTTTTCTCACGGTCCTCCGTGGCCATCGGAATCTGCTAATATCCGCTGCAAAAATTCAATACTGAGAACGATTTGCTCCCATTCAAGCAATTCTGGGCATCTTGTATACGGGGCATGGTGTATTGATCTGGGATGCTCCACTGGTTCAGGGTTCCATAATCAGCACACATCCTCACCGACCCATTCTTCTTGCGCACAACCACAATGGGAGAGGCACATGGGCTCCTTGATTCCTCTGGGAGAGTTTCTTGCTAATCCTAGCCTTCCATTCAGCTGGCAGCAGGGAATCACCAAAGTTAAATAAGTCTGGGGTCACTCTCTCGTTTTGGCCAGAGTGCTTTTCATAGTTAGTTTTCAAGTTCTGAAAACAATATGTCCTTATTGAACTTGTCACCTGATGCTGTTATTGGTGGTACATAAATTTTCTATCACCCATATATTCGTCTACATTCTGTTTAAAAATACACATAGTTTCACTATCAACTACATATTTTGACAATTCATTCCAGCTCTTAACTACTCTTTGGGTAAAAAAGTCCAATCGTTTTTTTAGTCAGATTTATTTCTTCTTTTAATCTATATTGATGTGATCTGTTTTTTTTCTGTTGTTCTTCACATCTTTTAATTCCTATATTTTCCCATTAGTTCTTTATCTCTAGTTGCCCTATATACTAAACACAAATCCCCTCTTAATTGTCTATATTCAATGGAATATAGTCCCAGGTTTTGTAGTCTGTTACCATATGTCATGCTTTGCCTACCTCTTACTTTTTTTAATATTTTTCTTTGTACTCCTTCTTTCAATTTTATACTCTGTACCTTAGTTGCTGCAGAAAATTGGGAACAATATTTGATATGTGGTCGCACCAGACTAGTATAAAGTGGTAGAATCACCTCCTTATCTCTACTTTTAATACTCGCCAAGATACATCCCAATATTTTCATGAAATTTTTTAACCAATTGTTTAATATTTACATCAGGGGTTAATGAGTCAGTGATAATTATTCCTAAATCCCTTTCCTCAGTAGTTTTCTCCAGTATTTGATTATTTAATTTATATACACACTTAGCATTCCTTGCACCAAAGTGCATCACTTTACATTTTGATGTATTAAACACCATTTTATTTATTTTGGTCCAATCTATGAGTCGGTCTAAGTTTTCTTGTAATTTTTGACCATTAGAGTTATTCTGTACCAAACTCCCAAGTTTACAGTCATCTGCATACTTACATATCCATGCATTAAAGGTAGTTTGTAATGAATTAACAAGTATATTAAAAAGAGATGGACCCAGGACAGAGCCCTGGGGAACCCCACTTGTAACCTCTCCCCACTCAGGCTGATAACCCCTCACAATCACCCTCTGCTTTCTGTCTTTCAGCCATGATGTATTCCATTCTATTATGTTGTCCTGAAGTTTAATATAATGTAATTGTTCAATAAGCCTTTTATGTGATACCTTATGAAAGCCTTGGCAAAATCCAGGTATATAACATCAACCGGCACTCCCCTGTCCAAGGCCTCACTCACAAGTTCAAAGAAATTGATCAAATTTGTAAGACATGACCTACCCTTAGTAAATCCATACTGTGAAATATCATATATCTGTTCTTTTTCCAAATGGTCCAAAATCATACGTTGAATAATTCTTTCCAATACCTTACCTAAAACTAAAGCTAAACTTATTGGTCTATAACTATTTACCTCAGTCTTCGTTTCTGACTCATATATTGGAGTTATATAAGCATGTCCCCACTCAGGTATTATTTTACCACTTTTTAAAGAAAGATTGTAAAGATATGTAATTGGTCCCACTAATTCATGTACCAATTCTTGTACGAATTTTGTGTGTAACCCATCTAGTCCAGGGGATGTGTTAGATTTTAGCCCCTGTACTATATCTATAATTTCTTTTTCTTTAATGGGTATATACTGTTCATGTGAAGTTATGTTTATATTCTCCAATAGTTCCTTAGGTTCATAGACACTCAAAAAGTATTTATTAAATTCTGTTGCCATTTCTTTCTCGTCTGTTATAGTCTTTTGTGATATAACAATTGGTCCTAGGTTCTTTTGTTTCCCCCTTATTATTGGGTAATATTGCAGTGTCTGCACAGTGCACTGTAGCTAGAGTGCACCCTCTGTGTACCCAGGCCTCCTGATCTGACACATTTCAAATCTGGACCATCACACGTTGTGCATAGGCTTGGGCACGGGCAGGCAAGATGCTGGGTTTAACCAATAATCCTTCTGGCAACTTTCTGTCACCTGGTGCATTCAACATTAACATTTTGTTCTTTACATTTCTCTTTAGGTGGACTTCTCCATGGAATGTGAACTGGATGTTGGGGGCCAATACTAAGGAGTCAGTTTCCTTTTTCCACACTATCCCCACTGGCTCCTCTGGGTCCTCTTTATTGGGTTTCTGTTGTAAGTCATATGCCCTTTTTACTAAGGCTAGAATTCTTAGGGCCCATCAAGTCAATTGCCCTTGTTTCTCATGGCAGAGTTGTGCTAGTCTCCCAAACATGTGGACATTTGTTCCAATTAACAGGGGAATCCCTTCATATAGTCCAGTGGGGGGAAAACACTAGGGCCAGTGTCTCTACTTGCTCCTCTACACCAGTTACAGTTGCAGGAAAGGACAACTAGAGGCAGACATATCCTAGGTAGGCATAAGACTTGTCGCACAGCCCCCACACATGTAGGCCTTCCAGGCATTGTAATGGCACATCAGAGAAGTGTTTGTCATACCAGTCCTGAAATACAATGATCACTTGCGACCCACTGTCAAGCACAGCCAGAGTAGGAATACCATCCACAGCCACAGTAGTCTTCATTGAAGGGACCACTATTCTGGACCAGTCTGGAGGGACAACAGCAGGGGCCTGGACAGATGATTTAGCCACTGAACGGTTTGAGTTAGGATGGCTGGAGCCTTCACTGCGGTCATTTTGTGGACTCATTGACCACTGAATCATTTTCCAAAGCTCTCCTTGAAGCTGGTTCACCACTTTTTCTAAGTCCTTCTGAGACTGGCATTCCCTCTTCATATGGCCATCCTTGCTGCAACTGTGACAAGTGACACGCTCTCGGGGCATCCTTGGGGAAAACATAGCAGGGGATGCTGGAGCATTAATGGGAGATTGTGATGTGACTTCTCCTGGTAGTGTACCATGTCTCAAAAGTTCCTTTATGGTGGCAGTCAATTCCTTGAGCTCAACCGGGAAGCCACCCTTAGTAGAGGATGCCTGAGGGTGCACCCCCACCCCCATAACAGTCACGTCCTGACAGGGGCCAGGGTCTCTGTCAGCAGGGGATACCTCAGTAAACGCAAACAGTTGTACTTTTCTGACTTTCTTCAGCAACTCCTTCCCCCACTGTTTAGCCCACGGCGTGACACTCATAGTGGTCTCCATTTTGGAAGGGCCTTCCAGTGCCATGATCACTTGGGCTGCACTCAAACCATAATTACAATCTCCCTCTTCACCTTCTACCTCCTGGAGTTTTTTTATCAAGTCACAGTAGTCAGGTGGGTTACCTCTCCTATCCTGAAGCCTTAACTGGATGAACTGCAGTTTAGAATGCTTGGCATGTTGCAGTATATGCCCCAATATCACACGTTTCGAATCACTGGAGGCTATCCCACCTTTCCAGTAAGCTTTCTGCAGAGCTCTTTCTAGGTGAGTAGCATACACAGACAAACTTTCCCCCTTCCATTGTTTGGTACCTTGGAATTTCCACATCAAAGTCTCCCCTGACTCAATGCTCACCAAATTGCCTTCAAATACATGATGCATCAGGGTTCGTGGACCTCAAAAATGTAATGGCTTCAAGGGCAGGGCCCCTCAAACCTTCTATGATTCTTTTCCACTTCTCAGCCTCCGCACACTGCCACTTGGGTACCAAGCAGGCAACATAGTTGATCCATGTCTCCCAGTCATCCTCCCCCTGGGGGGTGGGGAGGGTGCCCGAGAAGATTCTCAGCCTTCGGTAGGGGTCGTGACTAATTTATATATTTATTTATTTAGCTTTTGTTGACCGGGTAAGTGCACTAGACAAATCCTGCCTATTTTCAGTAATGGCGGGTACAGATATAGGGGCCAGCATTGGCATGGGCACAGAAGGCGGGGCAGTAACAGGTGCTGGAGTGGGAGGGAGTGTTGGGGAAGGAACACCCCCAGGTGGCAGGAATAGCCTCTTAAAGTCCTCTATGGTTTTTCCTTCCTCCAGCAACAACTTAGCAAATTTCTCTTCAAAAGTCTCAGATAATGGTGGGAGCTCATCCTCCCCAGGGTCTTTACTGTCTTTTGTTATCACTCTTCAGGCGGCTAGGACCCCTTCTGAGGCAACAGTCTGGGACACTTTAGAGCTGTCCATGAGGTCACTACACTCTGCCAAGGCTATGAAAGTTTGGGTGATCAAATCAGCCTGTTGACCGAACACCACAGGGTTTTTTTAACATTCAACTTTGGAGAGTGCTCCCTCTACAGTGTCCTTACCGGTACCCAGGGGAATATCCCGTATAAGCAGAGCATTTTGGGGGTCAATCTCCTGCCCAGTACACCACCCCAACAACTGGTGTACAGCCATTTCTACTGGGGTAACCATTAATCTTTAACAATAATTCATAATTTTTAGCCACTAGAAGGCACAAAATCCCAGCGGTGAGCCTCCAAGATGCAACTCCTAGGTGGCGCTATCCCAAGGGCTACTATCCCTGCCTGCTTGGCTGGTTGCAGGTTAAGGGGCCTAGGTTCTGATACGGGGTACCTCCACCCAGAAGTCAGGGTTGGTAGTGGTTAAGTTGACCTGGGCACAACCCTCTGGGACACTGTAACCCCCCTTTTCTCCTTCCTGTGGCCTGAACAGTACACAATAATCACTTTCACAATGCCCTTATTCACCAGGCAATTACCCACACTGTTTGCACTTACCACCAAGGCTGGTTCCTCTAGCCTGACCCTGGGGACCTCTGTAAAACAAGGTGAAGCACAGCAAGTAACAGCAGTACAATACTATTGGCACAAACTGGAACCACAGTCAGGTTAAATGCAAACAAAGTTAAATCTGATTTATTCAGGGGTCTTGAACAAGGGAGGGGCATAATCAGGTTGATTTGCTTAAAAGCGATATTAATCAGACAGTTGTGCATGCAGTTCAGAGTCCCTACACAGTCACACACTCTGGGTACCCAGGTAGGAAAATGGTGGGCTAGCCAGGAATGTTGCAGCTGGTTGGGGCCCTGTGATGGAAGAAAGCAACATGCACAACACACACTATTTGTAATCCGAAGGCGGAGGGCTCAGTTCATGAAAGAAAAGACAACAAGACAATCAGATGACAACACTTTTAGATTTAGCTGTTGTTACAGAGAGCTACCCTGATGTTTACTCATAATACCCAACACTGGACACACGCAGGATGAAATCAAGACTGCAGACTGTTGAGCTGGAGTGCCTGGAGAAGCAGGGCCCACACAAATCTCTGAGGCATCGTTCCTGATCAAGGTATTGAGCAGGGGGCTGATCCCCAGGCCGATCTCTCGTCGATTACTTTCTCTGCGTAGCAGGTAGTCTGGCTGGGCAAGTGTAGCAGGGCCCAGGCAAACAGAAATGGATCTGGATACGGATTCAGTCCGTGGAGCTGGGTACAGCCTCCTGCAAGCAAAACACAGTCCAGACACACAGTGGGGAACCAAATCACGACCCACTATAAGCACACAGCACATTCACATGTAAGAAAATTCCACTGTACCAGGCAAATGGCTCTCCGGTTGCAATTACTGAGTCTCTGCACAATCCAGGAGTTCAGAGGTAGCTGGATAATGCATTCAGCAAATCTTCGGTCTTCATCAGGTTAAAGTCTGGTCACAATTCAGTGGCTTAATTCTCTCTCCAAGTTTGGATTAAGTCCAAAAAAAAAACCTCAAGTTCCCGCTCAGGAACAGCAGGCAGGCATGCAGGCCAAACTTAGGCCTTTCCACAGTTCTCCCATGCAAATCCAATATGGATTGCTGCTCGAACTATCTCGACCTGTTACTTCTTCACTTCCCAAGTCAGATCTAACTGAAACTGTAAGCAGTGTGGGACTTTCCCTAAGATCCAAAAGGTTCGGTTGGCTGATCTGTCTGTCAGTCACAACAAGGGCTCCCCCTCCAGGTTATTTTAGGCACCAAAAGCCCAAAACTACAATTCCTACAAGTTTTGGCCCCACCAAGCCCCTGTAGGCAGGCTCCATTTTAGAGCCCAAATGTACTGATTGGCCCATTCTGCAGTCCAGGACCAAGATGATGGAAACAAGCAGAACTGTCCGTGCTGCAAAGAAGGCAGGTTAGAACAAACTGCAATATTATTACTACTACTCTAACAAATGATCAGCAAACAAGTACATCTTCTAACAGAGTTCCCGCTCAGATTAAGTATGACTGCAATCCAGGCAGCTCTTAAAGAGACAGTACACAGAGGCTAAACAGGCACTCTCTGGCAATACATTTAAACTGCTAAAATGCAGAACACCAGCCTAGCAGTGAGCATTTAGGCAAGCTCAAGGAAGACTTTTCGGGAACCCTCATTTGTAGGGGGTTACACCAGCATTTGGTATCCACCACCCAATGCATGAAACATCTTCAGGCATTTGGTATCCTCCAACCAGTGCACAAAAACATCTTCAGGCACTTGGTATTCACCACCCAGTGCATGAAACATCTTTAGGCATTTGGTCTCCATCACGCAATGCATGAAAATGTCTTCAGGCACGGGGTGGTAGATATCTGTGTAGCCCATCCCCTCCCTGATGTCTAAGGGTATGAAGAGTGGTAAAATCTGTGGGTAGTGGGGACCACAATAGAAACTGCAAAATATGACTTGCGTCTTGATTCCTCGGGCTCGGGGTGCAAACTCCAACCATGGGGTGCTGGGCTAGGAGGCAATTTTGATCAGCAACACTTTGCAGTCAGGAAGACATTGAAATAAAGTCCAAACAGCAATTATAAACAGCCTGGATCCTTTAATGAAACTTGATTTCTCCAGGGAGCAACAACTTAGCAAACAGTTTCCCACTGGGAAAATGTCCACTGGGCCCAGGGGTCCTTTAGATCAAAGTCCAAGCAAAGTCCATAGTCCTGGAAGCAGTGTCCATATTGCGGGGTGTGGTACTGACAACCCTGATTAACTAGGCAGCATACATTTCACATTTCAGGCAGACTTCTATCCTTATGCTTCCATGGGCCCACTGATCTTTCATCTCGGGGCCACTGATCCTCCCAACGGCATCTTCCTCCCTTGGCACAATCTTGCGCAACTGCCTCACTGAACTACAGGTGGCACATCCCCTTCAATGCCTCAGATACTATTTTCCCATGATCAGTTCCTGAACACCCAGCCTTACATATTCCCTTCAGGACTGGGGTCCCCTCCAGTCTTTGTTCTATTCAAATTCACAGGGGTGTCTGGCTGCACATTTCCCCCCTCTGCCAATGTGAAGTCCATAGTCACGTTCTCTTTCTACCCTCTGAGTTACACTGGGGCCTTGGACACAGGCTCTGCTTTTTTTTTTCCCCCCAATTGTTTAACCAGGTGAGACACACTAAGCTGAAAGCTTGTTTACAGGTGCAAACTGAGAGCACAGGGAAGTTAAGTGACTTGCTTAGGGTCACACAGTATGCAAGTGGGGCTGTGGTATTCAAACCCAGGTCTCCAAATGTGCAGCTCAGAGCCTTAAACCACTGCGCTATACTGCCTCCCATCTCACAGCTGAGGTCCATAGTGATCTCTTTCCTTTGGCTCTGCCTTTGGCCTTGCCTCCATGTCCCTCCTCAATTGGGGCTCACTCAATCACCCAGGCTAGGTGCTGGTTGTGAACATATGAACATATGAAAATGCCAGCAGAAATAGGCCTTAGGGTCTCTCGAGTCTGCTCGATTATGCAGCTAGCCCTCATCTCGTAGCTGCCCTCCTCCCACTCCTCCCCTCCTTAGATTTACCCTCACTCTCACCCTGTCCCATCCCCTCTTGAAACTGCCCACCATCTTACAGGCCACCACCTCCTGTGGTAGTGTTCCACTTGCCGACCACCCTTTCCGTGAAGAACTGTCTCCTTACCTCCCTCCTGAATCTTCCCCCTCCAGTCTGAGACTGTGCCTTCTTATGTCCCTTCTTCTTCTTAATTGGAAGATCCCCTCCGTTCAAGTCTTGTTTGTCCCTTTCAAGTACTTACAGGTCCAAATCATGTCCCCCCCATCCCTCCTCTCCTCCAATGAATACATATCTAGCTCGCTCAGCCTTTCCTCGTAGGGCTTGCCCTCCAATCCCTGGATCATCTTTGTCGCTCTATGCTGCACCCCTTCCAACAATCCAACATCCTTCCTCAGGTATGGGTGCCAGAACTGCACACAGTACTCTAGGTGTGGCCTGACCAGTGACCTGTACAGGGGGAGGACTACCTCCCCACTTCTGGAGAAGATTCCCCTCGCCATGCACCCCAGCATCTTGTTGGCCTTCGCTGCCACCTTCCTACACTGAGCAGAGTTGTTCATGCTCCCCGTTATAAGTACCCCTAGGTGCATTTCCTCCACGGTGCCACCCAAATGTACCCCTCCCAGATGATAGTCCCTTCCCTGGTTCTTTGCTCTGAAGTGCATTACCTTGCACTTCTTAGCACTGAACCCCAGCTGCCATGTTTCTGACCACGCCTGCAGTTTAGTCAGGTCGTCCTGTAGCCCCTTCCATCCTTCAGTGTCATCAACCACATAGAAACATAGAATTTGGCGGCAGATAAGAACCACTTGGCCCACCTAGTCTGTCCATTTCCTTACCTGATGGATAAGCTGCAGATTCTAGTTAATCAACAGCTTACTTCCTCCTACTCCCCACTAGAATTGCCTTATGTCTGTCCCATGCACTCTTGAATTCTCCCAGTGTTCCTGACTCCACAACCTCCTCGGGAAGGCTGTTAGATGCATCCACAACCCTATCTGTGAAAAAATACTTGCTAACATTACCTCTGAGCTGTCCCTCCTCTATCTTCAAATTGTGCCCACTTACATAGAATTTGACGGCAGATAAGGACCGCTTGGCCCACTTAGTCTGCCCATTTCCTACCTAATAGATAAATTGCAGATCCTAGTTAACCAACAGTTTACTTCTTCCTACCCCCCCCACTAGGACTGCCTTATGTCTGTCCCATGCATTCTTGAATTCCCCAATGTTCTTGACTCCACGACCTACTCAGGGAGGCTGTTCCATGCATCCCCAACCCTCTCTGTGAAAAAATACTTCCTCACATTACCTCTGAGCTGCCCCCCCTTCTATCTTCAAATTGCCCTTGTTCTTGCACATCTCTTTTCTGAAAGATGCTACCTCTCTTGGACTTTGTTGTTTCCTTGAGGTACTTGAAAGTTTCTATCATGTCCCTCTCTCCTTCTTTCCTCAAGGGCATACATATTAAGCTCCTTTAGTCTTTCTTCATATGTCTTTGCGGAGATGGGGTCTCCAGAACTGCACACAGTACTCCAGATGGGGTCTCACCAACTGTCTGTACAGAGGGATGACAACTTCCTGTTTTCTACTGTTGATGCCTCTCCTTATGCATCCCAGTATCCCCCCAGCCCTCCTTACTGCCTTCTCACATTGCTTGCCCACCTTTAGGTCGTCTGATATAATTACTCCTAAGTCTCTTTTGATTTTTGTTGTTGTTATTAACTCACCCCCCATTGTGTACTCTTCTCCTGGGTTTTTATTTCCCAGATGCATTACCTTGCACTTCTTTGCATTGAATCTGAGCTGCCACATATTTGACCATTCCTCCAACCTTGCAAAGTCCCTTTTCATCCTTTTCACCCCACCTTGTGTATCAACCCTGTTGCAGATCTTTGTGTCATCTGCAAAGAGACATACTTTTCCTTCCAGGTGCTCGCCAATGTCACTTGTAAAGATATTAAAGAGGACCGGTCCCAGTACCGACCCCTGTGGTACCCCGCTAGTAACCCTCCTTTCTTCACTGTGGACTCCGTTTACTATTACCCTTTGTGTCCTGTTGTCCAGCCAGTTTTTTATCCAGGCTACCACCTTGGGACCCACTCCAAGGCTTGCTAACTTGTATATTAATCTTTTGTGTGAGACTGTGTTAAATGCCTTGCTAAAATATAGGTAGGCCATATCCACAGCCCCTCCCTGGTCTACTACTTTGGTCACCCAGTCAAAAAAATCTATTAGGTTCGTCTGACATGACCTTCCTGCTGTGAAACCATGCTGCCTTGGGTCCTGTGCCCCACTGGCCTCTAGGTACTCAACAGTTCTTTCCTTCAGAAGCGATTTCATCATTTTCCCTACCACTGAGGTCAAACTAACTGGTCTGTAGTTTCCTTTCTCTGCCCTGCTCCCACTTTTGTGAAGGGGAATCACATTTGCCCTCCTCCAGTCCTCAGGTACCACCCCATCCTCCCATGATTTGTTAAAGAGAGTAGTCAGTGGTGTTACTAGTTACTACTACCACTGCCCCCATTTTGGTATCATCTGCAAATGGATGCCATGTGAGATATCAGCAATGAATAACCCGAACAACACCGGCCCCAGCACCAGTCCCTGCGGCACCCCGCTCATCTCTGCCCTCAGTGCTGAGAGTTCCCCTTCCGCTACCACCCTCTTCAGCCTACCGCTTAGCCAATGCTTTCAAATCTCATAGTGGCTACTTGCAAGGCATATCAGGCTTTTGCTCCAGATGGATTCTTATTCCCCCCTCCCGGAGGTCTCGTAACTCAGGCCTCCGCCACTTCAGCTGTGGGATATCTCTGGCCCTCCTCAAAGAAAAAATAGTTCAAAGAGCAGGAGCCAGGCAGTGCTTGTCTATTAATCTCCTGCTCATCGCAAGCATCTGCCCCTCTCCCCCAGAAAGCCAACATAACTAGCTACTAGCTCCCTAAGGCTCTAAATAATTAACACTTTGGAGGGTCACAGGCAAGGAGCCCTTACATTTAACCCAGTGTAAAATCTAGTACACTAATCTAATGTGCTAACCCAAAAAGGGGGGGGGTTTACACCTGGAACATCCTACAGTACCATTGTCAGCAGTAAGCAGTATAACTGTCACGTTATGTAAATTACATCGCTCAGCTTTCCTCTCTCAGTTCTTTTGTTACATTCCCAAGAAAGGCCAACAAGCTGCCCAACAGCCCCACTGGAGTGCATTGCACACCCACGAATGTAACTTTGGGTTCAGGAGTAAACACAGGAAGCTGGCTATCTGGTGACTGGCTGGATTCAGAAAACCTGGAAAGCTAGTGACCAGCCATTGTAATCTGCTGTTGGCAACATGCTGCAGCCTGTAGAGGTTAAGTGTCACAGTCCCCTACTGCAGTGACCCCTCAATGGAAGACCAGGGAACATGCTTCCCTGCTCAGGATGTACTGCATGTGTGCAGGCCTCTTGAGGATTGTACACAGCTCCAGGGAAGGGAGACATGTGTTGTAACGGGGTTAAAATAGCATATACCATTATGTGGGTGACACAGTTGTGACAGGGGTGTGCTGAATTTCGCAGAGCCCTGCACTCATGACAGTTTTTTCTGCTGACACTGTTCTCCACCGGTCCACTCATGCCTGGACCCGGAGGAGGTTATATTTAGTGTTGGCGGGTGCGGGGGTGGGGTGGTGGAGCCCCACACATCGCAGGGTGCAGGTGGCAAAGCCCCCTGCTAAAAACAGCTGTTCTCTCCAGCTCTCCCTTGTCACCCTACTTGGGTTGCGGCAGAATGTGCAGGCGTGGTAGTTGCGGGTGACATGTTTCTGGTGCCCTAATTTATGGCAACCAGATTCATGCCGCCGTGACATGGGTCAACCTAAAAATAGCATATGGTGGGTGACCGTGCTGGCAGACTCAGACCACATGCTGTCTGCTGCTCCACAGTATTGGATTCTGATCCCCAAGGGGGAGGTGAAGTGCATTACTGAGGGGCCCTGCCACAGAGTGAAAGGCTGTTCAGGGTTGACATCAGAAGACCGATGTGTGGCATCTAGTTAGGAGGATAAAAGTCTATATAGAAACAAAAAAGCAAGTTAGACTGGTACAATCACTAAGCAATGAGGCATGCCAAGGTGTGCATTACTGTGTGATAACAGCTTGCCTTGGGAAGTGAGGTACAAGGAATGACAAGGCACCATTATCCCACAGTTACTCACACCCTGGTGTGCCTTACTGCAAGTATAAAATGTTACCCCTGATTTTCATTCTAAAAACTAAGCAATGAGATTTACAGCCTTAAGTTTCAAGTATCAGTGACTCAGCAGGTTGCACACTCGTCTCTGAGGCTTCAAGACTAGAAGGCTGTGTGTATGGCCAAATTTCCCCCTTCACTAAAATAAACAAATACGTACATACGTACCACCAACAGCTTAATCTAGTTCAGTGTCAGTTGGTTTCCATCTGTATTCCCCCCAGGATGAGGCGGAAAATAAGCAGAATTACCTAGTCCTCCTTTCCTCGTCAATAAAAATGTTTTTCTGACCTGTGCTGTTGTACGAGAATAACGCAGTCATGTGATCACATCTGAACAATCGCAGGTCTTGGTGTCTCTTACCCATTTTATTATCTGAGCATTATTATCAGGGCTGTCAGGACAGAGGGCCCAGCATCCTTCATGCATGGTAGAGCATTAGGATGCCTCGTACCTCAGTACTTTGAAACCCTGGGATACAAAAGCTGCTGCCCAGTGCCAATCTACAGTGTAGCACAATACTCACAAAGGTGCCTGGGTAGCTCTGCAGGACTACAGGTTTTGGTCTAGAACCCCCTATGTTTTTATTTTGGGAAACCACCTGAGAAAAAGCAACTAAGAGCCCTTATTATCTCCAGTATGGCAGTGACTATACACACAAACTAATCTTTTTTTGTTCTCTTTATTGTTGATTACTGGTGTTGTTATTGTATTGTTCTTCTTGTTCTGTGTTGTAACTTATGGATTGTGGTTGTATTGTTGATTTGTATTATGTAAACTTTAATAAAGTTTATTAAATTGCAAAAAAAAAAAGACATGAACTCATACAAAATGTCAAACAACCCGGCCCGGTGGCGCTGAGGGTTGAGGTGCTGGATGCCACACCTCGTGCCACGCCGGCGACCCGTGTTTGGGAAGGGCACGGGTTGCCGAGGTCGGCGGGGCGGGAGATGGATCGGCGCCTGGAGGACTGCTCCATCTCTGGGGTGGGGATTGGTCGGCCGGTGCTTGTCTGACCCCTAGGGAGGCTGGGGATCGACAGCCTAGCCGCAAGACAAGGGAGGGTGGGACATAGCAGATGCTTGACTTCAAGTGCGGCATGGGAACGGCCAAGACTCAGTCGCTGGCGCCATTGCACGCCATGCCCTTCGGAAGGAAAACAAAGAAAATGTGGTGCCCGCAGCACGACGCTGCTCCCTGGTGCCATTCCTGAGGACACCTCCTGGCATGGATCTGTTGTGGTGGGTCGGTCGCTCCTCACCACCCTGCCATGGGGTTAGTCATAAGAGCGGAAGGAGGGGGTCTTATGTTCGGGGATGGCACCAGGGGAACGACGGAGTGCCGGGAGGGGTTGTAGCCGGAGCTCCGAGGAGAAAATAACACCCACAAAAAAAAAAAAAAAATGTCAAACAAGATGGTCCACTCCAACCCTTGCAAAACAATCATATTCTGTCATTCTTTTATTACAACTGCTTCATAAAACAGAAAGTGAGTGACAAGATGAGACATTAAAATCTCACTGTGAAGCTGAAATCCTGTATATGAGTCAATATATAGAATCTACCTGCAGTGTGTTACTCACAACTGGAATCAGGCTCACTAGCTCATATAATTACCCGGGTGACCCAAACTTCCCTTTTTAAACAGAGGGAACACAATGGCCCTCCAAGCAGTCTGCTGGTACCTCACCAATCTCAGCAAATAATTGGGGCGGTGCACGAAAAATGAAATTACCTACATGCCCCATATCCACGGCATGTGAGCAACAGTACAGAGGTTCTGGAGAACCCTGGCAGCATTCATGGAAGGGGCATGCATCCCTTCCACACAGCTGCATGTGCAGATGGCTCAGGAGAGTGGTCAAGAGGTGTGCTCATACTCCATGCCTTTTACAGAGACGCAGAGTGCTGGCAAGAAGGACTGTAGGATGCTGCAGCAGGCACCCTGCCATATCCGTAGTGCATCCTTCATGGAATATAATTGTCAACCGTGGTGGGACAGAACCTCCCCCCACTATGCCTGCCCCAGCCATCCAGTCAGGAAGGGAGTGCTGGAGTACCCATTCTGGCACTGCCCTGAAGTTTTACAAAGTAAAGGATGTGCAGGATTTCACAATCCCCTGCTCTATGAGGAGCAGGGATTCACTAGTGGACCAGGATGCTCACCTGTGTCTATTGATCCACCTGTGTGCACCAGCGTGCCAGGGGATGGGGCTGTGGATTGGCCCCCTGTGCTGGCCAGTGATTATGCCTGCCAAGCCTTGTGTGCATGTCTGCAGCCTCACAGCAGCATAGACCAGGTAGACACCTCTTGCACATACTCTGTGTCCTATAGTACATAGCCCCAGTAAGAGAAAAAATGTACTACACTGGGCTTGAGAGTGGTGCCAGCATCAAACTGGCAACAAGCCAGAAAACTCAGAGAAGGCAAATGTCAGATAAATGGCTAGTGCTCCTGAGGATGAACTGGCACTGATGGACTGACACCCTTTGGAGCGCTTGTGACGCTTGCTGCAATAAACTCTACCAACACTGCCTCATTTAAATTGAAAGATGAAATTGGAAGGTGGCAGGCTGAGGGGAAATGTGAGGAAGTTTTTCTTTATGGAGAGGGTGGTGGACACAAGGACTAGACTGCCACAGGAGGTGGGGGGGGTCAGTACAGTGGAGGGTTTTCAACATGCATGGGACAGGCATAAGGGTATCTTAGAGGTGGGAAGGTAGGGTGAAAAGCCATTGACTAGTTAGGGTCAGAGGCCACAATCTAGTGTAGGACTTTTGGGCAGACTGGATAGTCTGATGGTCCTTATCTGCTGACAAGTTCTATGTTTCTATGTATTTAGTATTGTATTGCCACCTTTTGATGTTCAGTTTTATTGTAAGCTTTCAGATCGTGCCTGAAAATTAGCAATTTGTTTTCTTCAGTGCACTTACCAGGTAAGCAAACACTAAATAGCACAGTATAGCAGTACAGCCTAGAAGTTAGAGCAATGAGCTGTTAAAAAACTTGGTGCATCCAGCAGACATGGGTTTAATTCTCACAACCTCCACTTCCATACTCTGTGACCCTTAGCAAGTCACTTAACTTCCCTGTACTTTTGGATCACCCCTGTGTAACCCCTAGATGGCGCTATCCCAGGGGCTACTACCCCTGCCTGATTTGCCACTAACAGGTTGAGGGGCCTGGATCCAATGGCGGGTGCCTCCACCCAGAGGTCAGGGTTTGCAATAGTTAAACTAACTTGGTCAGCCCTCTGGGACACTGCAACCCCTTTCTTCCCACTAGTGGCCCACACAATATATCAGAATTATCTTCACAGTATACACTTACCCCCAGGTCTGGTTCCGCACTGGGACCTCCTGTGAAATGAGATACAGTGCAACAATCACAGTACAGTACTTTAACATAGACAAATACCTCAGGCAGTATAACTTTGCTGAAACAAGCAGCTCTGATTTATTTAGGGGATATAACAAGGACAGGGGAAATCAGGTTAATTAGCTTATCACTCTAATATCTATTTATGGCTCTGTGCACAGGCCTATCCCTATCAGTTACTGTCCCAGGGTACCCAAGCCCTAGTGGCTAGTCCAAACCGTGGCAGCTGGTAGGGCCCTTTCACACAGAGAAAAGGAGAATTAAACAGTCAGCAGTACAGTAATTCCATTTGGATTTAATGTGGCAATTCAACAGGGAGCGACCCTGAATTAGTACTCACGACCTCCAAATAAGATAGGGTCCTTCAATGTCAGCAGGGCTCACTTGAGGTACACAAACCTCTTCACACATCCATATAAAGAAAGCACTATACCAGGCAGGCTGCATCTGTATCCCGATCGCAATTACTGCACAATACCCGGGGAGAACACACAGCAGATTCAGTTCCCTGACAGACCGAGCAATTTTCAGCAATTCCTCCAGTCTTCTACAGGGTGAGCCTGGTTTCTACTCTTCAGAGATCCTTTGATTCTTTTCACAGGACGGATTCAGTCCTAACAAGCTGTTACACAAGCTGCAGACCGGAACTCTGGGCCTTACACACGTTTTTGACTAAAACTGCACACTGAAAAGCACAGGGCTCCTTCCTTCTTCACTGCCAAAGCTCAACTGAAACTCCAACCGACAAAACCGGGCACTTCCTTTGAGTTCCTCCCAGTTCTTGACTGGATTGGCTGTCACTCACAATAGACTGCTGCTGTTGGTCCAAAAGGTGCTGAAGTCTAAACTACATCTCCCAGAGTCACTGCTCATACAATCCTCTTGTGGCTGGTCAGATTATGAGTCCAAGTTCTGATTCGTCCAAGGCACCATTTTAGAGCTAGCTTACCCCACACTGATTGGTCCAGTTCAGCAGTTCAAAACTAGAATGGGGAACTAGCAGACACAGTTCTGACTGCAAAGAAAGCAGGTTAGACAAACTGTAATTTCATTATTACTGTAAATGATTTCTGGCAAACAGTTACATCTTTCAGATAGGTTCCCTTTGCACTCCTAGTGACTGCAAAAATGAAGTGAATTGGCAGCAGCTCGAGTGGTACTCAGAGAAGCACACAGTCCCCCCATACAAACTAATTATGTCTGCAAGCAGACAGCTCTTAAAGAGACAGTACCAGAGGCTCTAAAAACACTCACTGATAAATGGCTTAAATGCCAAACACCATTCAGGCTTGGAGCATTCAAGCAAGCTCCTGGAAGTCTTTTGGGAACCCCCATTTTCAGGGGGGTTACACCCTTCCTGGCCTGGGAAAGCTTGACGTCCGCGTCAAGCAAGTACCCCCATAAGTTTCAACTGCAACCATATACATTTGCATTAGGCTCACACATGTAATCATCAGTCAATATATCATTTTACCAAGAACACATTTCTGAAACATTGCAGTACGTCACTCTTACACAGTATTACATACACATTGTACCATAACTCAAGTTATTACCTCTTGTACATGGAACCTGAAGAGGGGCCCTTCCCTATCAGTTACCTTGGGGCTGGACGGGACAAGGGCACCATACTTAGAGGGCAACACAAGTAACTTGAGTTAGCACTGACGCTCAGTTTGGGCAATGAGCCTGGGGACACATACACTCCTTTATGGGACAACATTGAGAGGCAATCCACAGGCCTCCCAAGGGAATCATAACTGAGGTGCACCACAGGCTTTACAGCTCGACCAGTCTTTCTAGGGGAACTGTTACAGTCTCTGCACTCTGAGCCTCATTTTCAGCATTGTCCTCACTTGTCAGGAGTCTCCATGTGGGTAGAGAGGCTAGAACTTGGGGCACTTTCAGCTCCAGGAGTTACAGTTTCTGAGTCCACAACATTTGGCTCGCATGGAGAGCTGAGACACTGGCAGTGGACTGTCAGGGCACTCAAAATACTCTTCTTGTTCGGTGTATCACCAGTCTGCCCCAATCTATCATTTTCTCCCCTGAAAGCTCAAACAGTTCAACCATGCACAATGATTCCATTTCATCTGATCTGATGCTTTGCACTTCACTTTCTGGGAGCTTGGCTCCAGGGATGAAGCTGAGGCTTAGACAGTCCAGAAGGCCCAGCTTCATCTCCAGTATTGACTAGGGATTGCCTAAAACAATTGACTCAGTTTGTAAGAAGGATAGTATTCAAAGTCACTCTCACTTTCTTCCGATATGGACTGACAGTCATGCTCAACTGGGACTTGTGGAGGGAACACTTTAACTTTGCTTCTGTAGGTGCAGACTTTCTTGATCTTTTCTTAGCAGCAGCTCTAGTCACTGGTCCAGAGGGCGCATCTTCTAGGGGCTCAGACTCAATTAAGATTTGTCCAATGGGCAGTAAATGATTTCTATGCATTGTTTTTACATCTTTTGAATTATTCTCAGGCCTTACTTTGTACACTGGCAGATCATCTAGTTTGCCCACTACAATGTGAGGGAGATGGTGCCATCTGTCAGCAATCTTGTGCTTGCCATGCAGTCCCAGATTTCTTAGCAATACTCGATCTCCCTCCTGGAGTTCCTGTGCTTTCACCTTTTATCATACCTTTCTTTGTTGGCCAGATTTCTTTGGCAGCCATGGTTTGAGCCAGTTGAGTACGCATAGAGTTAGCTGGGCCTTAACTTTTGCACATACTGTAAATAGTTGTCAGCTTGAACCCCATCAGGAGAGACCCAAAACACACATCTACTGGTAGTCGAGTTCTCTTCCAAACATCAGGCGGTAGGGAGAATCCAGTGGCATCACTTTTGGTGCAGTTATAAGCATGTACCAGGGTGCTAATTTGTTGGCTCCATCTAGGCTTGTCCTTTGGGTGCAGGGTGCCCTAGCATATCTAGCAAGTCGCGGTTGAAACGTTCAGGCTGTGGGTCCCCTGGGGTGGTAAGGAGTGGTTCTGGACTTTCGCACTCCCCACAGAGAAAGCATCTCTTTGATCAGACGACTCTCAAGTCTCTCCCTTGATCAGAATGGATTCTTTGTGGAGCCCCATAGTGAACAAAAAGTTTTCTACAAGTACTTTGGCCACAGTGGATGCTTTCTGGTCTTTGGTGGGAAGCTTGGGCATATCTCGTGAAATGGTCAGTGACCACCAGCACATTACTGATATTTCTTTGATCTGACTCCAAACTCAGAAAATCAATACAGACCAGCTCCATGGGTGCACTGGTGGTGATGTTAACAAGGGAGCAGCCCTCTGGGGCAAAGCTTTCCTCTGTAAGCAGCGACTACAAGTTCGAATGTGTTGCTCCACATCAGCCCCATCTTAGCCAACAGAATCTGGATCTCACCAAGTCAAGTGTTCTGTCTATACCAAGGTGCCCCATGTGGTTGTGCAAGGACCTCAGTACTGAGTCTCAAAGGCAGTGGGCAGCACTAGTTGTTGTTTGTCTACTTGTCCCTCTGTCTACTGTTTCTCTGTATAACAGTTTATTGATCAGTTTCAACTTAGGACCTTCTTTGTATAACAGTGCAGTTCTCAAATCAGTGGAGCGTAATTTGGACACATCTTTTCCTGCATAGAGGGCTTCTAAAGCTGCTTTGATCATGGGATCGCGGGATTGAGCCCGCGAATACTGTCATTGTCCAGCTGAGGCAGTGCACCAATGTCTATTGCAGAAAGTGGCAATAAGCAGCAGGTATGCAATTCTCAGAGGCTCCCAAGCAATCCACCATGCAGTCCACTGCGTCCGTGGACATTTGTTCCTCCCTGTCAAACTTCCCGCAGAGTGCCCGAATGTCAGGTTCTGCCAATCGGACCCAATCATTCTGGGGAACAGGCCTCCGGAGAGAGCATCAGCATCTATGTGGTTCAGACCTGCTCGGTATTTGAGAGCATAGTCATATGTAGATAATGCAGAAAGCCACCTATGGCCAGTGGCATCCAACTTAGCTGAGGTCTGCACATAGGTCAAAGGATTGTCAGTTTTACTAGTATTTTAGCCCCATACAAGTACTCATGGAATTGGTCAATAATAGCCCACTTCAAAGCTAGGAACTCTAACTTATGTACAGGATAGTTCTTTTCGGATGGGGTCAGGCTTCTACTGGCAAAGGCCACTGGTCTCAGGCCATTCTCGTGCTCTTGGTACAACACAGCCCCAACCCTTGCAAGCTAGCATCAGTGTGCAGGACGTAAGGTTTCTTGGATCGGCATAGGCCAGCACTGGAGCATGGGTAAGTTGATATATGATCTCATGAAAAGCAGTCTCACAATCAGGAGTCCAGCGGGCCCCAAATACTTCACTCGGATGAAAATCACTCTTTCAGTCTTGAGGGACGCTGACTTTTGGTATTTTTGTGGGTTGTGGGATACCCTTGAGTAAGGTTAAGTAAAGGGCGGATCACTCTTGAATAGTCCTTGATGAAGCACCGATAATAACCACAGAATCCCAGGAATCTTTGCAGTTCTTTTAGATTTTTGGGCTGTGGCCAGATGGTCAAGGCCTCAACTTTACTTGGGTCGGTCTCTATTCCCTCGGTGGATACTATGTGTCCCACATACTTTACTGATGTTTGAAAGAATTGACACTTATC
Organism: Neoceratodus forsteri; assembly: GCA_016271365.2. Classification (NCBI taxonomy): domain Eukaryota; kingdom Metazoa; phylum Chordata; order Ceratodontiformes; family Ceratodontidae; genus Neoceratodus; species Neoceratodus forsteri. The sequence goes on from CM057454.1 coordinate 1,191,542,486, forward strand.
AATGGACAGTTTAGGCCAAAGTCCTCCAGTCGGTCCAATACCTTAAATAATCTGCTCTCATGTTCCTCCAGTGAGCTGCCAAACACAATAACATCATCTAGGTATACCAGGCACTCTAGTAAGTTCATGTCCCCACTGCACGCTCCATCAATCGTTGAAAAGTGGCTGGGGCACCTGAAATCCCTTGAGGCATCCTCATGAATTCATAGAACAAGCGGACAGATAAAGGCCGCCTTCTCACGGTCCTCTGGGGCCATCGGGATCTGGTAGTACCCACTGGAGATCCAGCACAGAGAACCACTTGCTCTCGCTTAGGCAGTCCAAAGCATCCTGAATGCGGGCATTGTGTACTGATCAGGGATAGTCCGCCAGTTTATGGTAAAAAATAATCACACACATCCTTACTGTTCCATTCTTTTCCTCACTACCACAATGGGGAAGCATAAGGGCTTCTGGATTCTTGTATTACACCAGCAGCTAACATCTCTTGCAGATGCCGCCTCACATCATCTATGTCAGCAGGTGCCAGGCGCCGAGACCTCTCACAAATGGTCTTTCGCCATGCAGCCGGATATTGTGCTCAGCTCCTGCACGCATCCCACATCCCATTCCTTTAAAGAAAACACCTGGTCTCTGGGCAAGCTTCACTGATCCTCACTTTCCATTCAGCTGGCAGCAGGAGTCGCGGAAATCAAACAAGTCAGGCGTTACTCTGTCATTCTTCCTTGAACTCTTGCTGCTGGGTAGCACTGCAGTGTCTGCACAATGCACATTAGCCAGGATGCAACCTCTGTTTACTCGAATGTCTCTTTTCAGACACATTATGAACTTGGACCATTACCCTTCTGGCATAAGCATGTGCTCTAGCGGGCAAAATACTAGGCTTGACCAGCAGTCCCTCTGGCAATTTTCCATCGCCTGGTGCATCCAACATTAATATTTTATTCTTAACATCCTTTCTGATACGGACCTCTCCTGTAAGGTACACTGGGCATTTGGCGCCAGGATCAGAGACTCAGGATCCTTCTTCCATACAATTCGACCGGTTCCTCTGGTTCTGTTTTTCAGCATCTCTCTGTGCCTCATAGGCCTTCTTAATTAAAGCCGGAACTCTTAAAGCTCTACTAGTCTTTGACCCTGTTTTCATAACACAACTGTGCCAGCCTTCCGAACATATGAGCATTTGTTCCAATCAACAAAGGGACACCATCATACAGTTCAGTGGGGGACACACTAAGGCTAGGGTCTCTACTTGTTCGGCCACTCCAGCCACGGAGGTGGGGAAAGACAGCCAAATTCGGATATACCCGGAATAGGGGTAGGCCTTCTCACTTAACCCCCATACATGCAGTCCTTCTAATGGTTGTAAGGGTACGTCTGACAAATGCTTCTGATACCAATCCTGGAACATAATTGTCACTTGGGAGCCACTGTCTAATACAGCTCTTGTAGACACTCCATTCACCTTTACAGTGGTCTCCATGGAGGGACCCACTATTCTGGACCAGTCTGGAGAGGCGGTAGTGGGGGCCTGGGCAACTGACCTTGCCACAAAAGGACGTGAATTAGCATTTTTGGTGCCCTCACTGGGATCATGTCATGCACCTCTTAACCACTGATTTCTTCTCCGAAGCTCTCCTTGTAGCCTATATGCAACTTTGTCAGTGTCTTTTGGGACTGGCATTCCTTTTCATGTGCCCATCTTTCCCACAATTATAGCAAAACATACTTTCTGGAGTTTGAGCTGGCCGAGGCGCCACACTGGGAGCCAGGGCGGGGTATTACTAACTGGAAACCTGGTCCATCTCTGTCTGCGGCGTGATAAGCATTTGGAGACATCTCTCAGTTTCTCCACTTCCATGGTCAAGGAATTGAGTTTGGAGCTGTTATCAGCAGGAGATACATGGGTGGGTACCCCCACCAACATAGCAGATGCAGTCGGATATAGGTCAGGCCCGTACTTGCAGGCGTGGCCTTCATAAGGGACTGTTTTTGAATTCCGGATCTCTCTCAACAGTTCGCCTTCATTGTGGCATATCTTTTCCTTGTCAGAGCACTCATTGACTGTCAACCTCTGCCCTGAACTTCACTTGATGGGTCACCCTCAGTCACTCGGGTCGTAGCCACAGCTGTTGGTGCAGGTACCTCCGAGGTCGCCTTTTCTCAACTCCTCAATTTCTCTCCATTAACTCATCATAGGAGGTGGGGATTCCAGTCGATTTGCCAGGCGTAACTGAAGCAACAGCAGTTTTGAGAAGGGGCAGACTTAGGATTCTGTCCAGTCTGGTTCGGTCCAGTTCAATCACGCTGGCAAACTACCCTTTCTGAGGCATTCTTGCAACAATTTTTCCAGCCGAGACATACACAGACAACAACTCCCTTGGCACTGTTGTGCATTTCTACTCTCCACCATAGGTCCTCATCAGAATCTGGGCTCCCATACATTCTCCAAGGCCTCAAGATAGGCCTGTGCAGTCGCTTCAGGGTTACTGGCCCGTTTAGCACGGATGGTAGCCAGGGCGGGACCTGGAGGCTCTCACTAACCCTCTTTCGCCGCCTTCCGAGCATTGCCATTCTAGCACTGGGGGCAACATAGTCTATCCAGGTCTCCAGTCATCCTCCCTTGGGGTGGGGAGGTGCCAGAGAAGATCCTCAACCTCGGTAAGAGTCATGACTAATGGCAGGTGCAGAAATAGGAGTCTGCATTGGTTCAGCCACCATTACGGACACTGGAGCAGGAGAGGGTGTTGGGGAGGAACACCCCAGGTGGCAAGAATAGTTTCTTCAAGTCCTCCACAGTTTTCCCTCTCCCAGCAACCATTCAGCAAATTTCTCCTCAAAAGTTTCAGATAGTGGTGGGGCTGATTCCCCGGTCTTTACTGTCCTTAGTTATCACTCTCCAAGCAGTGAGGGCTCCCTCTGGGGTAATGGTCTGTGGCACTTTGGAGCTATCTATGGGATCCTTAAACTCTACTAGGGCCAGGAAAGTGTGGTGAGCAGATTAGCATGCCGACCCACCACCACAGGGTTTTGTAAACCTTCCACCTTGGAAAGTACTCCCTGCACAGTGTCCGTATTGATACCCAGGAGGATGTCCAGGATAAGCATAGCATTTTGGGGGTCGATCTCCTCCCCAGTACACCACTCCACCAGCCGGTGCACAGCCACTTCTGTCGGGGTACCCATTTTTTCTTAACAGTGGTTCGTAAATATGGCCACTAGAGGACACACAATCCCAGCGGTGAGCCTCCAAGATGTAACCCCTAGATGGCGCTATCCCAGGGGCTACTACCCCTGCCTGATTTGCCACTAACAGGTTGAGGGGCCTGGATCCAATAGGCGGTGCCTCCACCCAGAGGTCAGGGTTTGCAATAGTTAAACTAACTTGGTCACAGCCCTCTGGGACACTGCACCCCTTTCTTCCCACTAGTGGCCCACACAATATATCAGAATTACCTTCACAGTATACACTTACCCCCAGGTCTGGTTCCGCACTGGGACCTCCTGTGAATGAGATACAGTGCAACAATCACAGTACAGTACTTTAACATAGACAAATACCTCAGGCAGTATAACTTTGCTGAAACAAGCAGCTCTGATTTATTTGGGGGATATAACAAGGACAGGGGAAATCAGGTTAATTAGCTTATCACTCTAATAATCTACCTATGGCTCTGTGCACAGGCCTATCCCTATCAGTTACTGTCCCAGGGTACCCAAGCCCTAGTGGCTAGTCCAAACCGTGGCAGCTGGTAGGGCCCTTTCACACAGAGAAAAGGAGAATTAAACAGTCAGCAGTACAGTAATTCCATTTGGATTTAATGTGGCAATTCAACAGGGAGCGACCCTGAATTAGTACTCACGACCTCCAAATAAGATAGGGTCCTTCAATGTCAGCAGGGCTCACTTGAGGTACACAAACCTCTTCACACATCCATATAAAAGAAAGCACTATACCAGGCAGGCTGCATCTGTATCCCGATCGCAATTACTGCACAATACCGGAGAACACACAGCAGATTCAGTTCCTGACAGACCGAGGCAATTTCAGCAATTCCTCCAGTCTTCTACAGGGTGAGCCTGGCTTCTACTCTTCAGAGATCCTTTGATTCTTTTCACAGGACGGATTCAGTCCTAACAAGCTGTTACACAAGCTGCAGACCGAACTCTGGGCCTTACACACGTTTTTGACTAAAACTGCACACTGAAAGCACAGGGCTCCTTCCTTCTTCACTGCCAAAGCTCAACTGAAACTCCAACCGACAAAACGGGCACTTCCTTTGAGTTCCTCCCAGTTCTTGACTGGATTGGCTGTCACTCACAATAGACTGCTGCTGTTGGTCCAAAAGGTGCTGAAGTCTAAACTACATCTCCCAGAGTCACTGCTCATACAATCCTCTTGTGGCTGGCTCAGATTATGAGTCCAAGTTCTGATTCGTCCAAGGCACCATTTTAGAGCTAGCTTACCCCACACTGATTGGTCCAGTTCAGCAGTTCAAAACTAGAATGGGGAACTAGCAGACACAGTTCTGACCGCAAAGAAAGCAGGTTAGACAAACTGTAATTTCATTATTACTGTAAATGATTTCTGGCAAACAGTTACATCTTTCAGATAGGTTCCTTTGCACTCCTAGTGACTGCAAAATGAAGTGAATTGGCAGCAGCTCGAGTGATACTCAGAGAAGCACACAGTCCCCCCATACAAACTAATTATGTCTGCAAGCAGACAGCTCTTAAAGAGACAGTACCAGAGGCTCTAAAAACACTCACTGATAAATGGCTTAAATGCCAAACACCATTCAGGCTTGGAGCATTCAAGCAAGCTCCTGGAAGTCTTTTGGGAACCCCCATTTGCAGGGGGGTTACACCTGTAAACAGGCTTTGTGCCTAGCAGTCCTTACCCAGTTACCAAAGAATGAAACAATAAAGGCTCGGTAGCATGGTAGTAGTTATCACCTACTGTGCCAGGTGTGAACTGTAGTTGTTTGGGGGACAGTCAGAGAAGACTGGATTGAGCATCCCGTGGACTGTTCTCCTCTCCTCTCCTCCCTCGGGGGGGGGGGTCTGATGAACTGCTGCTTTCCTGCCAACATGCAGGGGCAGGATGGTAGCACAGTAGGTGTGTCTATGTTAGGGATGGTCCACATTCAGATATTGAATTGCCGTGCATGCCTCTGCAGATGCCTGCCCACACAACAGGCTCCCTCCTGGAGCAGGGGATCGCTAGAGAGCGCCACAGAAGGTAAATACCTCCTCCTTTTAGAGAACAGTTTGTGGTGGGATAAGGACTTGAATTTTCAACCCCACACAGTGACTAGTTTTTCTGCCACTGTTTCACTGGGACTCTGTTACGGGTAGTTTACTGTTTTAGAACAGGTGCTTTAAGAGTGGGAGTACTGTACTCACAGCGACTGGGTTGTTTGCTAGCTTAGGGGATCTGCTGGGTATTCGTACTGACTAGAGTTGGTGCAATTGATGTACAGCTGCAGTGATTTATCTGTTATCCTACCTGTCTCATTTGGTGTGGTAGCCCAACTATCGCCATCTTGGGGGGGGTCTGTTTCTTGCATGCACAGTAGTGTTTCCATATCGGGACTGTATTAGAATTTCTTGCGTATGCGCAGTCGGCCTCTGCCTGGTTGAAAGATCTCACTGCATACTAACTAAGCTTTCTTTGTTTCTCCACCCATATATAGGCCTCCACCAGACCCACCCCCGACCTCACACAGATGCCTGCCCACACAACAAGCTCCCTCCCTCCTGGAGCAGGGGATCGCTAGAGAGCGCCGTAGAAGGTAAAGACCTTCTCCCTTCAGAAAACAGTTTGTGGTGGGTGTTAGCCCAATGATGCTTAGCGATGACTGCTCCACCCAGCCACCCAAGCTCGACCATAGCTTTATTGTCGCCTTTCTATGACATCACTTCCTGGCTATCTTTTTTCTAAGTCCCCACTTTCCGATTTTGCAGGTTATACCTGATGGCCACCAGAGGGCCTAGTCCTCCTCGGACTCCTTGCCACTCTCTCTGAGACACAGCCCTTCTCTCCTGCCCCTCTCATATCCAAATGCTACCACTGCCCTCAGCTATACACCCCCCTTCAATTGCCTTATCCGCACTCCTAGCTATCACTTCCCCCCCAACTCCTATCCAAACTCTCCCCACCATCCACTCAGTTTTTTGGCCACTAGGAGTCACTATTTCACACCCCATTTCCAGCTTCTGACACAGCCAGCCTAGCCACCACAGACACCTGGATCTCCACTACACCACAGCCCAAAGGCATCCACCACATGGGAGTCTTGAACCTGGTACCCTACGCACCAAAGTCCACAACCCTACCACTGCAACAAAGTGGCAGTCACCCTCACTGAAGCACAGTGCTGACCCATATTCTGCTATTACGACCACCACCACCAGTTCAATATGTACTCTCTTCCACTACCATTGCACATTACCATTCCCGGCCCTCATGGTGCTCGCCTCCTTACAATCTGACCCCACTAGTAGCCCACCAAGGTCAGCATCTGATGACCACCACATTATTCCCACCCCCACCCTCACCACAGAACCTATGCCCTAGCACCCACCCCCATCCACCCCATACTCCGCACCCCAGTCCATCCTTGACCTACCCCTCACCACCTTTCAAGCCCTCCCGCCCCTACCAATTCCCTGCATGCCAACTGCCCAGCCCCATTCTCGACACTGAACCAGGGTCACCAACCACTACCCCCCTCTAGTAAGAATACTCACACTACTACTACTCCTCTCAGGAAATGTCCACCCCAACCCAGGTCCCACCCCCACCTACTCACCTAAGACACCACCCACAGGACTCCGCATAGCCACTCTGAACATATGCAGCCTGCCAAAAAAATCTACTATGCTTCAATGTTGGGCCACCATATATCAACCAGACATTATTGCTCTAGTTGAGACCTGGCTATCCAGTTCTACTGCAGACTCCTTTGTCTCACTCCCTGGGTACACCCTATACCGGGACGACTGGGTGGGAAAACGTGGCGGTGGCTGTGTGATCTACATCAAGGATAACATTATTGGCCACATGCTCCCACCACCCAAGCTCAAAAATGGTGCCCAAGCACTCACCTTAATAATCACCCTGGACCCCTCCAGGGTCCCACTGTACCTTACAGTCTCCTATGTTCCCCCTGAGAACCAAAAGCCAGCCATCATATCCCTCTCCAATTATCTCTCCACCTTTCCACACAAAACTGAACAGACACTAGTAGGAGACCTAAATATCAACTGGCTTAGTCCGTCAACTGTGCCAATGAAGGACTTTTTCTCTGCCATTGATATGGCTCAGTTGGTCACCCAACCTACTAGACTTCAGCCCTCTACTGGTACCAGCACCCTCCTGGATGTCATTATCTCAAAACGCCCTCACAAAATCCAGGATATAAAAGTTCTTCCTGACTCCCTAAGTGACCACTCACCCATTCTATTCCTGTGGCCCTCCTCCACCCCCAAACCCATAGCCCAAACCACCTTCCGTAGGCATCTCAGACCAGGGGGGTTAAGTAAACTCAAACAACTCCTTGCCCAATTGGACTAGTCCCCCATCAAAATAGCCCACAGCATTGACATTGCGCTCGATCTGTTCACACAGGCCTTCACTAAAGCCTGCGATCTCTATGCCCCACTCACCAAACACCACACCAAAAGGCAAAATGCTCCCTGGATCACCCCCCCACTCCAAAAACTGAAGGAAAGGGACAATCTCTGGTACAAAGCCACGGAGTCTGGCAGGACAGCTGACAGACAATCCTATAATGCTGTACGAAACAGTGCACGCGGGCCATCCGCAACACCAAAGCAGACTACTACCAATCTACTCTCACCGCCACATGGGGATCCGCCCGAACCTTCTGGAGTAATATCAAAGAACTCAATGGGAAATCACGCTCCCCACCTCCCTCCCAACTCCTTATTGACGACACCATCTCCACTGACCCACTTACCATAACAAACTGTCTAAACACCACCTTCACAGATCTCAGCTCTGTCATCCCCAGTTGCTTCATTGACCCTGTGCCCGAGTCCCAACCCCCGATCTTGCAGCGCCCCTTTACTTCTTTGCAAAATATCGCCCCAAGAAGCCCGTCCATATCTGCAAAATGCACTTAATAGCAATAACCCTAGCAGTGATCCCCTACACGCCAGGCTCCTTTGGCTAGTTCTCGAAGTCCTAGCCCCCCTCATGGACCTACTAAACAGATCCCTTTGCCTGGGGCAATTCCCCAGTGCCTGGAGGACAGTTGTTGTTACCCCCATCCATAAAAGTGGCAACAAATCCTCTCCCAGTAACTATCATCCCATTTCCATTCTCCCCCCCCCAAAGCCTTAGAAAAAGTGGTTGCCACACAGCTCACGGAATACCTGGCCAAGCATGACATCTTATACCCAGAGCATCGTGGCTTCCGCCCAGGCCATAGCACAACCACAGCTCTCCTAGAATTCACCAACTTCCTACACTCCTCCCTAGACTCAGGTAACATTGCTGGAGCTGTGTACATTGACCCATCCAAGGCCTTTGACACGGTCTGCCATCCACTACTGCTTGACGCCGTCTATCAACTCGGCTTCTCCACGGGCCCCCTGGCATGGTGTGCCAGTTACCTCTCCTTCCAGTCCCAATGTGTCAAAGTTAACGGGACCCTATCTGACACACTACCCATCCGCTTAGGGGTACCCCAGGGCTCCATCCTAGGGCCTCTACTATTCACCCTCTACCTGAACACCTTGCCAAAGGCCTGTCCTGAAAAAATCCTACTGTATGCAGATGATGCAGTGCTCTGTGCCTCACATCACAAATCTGCTCCCCTCCAGAACTCCCTCCAAAACACCTTCTCTCAGGCCAAAACATGGTTCAAGAACCGTAGACTGGTCATAAATCTCAAAAAGACGAAATCTATGATTTTTTCCCACCATCAAAACAAGGCAAAAAATGCCACACTCCGCATCCTTCCCAGCACCCGGCACCCCCTTGAACAGGTACCTACCTACAAATATTTTGGACTTATCCTTGACTCTGGCCTTACCTTCCACGACCACATAAACATGCTAGCGGTCGCTGCGAACACCCAAATCGGACTCCTATACTGGCACAAGGATTGCCTCCCTCCTGATGCCCTTAGGCTTGCAATTACCTCCTCTATACTGTTCCTCATGGATTATGGGCTCCCTGTTTATGGGTAAGCAGATAACACCGTCCTCCAGAAAATTCAGATCTCCTTCAACAAGGCCTGCAGGCTCCTAACTGGTGCCCCTAGGCTCACCCACACCTGCTCCCTCTACTCTACTGCCAATCTCCTCAACCTCAGTGAAAGACTCCACTATCGGTCTGATAGTGGTGCCTGCTGACAAAGAAAATTCTGCTTGGTCTCTCCCCTCCTGGGGTCTCCGCCTCCCTCCAATCTGCCACCCCCTCTATCTCCACCTGCAACTCAAACAAAGCCATCCTGGCAGTACCCAGGGTTAAAACCTCCCTTGCCCAGAGATCTTTCCACTATAGGGCCCCTGTCTGGTTCAATGCACTCCCTACCACCATCACCAGCACCCCAAAGATTGCCCCTTTCAAAGTGACTCTCTGCAACCACCTCCTCAATACCCGCTCCTGTAACTGCAACCAGCCTGCGTATAAAACACCCCCATAGGGCCCAACCCCCCCGACAATGTCCATTTAAGGACTGCCACCACGCACATCTATGTCTATTCAATCCTCCTGAATTAAGATGTACTGCACTATGCTCTCTCATGGTAATAATTGTTCATGTGCTTATGTAAATATCTGTAACCAAATCTGTATATATTATCTGTTAACAACGTCTGTATGTAACACATGATGGCTATACCATTGTAACTGTCTGTTTCTCACTGTCCTTCATGTGACGGGGTACCTTTGTAAATGAGCCGTTGGCTCAAAGGTTGTAAATCCGATACTTCAAATAAAAATTAAAAAAAATAAAAAAATTATACATTCATGGACAGTGAGCCACTATGTGCTCTGCAGCCCTACGAGGAGAAAATGAGTGGAAAGCCATGACCATGCAGGATGACACTCTAGTCCACTGCAGGCCTCCGACCGCCGACAATCTAGATTGTACTTCAGAGGGGCCTGGCCAGCCCTGCAATGGTGGTGGTGGTGGGATCTGTGGGGGACTTTGCCAGAGGAGAGGTAAGCCCTGGAGAAGGTGGGTGAGGGGGCCTGGGTGGACCGGAATGGGGGGGGGGTGCTGGTTGCACAAGGAGGATAAAAACCATGATTAAAAAATATACATCTCCAATGTCTTCTGGAAAATTATTGTTGGAGTTCCTGCTGTATCATCCTTTAAAGGAGAACTAAAGGCAAAAACTGGAAAAACATATGTTTTAAGTCATGTTGTGAGCTTCTGAACAGTACTAATGTGCCTGTAATGGTATAAATGGTTGAAATTCTATTTTAATTGATTCTACCCAATTATGGGGGTTGGGGCAGCTATGCTCATGTGGTTTTGTATTCCAGTCCAGCCCTACCTATCCCACAATGCACCTTGAGTCAGCTGGCCCTGACCTTTCATTCAGTCTGTTTTCAGTATTGAGAGAGAACTGTTTTGCCTTGTGTTCAGCCAATTTTAATTTAATTTTAATTTACTTTAACAAACTTTAGGATTACAACCTTTGAGTCAGGGACTCATTTACAAAGGCTCCGTATCAGAAAAAACAAACATAAACACTTAATACATATAGACATAGAATGGCAGCTAAAGGTTACAGTTTTTTTAGTTATACAATATTGCAGAATCAAGATCAGATATACATTGCATTGAACGTGTTACCGAGAGTCGTATTTCACAGTTTTCAAGAGAACAATGAGTTTGCTGATAAAGGGAGGGAGTAACAGGTTTGATATTTACAGCGAAGTAGAGAATTAGACAGATATCTTGTGAGTGCAGCAAAAGGAGGCATTGTTAATAGGTAATGTTTAGTAACCCTATCGGTAGGAGCTCAGTGGCGGGGTGGTCCCGTAAGATGATAGATAGATGACCCGGCACTAGCTGGTACATTGGCAGCGCCGTGAAGTGAGAATGTGCTCTTTGAGGGCCGACTTGAAAGGTCCTAATTTGGACATGGAGGAGACGTTGGTGGGGAGTTCGTTTTACCAGGCTGGGGCCCTGTGTGGGAATGACCTTTGGGCTAAGGAGGTCCTAACCCTCGGGATGGACCATACCTGTTGGTTGGCAGTGTGGGTGTTCGCCAAGGTGTGGGAGGATAGGAGAGAGGCAGAAACCCCCAAGAGGGTAAGCCCTAGGTGTATTTTCTTTGTGAGGAGCATGTTTGATAAAATAGCCTTTCATCCAGGGTGAGGAGATTTGTCAGGGTATATAAGGTACAAGTATGGGTACGCTTGTCTGCCCCGGAGAGGAGTCTGCATGCTTTGTTTATGGCCAGGTGGATTTTGTTAAGGGTTGTGTGGTCAGCAGCTGAGTAGACAGTGATCCCGTAATCGACTAGGGAGAGAACTGAGGAGGTGACAGTCAGATTAAGGGCTTCCGGGGGTAGTTAATCCTTGTGCCGATACAACAGGCCTATACGGACATTTATGGCCGATCTTTCACTAGCCCTTGAGGTTAGTTTTTTTTTCTTGTTTTCAGTACTGCCTTTGGTTTTTTGCAAGTTGAAACCTCCTGCTTAGAGTTTTGTAGGCTATTTCTTTGTTTGTGAAGTCTCAGTAATTAATTTACTACTTTTTGCAAACTGAGAAACTTCTGTTTTACTAGTATCCCCTCCCGCCACTCAACCAGAGGTTTGAAATCTTTTTGTTCTCTGTCTGCAGTGGCTAAACTGTCAGTTACTGATTTTACTTATTTGCTTGGTCCTGTCACATATGACAGGTTCTACAGGGCACTAGCTCATCTATACATCAGTAGTTTTGATTGAAAAAATTGGGAACCTCTTATAAAAAGTATGTACTGTAAAACTGCCCTTAGCGTTAGGAAAATGCTACACTGCACTGATTGCCTTACAAGACTTTTAAGGCTGGTAAACCTCTGCTTTGCCTCCTAGCTGTTAAATGGGCAAGCAGTTGTTTATGCTGTATACCCTAGATCAGTATCAGCCTCCACAGCCATCAGCACATTAGTCTTGTTTCAAAATTATAGCATTCCTTTTTTTTGGGGTGGGGGCACCTATGCAAATTCAGAGGTGCATCATAGTACACACTATTGCATTTCAAGTGGTAGTTTTTTAGTCACTGCCCCCAAGTCTGCAGCACAGTCAAAATGTTTCTCTACCTGTGTAGAAACTGTCCCGTATGGTTTTAATTTTGTAAAACAAACCGGTCAGGTGGTACTGAGGGTTGAGGCACTGGACACCACACCTCGCGCCATGCCGGCAACCCAAGTTCAGGAGCTAGCTCGGGCACTGGCAAGGACAGGTTGAGGACTGAGCACCAGCAGGGCTGCTCTCCTCTCCTGGGGGGAAGGTTGGGGCTTGACCGGCATACCAGCAGCTCCTGGTGGAGATTGGGGGCGCTGAAGTACGCAGGCAGCACATCTACAGCGTGGCTGATGCAAGGCACGGTTGCCATGCACCATTGTGTCAGTAGTGCACCACGCAAGGGGGGGGGCACCAGAAAAATGGAAAAAGCCTGGCTCCGCAGGGTAAGACAGCACCTGGCCCCCATGCCCGCCGCCGGATCCATCTTGCCTGGCCTTTCAGTTCCTCTGCCCAGGCCCTCACCCACAGCTGGAGTCTATGTATGAAAGAGCACCGAAAGAGGAGGGGCAGCCCCACCCTGGAGGGGTTCAGCTGGGGGTGCTGGCTGTGGGAGGAGGGGGCGGAGAGAGAAGGCTCAGGGTCAAAGGGGACCTCAGGCAGGCAGGAATAGGCAGGATGCCTGAGAGAGACTCCATGGGCCGTGACCAGAGGGAAAAAGATATACTGTATATTTTTTTTATTTTATAAAACAAAAAGCACACGTGTCGTGGGCTGCATAAGTATAGTGTTCAGGAACATTTCTATCCAGCTGTGTCATGACATGCTTCAAAATTATTGACAAACACGTGTGAAGCTTTGAAGAGAAAGTGTGCATTGTAGTGGAGAATCCTGGCACTCTGAATTTTATATATAACCATGAGTGTTGCTTCTTTTTGTTTGTAATTGACTTACTGTTATGTGATTTTAATTGAATTGAACTGTTGTTGGATGTTGTATGAGTTTGCTCTTTTTATATTGTTAGGCGCCTTGGCAATGGAAAGGTGTCATATAAATACATTTATTATTATTATTATTATAATTTATTCTTCGGGCGCTAGTTCGGAGGAGCACCAGCTGGAGGAGGTGCCACTTCCAGGTGCTGTGGTGGCTTCGGGAGAGCCCGATCAAGTGCCACCACCTAAGGCAACTATACACTGTGCAGATGGCATGCAGCTCACTAACTGCTGATGTCACAGTCACCAAGAGAGCTTTCCAGGGTACCTACTTAAGGACTGCTGTAGTCTTGGGGTCAAATGGTTGTTCCAGACTGGCTATTAATGTTGCCGATTAGTGAGCTGCATGCCATGTGCACAGCATATAGTTGCATATATTTAAACTAGAAGGGGGACGTGGCACCTGGCAGAAAAGGGATCTTCGACCTAACTGGGACAATCCAGCCTGCACTCTACCAGCACGTGAGGCAAGGAACAGACGAAGGATGGGATGCTATAAGGGTGGGGGGGCGGATGATGGAAATTCTAGCTAATGCGAGGAGCCTAGGGAACAAAATGGCAGAGCTGAAGGAGGTGGGGCTGGATGACTCAGATCCAATAGCAGTAACAGAAACATGGTGGATGGAGGGACATAGCTGGGAGGTAGAACTACAAGGGTACAACCTATTTAGAAGAGATAGGGCAAAATGGGGGGGGGAATAGCCCTCTATGTGCATGAGGGAGTTCAATGCAATGGAGTTCAATTCTGGAGGCCCCATCGGTAAGGGGACAAGGATAGGCAGTAGACAGTACAGGGAAGCATGACCAAGATAATTCAGGGAATGCAGGGCATTATCCAGACAGGGTGCAGTTTGGTGTTGGAGCCAACTGCAGGGGGATGACTGGGTGGCTGTCAGTCCAATATGGCCCTGTCCACACTGCACATGATAAATCATTTCCAGTGCTTTGAACACGTTACCGTGAACTCCAAAAACAGGTCGCGTCCACACTGGTAACAGTTTACCATGTGATTTTAAAACTGTTCTTTAGACCTGTCAAGATGTGGTCTTTAGGTCAGAATCGGAAATGGTTCATTATCTGTAACCTTTCTCTTACCAGTGCGATTGCGTGACTGTACTGATTCCGATGCTGTATGTATGTATGTATGAGGATGCCCTGCAAGGCACTGTGGGATAGCCCCTTGATTCAGTTTGCAGCACTCGCATGGAGCTCCAAAAAAGAGCAGCAGTGTGGATGGGAGGTGACCATTTAAAGAAATGGTTCATCGTCAATGTGGACGGACGGTAACGGTACATACCATACCGGTTTTAAAACCATTACTGCTCAACCGTGTGCAGTGTGGACAGGGCCTAAATCCCCAACACCCAATTAAGTATGTGGGAATAAAAAAGCCTTGTCCCTTTCAGAGGATCTGATCCTGCGAGGCTGAAAGGTCCCAGCACTAATGTGCAGTCCTCTAATTTACTTTAAGTAGGTGAATCTTTTATATATAAAATTCACAGTGCACCAAGATTCTACACTGCAATGCACAGTTTCTCTTCAAAGCTTCACATGTTTGTCAATAATTTTGGAGACAACCGGATAGAAACAACAAGACAACCGGATAGAAACATTTCTAAACACTACACTTATGCAGCCCACGACACGTGTGTTTTTTGTTTTATAAAATTAAGACCATACAGGACGGTTTCTATACAGGTAGGGAAACATTTTAACTGTGCTGTAGGCATGGGAGGCGTGACTAAAAACAAAATCTACAACTTAAAATGCAATAGTATGCCTTAAGATGCACCTTTGAATTCGCATAGGTGCCCCCCCCCCCAAAAGAAATACCATCATTTGAAAGTAAAGTAACGCACTGATGGCTTTGGAGGCTGATACTGATCCAGGGCAAACAACATAAATATTTGCTTGCCCATTTAACAGCTAGGAGGCAAAACAGAGGTTTACCAGCCTTGAAAGTCTTGTAAGGTAATCAGTGCAGTGTAACATTTTCCTAATGCTAAGGGCAGTTTTACAGTACATACTGTTTACAAGATGTTTCCAATTTTTTCAATCAAAACTACTGAAGTATAGATGAGCTAGTGCCCTGTAGAAGTTGTCATATGTGAGAGGAGCAAGCAAGTAAAATCAGTAACTGTCAGTTCAGCCACTGCAGACATCAACCAGCATGGTAATGAAACAAGCATTTGTCAATGCCGAATGTTTGCTTGCTGGCATTAGCAGTGGAAGTACAGGAGTTAGACAGATGCAATATAGGAATGGCATTGAAGTACTGAACTAATGCCAACTCCACCCTCACCCTGCAGAGATGGGCAGGCATTTGGGTGTGCCATGACGGTCACGACATTTCACCTCACCCTACCCTTTAGACACTGACAAGTGTCGAGGTGTGCCTTGGGGTGTTTCACCTTTACGTTCACCTCATTCCATAAGGAAATACACTGAAATGGGCACAGTATAGGAGAATGGGGTGCACTCTGGGGGCAAAGGGTCCAAGGCGCACCTCGATGCCTGTCACTGGCTGCAAGGTGGGGGTGGGGGTGCAATGGCATGAGCATTACTGTCGACAATCCCAAGTCACACCCCACCTGTCAGTCCCTACAAGGTAGGGTGTTATGGTCGAGTTTCTTGGTATTTTTACTCCAAGTTTTCCACATTAGTTTTTTGTAACCCCACCGTGTGAAAAGTGACACTATGGGCGACTGCGCCATTTGGCGCCACAGATGCAAAAACACATTTCGAACAGGATATGAAAAGTGACAAGTGTCAGCAGGGGAGGGAGAGGTTTGAGCGTCCGATGGACAGCTCTCCTCTCCCAGGAGGGAGGGGGGCACCTGATCGGTGCTTGGCTGGCCTCTGGCGGAAGCCAGAGGCATAGCAAGTACAGGAGCACACAAGAAGGGGTTGGGAGTGGTGGAACGTCGGCGGGAACGCCTTGACATCAGGGCGCCGGCCACTTCCTCAGAAAGGAGGAAAAATACACAGCTGGAGCACAGGTAGACGGAGCACCGGTACTGACCCTAATGGTGACTGCCTGCCTGACCAGCGGGGGACCCGATGAGACATTGAAGTTATTGGGACGTTGGGGTCCCATCCCATACCCACCTGGGGGGTATATCCACGGCTCCATGGGGGAACTCCTGGGGATTCAGGTAAGGCAAGTTATGGGGTGGCACCTTGGTGTCTCCCGAAGAAGCATAGCTCTGGGGTGAGGAGGAGATAAAAATAGAAAGTATAAAAAAAAAAAAAAAGTGATAGATGTACTGTTTATGAGGAGGTGTAAAAAATGGCAATGTTGAAAATATGGAGTGAAAATATACAAAAACTGGTGAAGTCACGAGCGTGCGTAGGAACTGCGCAACGTACACCCATAATGTAAGTAGTCGGGAATTTTTACAGCAGATTTTCAACATAGGCATTTTTGCACCTCCGCTCATGAACAGTGTCACTGTGATTTTTGTAATCTATCCCAAACACTAAATTCCCCCAGTGACCGTGCTATTCTGCGCCGAAAGTGTGAAAACACATTTCAGCCAGGGTGTGAAAAATGACAGCTGTACTGTTCATAAGGAGATGTGGAAAGATGTCAATGTTGAAAATCTGGACTGGAAATATTACAAATTCGTGAACTTACAAGGGTGCGTGGAAATTGCCCAATGCACGCTCGTGACAGAGTCATTTTATGGACTTTTGTCACCAAATTTTCAACATAGCCATTTTACCACCTCTGCTCATGACCAGTGTCACTGTGATTTTCTTACTGTGTCCCGAACATTGATTTCGCACACCGACTGCTCTAATGTGCGCTACCTGTGCGAAAAACACATTTTGGGCATGATATGAAAAATGTCAGCTATACTGTTCATAAGGAGGTGTGGTAAAATAGCAATGTTGAAAATCTGGACTGAAAATATTAAAAATTCTCAAAGTTACGAGTGTACGTAGAAACTGTGCAATGCACCCTCATTAAACAGTCATTTTTGGGAATTTTTTCACCACATTTTCAACATAGGGTTTTTTGGGGGCCTACCTCATGAACTGTGACACTGTCGTTTCATTACCCGGTTCCAAAAGGTGGTTCCACGCAGTGACTACAAAATCACCTTTCGGAACAGAATAACAAAATGACAGTGACTGAATTCATGAGGTGGGTCCCCAAGAACCCCATGTTGAAAATTTGGTGAAAAAATTCCCCAAAATCGCCGAGATATGCACCAAAGTTGAAAAAAAAAAATGTATTGCATTATACTGCTTACCGGCATTTCTTCAGTTCACGGTCGACTTTGAAGAGTGCAGACGTGTTCCCGGTCCACCAAGATCGCCGCTACCGCCTCCAGAGGTAAATATGGGGTGGGGTGTGTGAGGTGGTGCAGAGGGTGGGCGGGTTGGGGAGGGGCGAGACAGTCAACGAGGGACTGTTTTTTTTGTTTTTTACCGGCGTCTGTTTGTTTAGACTACATGGGACTTTTGCCATGTTGGGGTGGGCTCTCAGCATGGTAGCTGGAAGTTTTTGGTGGGGAGCCAGTGGAGCCGACGGGGGATTGGACACCCCCGTTAGCCATACAGACGTCTGCCACACTGGGGTGGGCTCCAAGCATGGCATGTGGAACTCTGGTTTTGGGGGGGTACAAACTGCACAGTAGAGCCGACGGGGGATTGGGCACCCCTAGGCAGCCATACGGACTTTTGCCATGCTGGGGTGGGCTCCCAGCGTGGCACTGGAAGTCTGTTGGGGGCAATAGAAGCCGACGGGGATTGGGCACCCCATCGGTCATACAGTGTGCGGGGGAGCAGCGCGCGCACGCTGGGTGGGCTCCCAGCGCTACTTGGTAGACAGAAAACGGGAGCTGTCTATGACACAGCTATACAGATGCAGTGCAGAGTGAAGGCACTTTGTATACTTCTGACAGCAGTATGTAACTTACCTGCAGACGGAAGTATACAAATTGCCTACACGTTACCACTGCTGATTGCATCGTTTTTTGCTTTTAACTGTACGCCACTGCATCTGAACGGCTGTAATAGACAGTTCCAACATTCATTGGCATGGTGCAGCCATGCCTGCAAAAGGGAGCAGGGCATTGGAAGTGGGGGAGGCACACCTACGAAAACTCGTATGGAGGCACTATGTTTCTTGCACATGCGTGAAAGCAAACATAACAAAAGGGATTTACACCTCTGGTTGAGCGGGGGAAGGGGATACTAGCAAAATAGAAGTTTCTCAATTTGCAAAAGGTTGTAAATTAAGTGCTGAAACTTCACAAACAAAGAAACGGCCTATAAAACACTAAGCAGGAGGTTTCAACTTGCAAGAAAATCAAAGGCAGCACTGAAAAAAAGAAAAAAAAACACTAACCTCAAAGGCTAGTAAAAGACTGACTGAACACAAGACAAAACACTTATCTCTCAATACTGAAAACAAGACTGAATGAAAGGACAGGTCCAGCTGACCTCATCTTATGGGGACTCAGGATGCATTGTGGGATAGGTAGGGTTGGATTGAAAACAAAACCACATGAACATGGCTGCTTCCACCCCCACAATCATGGGTAGAATCAATTAAAATATGAATTTAAACCATTTATACCACTACAGGCACACTAGTACTGTTCAGAAGCTCAGAACATGACTTAAAACATGTGTTTTTCCAGTTTTTGCCTTTAGTTCTCCTTTACTGTAACTCTGAGTATCCCAACTATCTGAAAGACCTTCTGAAAGAATACACTCCCGCCTGCCCTCTTCATTCTGCTGAGATGGGTCTCCTTACTGTTCCACGCTCCCGCCTTAAATCTTTGGGAGATAGAGCTGTTTGTGTAGCAGCTCCTGTGGTGTGGAATGCACTTCCAGTTTTAATCAGAGGATTCTGCCCCTTGGAAAATTACAAGAGTCTACTCAAAACATGTCTTTTAGTCAGGTGTTTGGGACTACCTAAGCCATAGAAATTTTAACCTGTAAATTAATCGGTAGCCCATGATGATAGCGCTTATACAGTAAATGAGCAACTGTAGAAACAGCAACTGATTTCTAGCGCTATCATGATCCGCTGCCCTGCAAGGGTAGCGATGCTATAGCGTCTAGAGCGACCGGAAAGGGATGGATGAAGAGCTGTAGGGGAGGGATAGGAGGGAGGGTTCAGAAGGATAGGTGAGCCTGCTGCAACCAAGCCAGCTCTGTGGTGTGGTGGTGAGGGTGGCTGGCTATGGTGCAGTAGGCACTGGGTTTGGGACCTGCTGGGGGAAACAATTTTGTGGCTGTGCAATTTTTTTTTCAGACAGAATTTCGCCCCCTCCTCAACATGCACCCCCCTAGAGTTGAGAAGCCTAAGTAAGGGGGTGGGGGGGCACAACACCCCACCACAAAAGCACTTTATTTCACCGGATGTCGGTTCACTGAGAAATGTATATTGGCGAGATGCTTTTCAGCGATATACATTTGCGATGATAGCGATCGCTGTTTTTCGATTGCTATCATCACATGGAACCAAATTAATCTTATGAGTTTTTGCCTTGATATGCATATATTGTTTTTATATTTGTTTTATTTTTAATTGTATTAAGTTTGCTGTCTGTATGGTGCTTAACAAGTAAGCTTGCCTTACCTATCCTGGGGTGCATACTATCAATTTCTTGCGATTTATTCACAATCAACGTACACAGCAGTACAGTATCCAGAGTTGTAGTGATTTCAATTGCACTACAAACATCCTCTGTTGCTCCCTGGATGTGGCGAGTTTCCCAACACAACTTATTAAATACCGAATTGAAATATAAATTTGGACTTTTGGCTGTGACGGTATCAAATGACATTGTCTTTTTTCTGGATCTCCCCTTGCTTAGTGGTCCCACCCTGTGCTTAAACATTTGCTTTCCCTGGATTTAGCTATAGCCTTCGGACACCACATGGGATCCCCCTGCCTGCCGTACTCAACCCTTGTTGCCGTCTCTCACCCATGTGCTCCCTGAGGTCCTCCATCACTCCCTGCAATTCTGGATTACCCCAGCCAGGGGATCTTCCTGCAGGCACCAGGGAGGAAGTGCAAAGCAAAAACAGCTCAGGCCGCTCAAGTAGTGTGCACGAAAACAAAGTGCTACGGTAATAGTGAACAAGTATCAGCACAACTCCAAGGAGGGTTTGGAGCGGTCGTGAGTTGGCGTCTGTTTTATGTTTAATAAATTTATTTGACTATTTGAAGTGTCCTTGGAGTTGTGCTGATACTTGTTCATTATTACCAGGGACAAAGTGGCTTGGGATGTCGGATCTTCCTGCAGGCACCAGCGAAGAAGTGCCTTGGGATGTCTGGAGTGACTGTCGGTGGGGATGATGATGGTGTGCTGAGCTTTTAGGTGGGCTGGAGGAGGGAAGGATACAGAGGGCCATCATCTGGCACACCAAAGACAGGCCTTTTTCCGTGTTCTTCCATCCCTCTGTCCACCTCCCACATCATGGCTGCACGTTACAACATCCTAGTGGGTGTACAGCAGCGTGAGGTCACCCACGCCTCAAGTGCACTTCCACTGGGCTAGTACCACCTAGAGTCACTCTAGGAGTGGTGCACACCATTTCCTACCTGCCGGGCAAGAGACCATCAATGCAGACACTCCCTTGCCCTCCCCACCAGTTTTCCCCCCCACAGCCATCCCAGATGCTGGGTGCAAACCCAAGCTGCCAGCATGCAAAGCAGGCCTCACTATGAGCACCACAAAGCCAACTCAGCTAACGCATTTTTAATATATTTGCTGTGTCTTGCTGTGCTATTCCCAAATTTCTTTTTCTTCTTTTTGTGCCAGCCTGATGTCCCTTCTTCAGTTTTCTAAAGCTCATTTCTGCCTGGCCCAAATCCACTGGCTGCTGGGCCATGAAAGGCAGAGGGGAAGATGTTTCATGGCATGAAAGGAAAAAGTATAACAGTAATTGCACAGTACCTTTATGGTGGAGAAATAAAATCAGAAAAAAAGAAGACTATATACCAAATGCAAAAAAACAACCTACAGAAATTGTCAGCTGTACAAAAAAATAGCAAATAAAACAAAAAATGAGGTTAGAAAAGCCAAACAAAATCTAGAAAAACAATTAGCAATTTCAACTAAAGACAATTACAAAAAGTTTTATAATTATGTTGGCTCCATGAAGGGTAGCCAAGTTGGGCTATGGCCTTTACAAACAGATAAAGGGATGGAAAGTGATAAGATCAAGATGGCCGTGGAATTAAATAAATATTTCCTGAGCATATATAAACCAAAAGAAAACAGCAATATTATTAACCTATCAAGCGTAGAATATTTTACACCTTTTACAATTCAAGAAGTACTTACAACCCTAAAGTAAAATAGTTCAGTAGGCCGAGACGAAATTCACCCCAGATTCCTAAAAGAACTGACAAATCATTTCTTAGGTCCACTAACGCTTCTATTTAATGCATCCTTGAGTGAAGGTAAAACACTTGCTCAATGGAATGAGGCACTTGTCACACCAATACATAAAAGTGGCAGTAAAAACGACACGGGGCATTACAGATCCATAAGCTTGACATCAGTCGTGGGTAAACTGTTAGAAAGCCTGATACAACGTATAACTACACATATAAACAAAATGGGCAACTAGACACAACGTGGATTTTTTCCTGGTAGATCCTGCTTGACTAATTTACTACATTATTTCGAGCCTGTTAGCGCAGCACTGGACGAGGGCTTCCCGGTTGACAGAGTTTTCTTGGATTTTTCAAAAGCATTCATTACTGTCCCTCATAAAGCCGTAATAGAATAACTGATTAAATTCAAAATCCATCCAAATATCATACACTGGGTTATCTCCTGGTAGGATAATAGAAGGCAGAGAGTGGCAATTAGGGGACGTATGTCACCCTGGAGACAAGTCACAAGTGGGGTCTCGCAGGGCTCTGTCTTGGGGCCTACCCTTTTTAATATCTTAGTACCCTCTATGCAGACTTCCAGTAATGCCTGGTTGTACAAGTATGCAGATGATTTCAAAATAGGAAGCATAGTCAACAATGAGCAAGCTATACAAGAGTTCCAGGAGAATTTAGACAAACTTGGAAAATGGGCTGATCAGAACAAGATGATTTTCAATTAATCTAAATGTACAATAATAACTGGCTTGGCCTTTTTCCCATAGGGAAACCATGGCGTAATTTGCTGTTATAAAGGAGCATTTATAACGGCAAACACATGCATGGTTTCCCTTGCTCTGCACATGCCCTGCTGCAGCTTTTCCCTTCCGATCGCTGACCACATGTTTTTCCCCCTGGAAGACTGAACCGCCACTCGGACTCGGAGGTAAGTGTAAATTTAAAAAGAATATCTACAAGGGGAATGAAAACTAGTGCTTTTTACTGAAAAAAAAAAAAAGGTTTTCAATAAATAGAAAAGGAAACAGCGAGTCGCAGGCCACATGCTAAACTATAACCACGCTAGGGCTGCACAGGAACCTTCATTTTATATAATTGCTGTGGCAAAAAAGACAAACCCAGCAATTATATAAAATAACAAGCATTTGTCAATGCCAAAAGTTTGCTTGCTGGTATTAGCACTGGAAGTGCATGAGGTAGACAGATGCAGATTAGGAAGGGCAGAGAAGTACTGAAGTGACGCCAACCCCACCTCCGCCCTGCAGAGTTAGACATGCATTGGGGTGTGCCTTTGGGTCATCGCCTAACGCTCATGCCATTTCACCTCACCGTATTGTGCAGATACTGACAAGTGTTGAGGTGTGCCATGGGGTGTTCAGCTTTACGGTCACCCCATTCCATAAGGAATACGGTGAAATGGGTGCAGTATAGGAGAATGAGGTGAACTTTGGGGTCAAACAGTCCAAGGTACACCTCAATGCCTGTCAGTGGCTGCAGGGTGGGGTTAGGGGTGGAATGGCGTGTGTATTACAGCCGGCAATCCAAAGTCACACCCCTGACGCCAGTCAGTCTGTACAGGGTGGGATGTATGGTTAGAAACCCCAACACCCCGGGCATGTGTTTGTATTTGCACTCCAAATTTTCAACATGGACTTTTTGTCACCCCACCTCATGAAAGCTCTTAGGACCTCTGCTCATGAACAGTGGCACTGTGATTTTGTTAATCTGTCCTGAACGTTGATGTTCCACAGTGATTGCGCCATTCTGCGCCAGTTGTGTGAAACCACATTTTGGGCAGGATGTAAGAAATGACATCTGTACTGTTCTTAAGGAGGTGTGCAAAAATGGCAATGTTGAAAATCTGGAGTGAAAATATTAAACATTATCGAACTTACGAGTATGCATGGAAACTGTGCAATGCACGCTCATAACATAGGCATTTTGTGGAATTTTGTCACCAGATTTTCAACGTAGGCATTTTGGGACCTCTGCTCATGAACAGTGTTACAGTGATTTTCTTAATTTGTCCCGAACATTGATGTCCCACTGCGACCACGCCATTGTGTGCCGGATGTGTGAAAACACATTTTGAGCAGGATGCGAACAATGACAGTGGTACTGTTCATAAGGAGGTGTGAAAAAATGGCATGTTGAAAATCTGGAATAAAAATATCAACAATTCTCGAAGTTACGAGTGTGCATGAAAACTATGCAACGCACGCTCGTAACAGTAATTTTTTGGAATTTTTCAGCAAATTTGCAACATAGTTTTTTTGGGAGCCCACCTCATGAACACTGACACTGTTGTTTCATTAATTGGTCTCAAAAGGTGATTCCGGCACTGACTGCAAAATCCCTTTTTGGGACCAAATAACGAAATGACAGTGACCGAATTCATGAGGTGGAGTCCCAAGAACCCCATGTTGACAATTTGGAGCAAAAATTCACAAAAATGGTCGAGATATCCACCTAAGCTGAAAAAAAAAAAAATCACATTTATGCCATTATACAGCTTACCGGAATTTTTTCAGTTCATGGTCGGCATTGAAGAATGCAGAAGTGTTCCCAGTCCATTGAAGATCATCGCACGGGGCTACAGAGGCAAGTATGAGGTGGGGGGGTGAGGATGCAGGGTGCGCAGAGGGTGGGTGAGGACTGGGGAAGGGACCCAACAACGAGGGACCATTTGCTTTGTTTCAGGTAACAACAATAAAAAACAGCACTGCAGAAAGTTTTTCATTTTTTTATAGGTTTTGGCCACACTGGGGTGGGCTCCCAGTGTGGCACATTTGGTTTGAGGGGGGAGGTCATGTTAGCCACACTGGGGTGGGCTCCCAGTGTGACACACAATTGGAGTGGGGCTGCGCCAGGAAAATGCTGACACGATGGGGGGGATTAACATGCTGACCGGGGGATTGGGCACCCCCGTTGGCAAGCATGTCTGTGTTTGGGGGCATGATGCCAAGGGGGATTGGGCACCCCCTTGCAAACCACAACACTAAAGGGGGCACAAGTGCCGACAGGGGGATTGGGCACCCATGAATGAAGTCGGCTTCCTATTCCTATGGACTGTGAGCAGCGGGCAGCGAGCCTCCGCCTGCCATATTTACTGAAATGTTACACCAGGCAAGGCACACCCTGCAATGGTGGGTTGCTCCCTCATTGCAGTGGTGAAATTGTTTCAAGGTGGTGGCAGGCTTTTGCATTGCTGTCATAGACAGCGTGCTATTTCATTTGTGCCACAGAGCCCAGCCTGCAAAAGCAGTGGTACCACTGGCCACAACACGACCGCACCTCCAAAACCTGCTATTCCAAGCTACCACAATATGTTTATTGCACACGCGCAAGACAACATAAAAATGACTTCAGTTTCTACGAGGACTAAAATCAAGGGCCCTAAAAGATTTAGGTGACAAATGAAATAAAAAAGAAGGGCTTTACAGTAATTGTTAGCCACTATACAAGACCATACTACAACAGTCTTTAATTTCATGTCATGTAATAACATTAACAGAGAAAAGAAGATAAAAGAATATGCAAAAAGACATAGTTAAGCAACTACCAATAACATCAGGCAGGTCTGCATCTCATTTTTATGTTTTTGAGCATTAGGGAGTAGGGTGGACAGTGTGCAGTGGGAGGGAGTAGGAGGGTTTATGTGCACTCCGGGTGTCAGAATGGGGAACGGAGGGAGCAGGGTGCACAGCATGCAGTGGGAGGGAGCAGGAGGGTTTATGTACATTCGGGGTGCAGGACAGGGAACGTTGGGAGTGAGGTGGACAGCATGTAGCGAGAGTGAGCGGGAGGGTTTACTTTCAGTCCAGGTGACAGGATGGGCAACGGAGTGAGCGGGGTTGACAGCGGAGTGGGAGGGTTTACTTTCACTCCAGATGCAAAGAGGGGGAAACAGAGGGATTAGGGTAGACAGCACGCAGTGGGAGGGAGCGGAAGGATTTATGTGCACTCGGGGTGCTGGGATGGGGAACGACGGGAGCAAGGCAGACAGCATGCAGTGGGAGGGAGCAGGAGGGGTAACTTTCACTCCAGATGCCAGGACGGGGAACAGAGGGAGTGGAGCAGACAGCACGCAGTGGGAGAGAGCAGGAGGGTTTACTTGCAGTCCATCTGCCAGGATGGGGAACGGAGGGTGCAGGGTGGACAAAACATAGTTGGAGGGAGCAGGAGGGTTTACTTGCACTTCTGGTGCTGGGACAGGGAACAGAGGGAGCAGGGTAGACAGCACGCAGTGGGAGGGTTTAATTGCAGTGCTGGAGCCTGGACAGGGAATGGAAGGAGCGGGGCGGACTGCACACAGAGGGAGGGAGTGGGAGGGTTTAGACCCCAAATCAGTTGAATAGCCAGTTATGACCGACTTGCAACCCATTGTTTGTTTATTTTTTTTGTACTTTGTATTTTTCCACCTACCTGTGCCTGCATTAGCCCCTCTCTTTGGGGCTCCTATGGTATCCTGCACCAGGGCCCCTCCACGGGTCATCTGCGATTATGGATGCCCCACTCTATGTACTTCTGATATCCAGATGACCCCCTTCCCCGTTCGGGGTGAGGGAGTCCTCCTAATCTTCTCCAGACCTGCGATGAGTGTGTACTTTGTGCCTATCGGCCCCTGGACCTCCCCGATCGCTGGCTCCTGAAGCCTGTCTACCGGCGCCAATGCAGGCATTTTTCCTCCTGGTGTTTTCTCCCCACTCCCTAGGGCATCAGCATGGTAGGAGGGCAAGGAGCTGAAGGCATTCTGTGATGTGCCCCTCGCTCCCATCCTCACCTGAAGTCCACCCTTCCACAGCTGCTACCTCTATACTGCACCTACCACCCGAGTTCCCCCGGCTGGCAGTATTGCAGAGAGACCTGCAGATCACCCACCCCAGAGAAGGAAAGCAGCCGTTGGGCACTCAGTCCTTCTCATCCCCTGCTGACCCCCAGTGGCCCATGCTCGTTTCCCAACACAGGTCGCCGGTGTGCTTCGAGGTAAGGTGCCAGCACCTCAGTCTTCTGCGGCACCAGGCTAGCTCGACTTGCAACCCATTGTGACTGATTTTTTTCAGCCAGTTTAAAATTTATGACTGCAACTGAATGAAGAAATTTCAACCTATTTTTTCAACTCCAACCAGTGTAGAAGTTTATTTATGTACTCGCAACACTGCACTCACACACATTCAGAGAGCTGCAACTTAGAAAAAAGCGGTAAAGGGGGCCAAATGGCCACAAAAATTGAAGCAGAAAACACCCTGCCTCAACTCAGGCCTTTCTGTTGGTGTGTGCACGTATCTGTATCTCTCTCTCTCTGTATCTCTCTCTAGAAACATAGAATTTGATGGCAGATAAGGACCGCTTGGCCCACCCAGTCTGCCCATTTCCCTGCCTACTGGATAAGCTGCAGATCCTAGTTAACCAGCAGCCTACTTCTTCCTACCCCCACCCCCTAGAATTGCCTTATGACTGTCCCAAGCATGCTTGAATTCCACCACTGTTTTTGACTCCACAACCTCCTCCGGAAGGCCGTTCCATGCATCCACAACCCTCTCTGTGAAAAAATACTTCCTTAAATTACCTCTGAGCTGCCCCCTCTATCTTCAAATTGTGCCCCCTTGTTCTTGCACACTTCTTTTTTTGAAAGATGCTACCCTCTTGGACTTTGTTGATTCCCTTGAGGTACTTGAAAGTTTCTATCATGTCCCCCCTCTCCCTCCTTTCCTCGAGGCTATACATATTAAGCTCCTTAAGTCTCTCTTCATATGTCTTCCGGTGCAGACCCTGCACCATTTTAGTTGCCCTCCTCTGGACAGCTTCCATCCTGTCTAGGGTCTCCAGAACTACACACAGTACTCCAGATGGGGTCTGACCAGCTGTCTGTACAGAGGGATAATAACTTCCTGTTTTCTACTGGTGATGCCTCTCCCTATGCATCCCAGTATCCTCCCAGCCCTCCTTGCTGCCCTCTCACATTGCTTGCCCACCTTTAGGTCATCTGATATGACTACCCCCAGGTCCCTTTCCATTTTTGTTGTTGTTAGTATCTCACCCCCCATTGTGTACTCTTCCCCTGGGTTTTTGTTTCCCAGGTGCATTACCTTCCACTTCTTAGCATTGAATCTAAGCTGCCATACATTTGACCATTCCTCTAACCTTGCCAAGTCCCTTTTCATCCTTTCCACCCCACCTTGTGCATCAACTCTGTTGCAGATCTTTGTGTCATCTGCAAAGAGACATACTTTTCCTTCCAGTCCCTCTGCAATGTCACTTATAAAGACATTGAAGAGGACCGGTCCTAATACTGAACCCTGTGGTACCCCACTACTAACCCCCCTTTCTTCAGAATGGACTCCATTTACTATTACTCTCTGTGTCCTATTCTCCAGCCAATTTTTTACCCAGGCTGTCATCTTGGGACCCACTCCCAGGCTAGCTAACTTGTATATTAATCTTTTGTGTCAGACTGTGACAAATGCCTTGCTAAAGTCTAGGTAGGCCATGTCCACAGCCCCTCCCTGATCTACTACTTTGGTCACCCAGTCAAAGAAATCTATCAGATTTGTCTGGCATGACCTTCCGCTGTGAATCCATGCTGCCTTGGGTCCTGTGCCCTCTGGCCTCTAGATACTCGACAATTCTTTCCTTCAGAGTGATTCCATCATTTTCCCTACCACTGAGGTTAAACTAACAGGTCTGTAGTTTCCTGCTTCTGCCTTGCTCCCACTTTTGTGAAGGGGAATCACATCTGCCCTCCTCCAGTCCTCGGATACCACCCCATCCTCCCATGATTTGTTAAACAGGGTAGTCAGTGGTGTTACTAATTCCACCCTTAGTTCTTTTAGAATTCTGGGATGAATCCCATCAGGCCCCATTGCTTTGTCCACCTTCAGTTTTAAGAGTTCTTTCAGAACCCTTTCTTCTGTAAATGGGCTCTCTATATCTCTCTCTCTCTCTCTCTCTCGTCTACCAGCAGAGGTAGGGGGTACAAAACCATTGATGGTTTCAAGCATGGCTGGGACAGAGTTACGGACTAACAGTTACTCAGTTGGGAAGTAGTAAGTCAGGGAGCAAAGGGGGTAGTAAATACCCCATACTGACAAAAGGCCTTGGGGTATGATAGGCTGTTAGTGCAGAATGGATGGACCGCTGGTCTCCTGTCATCCTTGTCTATGTTTTTATGCCAGGTACACCACAGCACAAGCACACAGCTCTCAGTTTATCTAGGGTCATATACCCTTCGAGTCCGGTACAGAGCACACTGTGGTACATTTAGTGCTGGCAATAAGTGAAGGACTGACAGCACTTGAGTTTAAAGTCCACCACTCCAATACAGTGTGCGCTGGTACAATGCAGACTTATCCAAAGTACGATATATTTAGTGCTGGTGAAAAATGAGGGAGTAACAACCCTGGAGACTAATTGTGCTTCCTTGTTCACAGAGTCCTGGACCCCTGCCCTAGCAGAGGTTGTGAAAGTCCTAACTGACACTGTGCAAGTGAGGGTGGCGTTCACACATACAGAATTGAACTTCAGCTTACCACTGTCCAATGAGTCCAGTTTTATCACTGCATGCCACACAACTGTGTGCTGTCATGTTCTCAGTCTCTGCTTTGCTTTTCTGCCTTTAGTTGTTGCTGTCCCCTAACTTGGTTGAGACTTCTGCTCCTAAACTGCTGCAGGTACATTACACAGCTGATGCTAAAAACTTTTATTTTTCCAGCCATGTTTAGAAACTGATTTGTTTACTCAGTCTCAGTACCCGGCACCTATGGAAAGCAATTTTAGTGGTTGCAGATGACTGCTACCTGGGCTTCTGGCACCACAGACAGAAACTCTCCCTCATTGCAGTGGCCAGTTTATTTCAGGCACATCTGCAATGATGGGGTGCTCCCTCATTGCAGCGGCCAATTTCTTTCAAGTTGGTAGCATGCTTGCTGAACTAGTGTCGACACCAGCGTGTCACCACATTGTATAAAGAGGGCCAAGCCCGCAAATGCAGTGGCGGCATCGGCTGCCACAGCACCGCACCTCCACAACCCACTGCTCACCTAAGCTGCCACATAATAGTTCTTGCACAAGTGCACAAGCAAACATAATAAAAAGACAAGGGCAGAATTCTGAAGTGTGTGAACAGGTCCACATATAGAGGTGCAGCAATGACAATAGGTGCTTGTGGAGTACCTTGTCCTTTTGTCCAGTTTTCTTTAAGACACAGATGTAAGATGCCCCAAGATGCACTCAAGTGGCCCCAATAATGATACACACTAGACCAAATAAATGTGGTCTTATGGACATCCCTTTGATACAGGAATGGAAAATTCCTGAGTTTGTAATGCAAGTCCCATGCACCAAGTATTAGATGCCATCAAAGTATACATCCGAAATAAGTTGCAAAAACATGACCCTTAGGGTATGTTATGTTTTCCCCCTGCCATCTATGCAGCTGTAGCATTTAATGCTATGTAAAATATTTTAGAACATGGATTGAAGATTTCCTCGCCTCTGACTGGCTGAGTTCCATGCCAAGGGGGTACATTTATGCACCAGCACAGACTGGGGAAAAACAAGATAAAATCCAGCCCACCATAACTCAAATCAATGCCCGAGCAGAATGTTAAAAAAAGGATGTCAGACAATTTTTTCCTCCTTTAGCGGGTGATGACCCACCCCACACACACACACACACACACACACACACACACTCTCTCTGCAAACTACTCATGCTCCCATTGCCACACAACTTCAGAATCAACTTTTTGTTTCCAGTTTTTTGAACCACATATAAAAAATTGTTGCCTGCCACTGCTGAAGTTGCATGCTCTGCTACTGCCAACAGTACCAGCATTTCCTGATTGATTGCACATTACCCTGCATGACATTACTTTTACATGAAGAATTTTTAAATATTTACTGAACCGGGTGAGTGAGGTAAGAAGAGCTGTTGCTCTCCTCGGTCCTTCTCTCTCTGAACCTTGCTCATGATGCAACCAATATGCAACCACCATTTGTCCCTGTCTCACACCAAACCACGGTGTCGAGTCCAAACACATGCTGACAGTACAGGTACTTCTGTGGCCACGCACTGCTTACATTAGTGCTCTGCACTTGGGCTGCATTTCTCACTGGCAGCACACTTCACTTCTGTGACTCAGTGTTTCCACAAAAGCACAGCAAACACGGAATACTCACAGTAAAGAGTGCTTCTACGTGTTCACTTTCAATGCAGCAGTACCTCACATTATGCTGAGACTGTCTTTGTGAATCTTGTCAGTACCCCCTAGGGTTGCCACCTATCCTTTTACCGGATCATCCGTTTTTTAGGGTCCTTATCCGGTCATCCGGTTTTGATTACATGCAGTCCGGTTTTTGGGCCATTTTGAGTGCTCATATACTCTTAAAACTGACGTATCAAATCATTCACTGTTTTGGCTGCATTACATGT
The DNA here is from genome assembly GCA_016271365.2 of Neoceratodus forsteri. NCBI lineage: Eukaryota > Metazoa > Chordata > Ceratodontiformes > Ceratodontidae > Neoceratodus > Neoceratodus forsteri. The sequence goes on from CM057454.1 coordinate 1,191,573,501, forward strand.
CCAGGTTACAAAGAAGTTCTGCTGTCATAGTCATTTAGACCTGCCTTTGTTTGTAAAACCAGACTGTGTGAGAGGTGTAAAGCATGGCCATTAAGATCATTAGCAGTAAATTAACCTATTCTTTTCCACTGTGAATTTTAAGTATGGTCTTTTTACAGCTATGACAGGAAACAGTTTTTACACCTTTATGTGCTCTCATGTGTTTCTTTTTGTTTGTTCTATATTATGGTAAGTTTTAGACCCATTTTTGTTAAATTAATACTCTAACTTTTATTGCTTTTATCACTACATTTGCTCAAATTTTTTTGTATTACCTGAACATTCCATGATATTAGCTACACTTTGACAGGTCATTCAGATAAACAGCATGGAATGGTGTATCTGAAACTGTGGAATGTCTTAGAAATATGAAAAGAAACAGCAGTAGCTGCTGAGGTAAAGGGGAACACAGTGCAATATTAAGGGTACCACAAGCACTGATAATTAAGTTATCAAAAATTGGTCAAAGAATCAGAATACATGACTGACATGGAAAGGAAAATGGGAGAGTGTTTAACAGAGGGCTGAGCAATAAGCTATGGCTGAGCTTGGCACATCCAGCAGACCTGAGTTTGAGTCCCACAACGTCCACTTAAATACTGTGTGACTCTGAGCAAGTCATTTAACCTTCCTGTGCTCCTGGGTCACTCCTGTAAAATGAGCTATCTGGCCCATGGGAGATAACCTGGTTGCCAAAGAATAAAAATAAATAACTGAATAAATAAATCAAATAAATAACAGTATAAAAATAATTTACTATCACTAGTAATGTCTATTCCAACATTACAAATGGCTTTGGAGGAGGAGTGATATACTCGCCAGTCATAAAAAGGGGTGCAGCCAGAGGCGGAGTTTGGGGTGTGGTTTCGGATCTGGTTTTTACCTCATCCAAAGGTGGTAACCCTAACTCCCCCCATTACTCAGGCTCTCAGATTTGAATTGTGCTGCAATTACCAACCACATTGAGCTGCTGCAGCTTTACAAAGAAAACATTTTATCATTTAAAATGGACGTCCGACACATGCTGCCCTGCAAATTGACCGAGGCTCAGAGTTCTTGTGCAGTGCGCACAACCCCTGGCTCCCCCCTCTCTCTAATCCAGTTGCTGGGATGGGGAACGGAGGGAGCAGGGTGGACAGCATGCAGCGGGAGGAAGCGGGAGGGTCTAATTACATGCTGGGACCAGGAACAGAGGGAGGGGGGCAGACAGCATGCAGTGGGAAGGAGTGGAAGGGTCTAATTACATGCCAGAACTGGGAACTGAGGGAGCGGGGTGGACAGCACACAGGAGGGAGCGGGAGTGTCTAATTATGTGCTGGGACTGGGACTGGAGGGAGCGGGGTGGACAGCACGCAGTGGGAGGGAGTGGGAGAGTTTACTTGCACCCCGGTTGCAGGGATGGGGAACAGGGGGAGCGGGGCAGGCAGCACGCAGTGGGAGGGAGTGGGAGGGTCTAATTACAAGCCAGGACCAGAAATGGAGGGAGTGGGAGGGAGCGGGAGGGTCTAATTATGTACCGGGACCAGGAATGGAAGGAGCAGGGTGGACAGCATGCAATGGGAGGGAGCGGGAAGGTCTAATTACATGCTGGGACCAGGAACAGAAGGAGCAGGGTGGACAGCATGCAGTGGGAGGGAGCGGGAGGGTCTAATTACATGCTGGGACCAGGAACAGAAGGAGCGGGGTGGACAGCATGCAGTGGGAGGGAGCGGGAGGGTCTAATTACATGCTGGGACCAGGAACAGAAGGAGCGGGGTGGACAGCATGCAGTGGGAGGGAGCGGGAGGGTCTAATTACATGCTGGGACCAGGAACAGAAGGAGCGGGGTGGACAGCATGCAGTGGAGGGAGCGGAGGTTCTAATTACATAAAGGGACTGGGAAAGGAGGGAGCGGGGTGGACAGCATGCAGTGGGAGGGAGCAGGAGGGTCTAATTACATGCCGGGACCGGGAACAGAGGGAGCCGGGCAGACAGCATGCAGTGGGAGTGAGTGAGAGGGTTTACTTGCACTCCAGTTGCCGGGATGGGGAACAGAGGGAGCGGGGTGGACAGCCTGCAGTGGGAGGGAGTGAGAGGATCTAATTACATGCTGGGACCGGGAACAGAGGGAGCGGGGCAGACAGCACGCAGTGGTCGTGAATGAGAGGGTTTATTTGCACTCCAGTTGCCGGGATGGGGAACAGAAGGAGCGGGGCGGGCAGCCTGCAGTGGGAGGGAGTGAGAGGATCTAATTACATGCTGGGACCAGGAATGGAGGGAGTGCGGTGGGAAGCATGCAATGGGAGGGAGCGGGAGGGTCTAATTACATGCTGGGACCAGGAACAGAAGGAGCAGGGTGGACAGCATGCAGTGGGAGGGAGCGGGAGGGTCTAATTACATGCTGGGACCAGGAACAGAAGGAGCGGGTGGACAGCATGCAGTGGGAGGGAGCGGGAGGGTCTAATTACATGCTGGGACCAGGAACAGAAGGAGCAGGGTGGACAGCATGCAGTGGGAGGGAGCGGGAGGGTCTAATTACATGCTGGGACCAGGAACAGAAGGAGCGGGGTGGACAGCATGCAGTGGGAGGGAGCGGGAGGTTCTAATTACATAAAGGGACTGGGAAAGGAGGGAGCGGGGTGGACAGCATGCAGTGGGAGGGAGCAGGAGGGTCTAATTACATGCCGGGACCGGGAACAGAGGGAGCGGGGCAGACAGCATGCAGTGGGAGTGAGTGAGAGGGTTTACTTGCACTCCAGTTGCCGGGATGGGGAACAGAGGGAGCGGGGTGGACAGCCTGCAGTGGGAGGGAGTGAGAGGATCTATTACATGCTGGGACCGGGAACAGAGGGAGCGGGGCAGACAGCACGCAGTGGGAGTGAATGAGAGGGTTTAGTTGCACTCCAGTTGCCGGGATGGGGAACAGAAGGAGCGGGGCGGGCAGCCTGCAGTGGGAGGGAGTGAGAGGATCTAATTACATGCTGGGACCAGGAATGGAGGGAGTGCGGTGGGAAGCATGCAGTGGGATGGAGTGGGAGGGTCTAATTATGTGCCGGGACTGGGAACGGAGGGAGCGGGTTGGACAGCATGCAGTGGGAAAGAGCGGGAGTGTCTAATTACATGTCGGGACTGGGAACAGAGGGAGCAGGGCAGACAGCATACAGTGGGAGGGAGTGGGAGGGTTTACTTGCACTCCAGTTGCCAGGATGGGAAACAGAGGGAGCAGGGCAGACAGCACACAGTGGGAGGGAGCGGGAGGGTCTAATTATGTGCCAAGACCGGGAACGGAGGGAGCTGGGTGGACAGCATGCAGTGGGAGGGAGCTGGAGTGTCTAATTACATGCTGGGACTGGGAATGGAGGGAGCAGGGTGGACAGCACGCAGTGGTAGGGAGCAGGAGGGTTCTAATTACATACGAACATATGAACTTGCCAGCAGATACAGGCCATATGGTCTATCTGGTCTGCTCGAGTGTGCAGAACTTCAGCCCATTAGACTGCAGCTGCCCCCCTCCTCCCATTAACTTTTCCCTCCCAACTGCCCCCCCGTATGTACTTTCCTTGAATTAGTCCCACCCCTCTTGAAGCACCCCACAGTCTGCACTGATATGAGTTGCTCAGGCAGCGCATTCCACCCTGTTACCACCCTTTCAGTGAAGTAGTGCCTCCTTTCCCTCCTGAATCTGCCCCTCCTTAACTTCAGGGAGTGCCCTCTGGTATCTCTTCTGTTCTGGAGAGTGAACCCACCCTGGAAGCCTACTCTGTGCATCCCCTTCAGGTACTTGAAGGTCTCGTTCATGTCCCTCCTCTCTCTTCTATCCTGCAGGGTATACATGTTGAGCTCTTTAAGTCTTTCCTCCTAAGTTCTGTCCCCCAACCCCTGGATCAGCTTTGTTGCTCTTCGCTGCACTGCCTCCAGTAGTTTGATATTCCTTTTCAAGTACGGGCGCCAGAACTGCACGCAGTACTCCAAGTGCGGCCTCACCAGGGACCTGTACAGGGGCAATATGGCTTTGCTACATCTGGATGTAATCCCCCTTGCTATGTACCCTAGCATCCTGCTAGCTTTAGCCGCTGCTTTCCTACACTGTGCTGAGTGGTTTAATTCCCCGGTCACCAGCACCCCCAGATCCTTCTCCTCGTTGGATGTGGACAGTTTGATACCATCCATCCAGTAGCTGTATCCTGGGTTTTTGGCTCCAAAATGCATCACCTTGCACTTCTTTGCATTGAACCCAAGCTGCCAGGTGTGCAACCACTCCTCAAGTCTTGCCAAGTCCTCCTGCAATAATTTGCCACCCTTCCTCCCATCCACCTCAGCACAGATCTTGGTGTAATCGGCAAAGAGGCTGACTTATTCTAGATCCCAACCGCTATGTCTGTGATGAAAATGTTAAACAGGACTGGTCCCAGTACTGATCCCTGTGGGACACCACTTGTCACTGCCCTGGGCTCCGATGCTCCTCCCCCCACAACTACCCTCTGTTGTCTGTCCCTCAGCCAGTTTTCTACCCATCAGGCTAGCCTCCACCCTATACCAAGACTCCTCAACTTGCAGGTCAACCTTCCGTGTGGCACTGAATTGAAGGCCTTGCTGAAATCCAGGTAGACTACATCTACTTCATTGTCCTTGTCCAGTGCCCTCGTGACCCAGTCAAAAAAAAAAAATCAACCTAGTTTGTCTGACAGGATCTGCCAGCGACGAACCTGTGCTGTCTGTTGTCTTGCAGATCATGATCCACAAGAAACTGCACCAGCCTTTCTTTGAAGATAGATTCCATCAGTTTCCTCACAACTGCGGTGAGGCTCATTGGTCTGTAGTTCCCTGGTTCGTCAATGGGCCCACTTTTGTGGAGAGGTACCACATGCGCCTCCCTCAAATCTCTGGGTACACATCCTGTATTTAGAGAAGTGTTGAACAGATCTGCCAGTGGCTCTGCCAGGACCTCTTCCAGTTCCCTCAGCACCCTGGAATGTACCCCATCTGGCCTGGGTGCCTTGTCTACTCTCAGGGACTTGAGGCCCTTCAGCACCTTTTCCACTGTGATGACCCCGTCTGTGGTTGTCTTACCCCCCCATGCCTACGCCCCCTTTCTTTGCAGCAACGGGCCCATCCCTCTCCCTTGTGAACACTGAACAGAAGCATTCATTAAGTACTTCTGCCTTCTTGGCCCCCTTGTCTACCCACCCACTGCCTTTCCTGATTAGAAGATCCCGTATTACTATCAATGCACCTCCCAATACGGCGCCATGAGTATCCTGCCTCCACAAGCTCCGCAGACTTGAACAGATATCCATGAGCTGTCTTTTACTATAACAGTCTTGTACAGTAAATACTGCTTCTTGCAAGAGCTGGCAAAATCAGATCTCCCAAAATGGCTCAAACTGAAAATGCCACAAAAGAACAAAGGTGCCAGTGAACAGAAACGCAAGAAAGTAAAAAAGACAACCCCCCCCAAAAAAAACCCCACAATTTTTGACTTATGACTCAAGAGTTCTGTGGCTTTGGTCCAGGCAAGGATAGTAAGAAAGAGACAGGCAACACGGGCTGCAGAACAAGCTGCTGTGGGGGTGGGGCACTTCTGACTGCAGTTCCAGGCAGGAGCATGGAGGTAAGCTACTGTCTGGATCCATATATTACAAAAAAAAAAAAAAAACAATAGGAGACTGAATTTCTTGGCTATATTACCATCTTGAGCTTTTGATGACTATGTCAGAACCTCTTGCGCTTCGCTCTTGAGATTCACGTCACCAGAACCTCTTGATGGTATTATAGTCTCAGTCCGCTATTATTCTTTTTATAAACAATGGGCATGTTTTCAGCATTGGTGTAACAATCAGGTCCTTACTGCTTCGGATTTCTATGTCCATCGACTCTATTGTCCTTTCTAATTCGGGGCGTGGCTTGGCTTGCACATCACTCGAGGTACAGTTATCAGTATGTGCATGAGGGGACCACTGAACGATGGAGGCAGTGCAGGGGTGCATTCACATGTGGTGCAGTTCCTAATGTTATCAAAACTATGGTTTGGTCCCCCCACCCCAGTGGAAGCTAAACGTGGTGTTAGGGGCATTAATCATTTGTCCGAGCAAATGGAAAATGTCAAGATGTACTATTTCATGGTAGAAACAGACTTTCTAATGGTGATCTGTCGACCAGGAGAATGGGTGGAATACGCGCACTTTCCTGCAGCGAGCAGACATCATATTTCACAAGAATAGGCAAACCATTCAGTCCTTCATACCAAAAGTGAACATGGAATGTCAATGGTCCCAAGACATCATACTGCCCACCTACTACTCTAATTCGAATTCCCACAGGACAGGTCCCTACATACAATGGAGCTCAGATGTCAGTTACGCAGATATCTTCAGGTAATCCACAACCTTAGAAAGACAGACAATTTATGCTACTAGGTGGCCAGAAAGTCCATTGGGAAGCAATCAAGCCATCAACTGCTACGTGCCTTAAGGATGCTATCAGCAAAGTGTACAGGGCAGCTGGTCATGAGGTGCCAGAACAGTTGAAGGCCCATTCCACCACAGCGATATCTACTTCATGGGCTGAATAAACCCAAGCTTCAGTGTCGGACATGTGTGCAGTGGCTACATGGTCATCCATGCAGACGTTCACCAGGCATTACAGGCTGGATGTCCTCACCTCGGGTCAGCAGGACTCGACGAATAGGCCCTACAGGTGGTACAGCACAAGGGGTAGGGTACTAACCCAAAACTAGTCCTCTTAAGTAATGCTACAGTGAGAGTAGAGTACCCACCTGGAATAAGTCCTCGAATGTACTGCTGCAAAGATCCTGCGGTTAAGGTCTCTAGAGTACTGTAAAGAGTGTGAGACATGTAACATACATTTTCTCACCTGGTAAAGGTGAAATATGGTATTGGTAACACTTTTCAGTGCTCTGTAGCCTGCACAATGGAAACTTAATACACAGGTTCTGTAGTACCTAAGTTTCACTTTGTTTACTCTGCCAGGGATGTCAGATAGATGCAGCTTTTAGCTAGAAGATAACACCTGTTGCATTTGATGTGTATGTTAATACCACAGTCATGACCATTCTTATGGTTGTAAGAGTGGTCACACACACACCTTTTTAAGGTATGAGAACTGCAGGTGAGCAGTTCAGATACCCAAAGAACCACAAGATTGGTCTTGGTGGTGGTGTTAACACATTATTGATTGAGCACAATGAAAAATATATAAACTTTTTTTTTTAAAACCTGCCCCGAATGTGCCTGTTTCCAGGGCAGCTGCGCATGAGACACTTTTCACAAAATAAGACTGTCTCACGAGGAGAGGAAAGGAGTGCTCCCTTTGCTGATGAAGAATGACATTGAGGGTTACAGAGCATGAGTAAGGTAACATGACTAGACAGATTCATGAGGGAGAATGGCATTGAGGGTTACACAGCATGAATGGGGGTAACACAGGACTAGACAGATTCCTGAGGGAGAATGGCACTGAGGGTTGCACAGCATGAATGGGGGTAACACAGGACTAGATAGATTCCTGAGGGAGAATGGCATTGAGGGTTACACAGCATGAATGGGGGTAACACAAGACTAGATAGATTCCTGAGGACAGTGGCACTGAGGGTTACAGCATGAATGGGGTACACAGGACTAGATAGATTCCTGAGGAGAGTGGCGCTGAGGTTTACACAACATGAGTAGGGGTAACACAGGACTAGACAGATTCCTGAGGGAGAATGGCATTGAGGGTTACACAGCATGATTAGGGTAACACAGAACTAGACAGATTCCTGAGGAGAGTGGCACTGAGGGTTACACAGCATGAATGGGGTAACACAGGACTAGATAGATTCCTGAGGAGAGTGGCACTGAGGGTTACACAGCATGAATGTGGGTAACACAGGACTAGATAGATTCCTGAGGGAGAGTGGCACTGAGGGTTACACAGCATGAATGTGGGTAACACAGGACTAGATAGATTCCTGAGGGAGAATGGCACTGAGGGTTACACAGCATGAATGGGGGTAACACAGGACTAGATAGATTCCTGAGGGAGAATGGCACTGAGGGTTACACAGCATGAATGGGGGTAACACAGGACTAGATAGATTCCTGAGGGAGAGTGGCACTGAGGGTTACACAGCATGAATGTGGGTAACACAGGACTAGATAGATTCCTGAGGGAGAATGGCACTGAGGGTTACACAGCATGAATGGGGGTAACACAGGACTAGATAGATTCCTGAGGGAGAATGGCACTGAGGGTTACACAGCATGAATGGGGGTAACACAGGACTAGATAGATTCCTGAGGGAGAGTGGCACTGAGGGTTACACAGCATGAATGTGGGTAACACAGGACTAGATAGATTCCTGAGGGAGAATGGCACTGAGGGTTACACAGCATGAATGGGGGTAACACAGGACTAGATAGATTCCTGAGGGAGAATGGCACTGAGGGTTACACAGCATGAATGTGGGTAACACAGGACTAGATAGATTCCTGAGGAGAATGGCACTGAGGGTTACACAGCATGAATGGGGGTAACACAGGACTAGATAGATTCCTGAGGGAGAATGGCACTGAGGGTTACACAGCATGAATGGGGGTAACACAGGACTAGATACATTCCTGGGGGAGAATGGCACTGAGGGTTACACAGCATGAATGGGGGTAACACAGGACTAGATAGATTCCTGAGGGAGAATGGCACTGAGGATTACACAGCATGAGTAGGGGTAACACAGTACTACACCGATTCCTGAGGGAGAATGGCATTCAGGGTTACACAGCATGAGTAAGGGGTAACACAGGACTATACAGATTCCTGGGGGGGAATGGCACTGAGGTTTACACAACATGAGCAGGGGTAACACAGAACTAGGCAGATTCCCGAGGGAGAATGGCAATGAAGGTTAACAGCATGAGTAGGGGTAACACAGGACTATACAGATTCCTGGGGGGGGGGATGGCACTGAGGTTTACACAACATGAGTAGGGGTAACACAGAACTAGACAGATTCTCGAGGGAGAATGGCGATGAGGGTTAACAGCATAAGTAAGGGTAACACAGGACTAGACAGATTCCTGAGAGAGAATGGCATTGAGGGTTAAACATCATGAGTAGGGGGTAACACAGGACTAGATAGATTCCTGAGGGAAAATGGCATTGAGGGTTACACAGCATGAGTAGGGGTAACGCAGGACAAGACATATTCCCGACAGAGAATGGTGCTGAGGGTTACACAGCATGAGTAGGAGTAACACAGGACTAGATAGATTCCTGAGGGAGAATGGCAATGAGGGTTACACAGCATGAGAAGGGGGTAACACAGGACTAGATAGATTCCTGAGGGAAAATGGCATTGAGGGTTACACAGAATGAGTAGGGGTAACACAGAACTAGACAGATTCCTGAGGGAAAATGGCATTGAAGGTTATACAGCATGAGTAGGGGTAACACAGAACTAGACAGATTCCCGAGAGTGAATGGCACCGAGTATGAGTAGGTGTAGCATAGAACTAGACATATTCCTGAGGTAGAATGGCACTGAGGGTTACACAGCATGAGTAGGGGTAACACAGAACTAGACAGATTCCTGAGGCGGAATGGCATTGAGGGTTACACACATGAGTAGGGGTAACACAGGACTAGACAGATTCCTGAGGAAGACTGGCACCTAGGGTTACACAGTATGAGTAGGTGTAGCATAGAACTAGACATATTACTGAGGTAGAATGGCACTGAGGGTTACACAGCATGAGTAGGGGTAACACAGAACTAGACAGATTCCTGAGGCGGAATGGCATTGAGGGTTACACACATGAGTAGGGGTAACACAGGACTAGACAGATTCCTGAGGAAGACTGGCACTGAGAGTTACACAGTATGAGTAGGGGTAACACAGGACTAGATAGATTCCTGAGGGAAAATAGCATTGAGGGTTACACAGCATGAGTAGGGGTAACACAGAACTAGACAGATTCCGGGGAGAGAATGGCACTGAGGGTTACGCAGCATGAGTAGGTGTAACATAGGACTAGACATATTCCTGAGGTAGAATGGCACTGAGGGTTACGCAGTACGAGTAGATGTAACACAAGACGAGACAGATTCCCGAAAGAGAATGTCACTGAGGGTTAAACATCATGAGTAGGGATAACACAGGAGTAGACAGATTCCTGAGGAAGAATGGCACTGAGGGTTATACAGTATGAGTAGGGGTAACACAGAGCTAGACAGATTCCCGAGAGTGAATGGCACCGAGGGTTACACAGCATGAGTAGGTGTAACATAGGACTAGACAGATTCCTGAGGCGGAATGGCATTGAGGGTTACACATCATGAGTAGGGGTAACACAGGACTAGACAGATTCCTGAGGAAGAATGGCACTGAGGGTTACACAGTATGAGTAGCGGTAATGCAGGACGAGACATATTCCTGAAGGAGAATGGCACTAAGGGTTACACAGCATGAGTAGGGGTAACACAGAACTAGACAGATTCCCAATGGAGATAAGGGCTATACAACATGAGTAGGGGTAATACAGGACTAGACAGATTCCTGAGAGAGTATGGCAATGAGGGTTACACAGCATGAGTAGGGGTAACATAGGACTAGATAGATTCCTGAGGTGGAATGACACTGAGGGTTACACATCATGAGTAGGGGTAACACAGGACTAGACATATTCCTGAAGGAGAATGGCACTGAGGGTTACATATCATGAGTATGGGTAACACAGGACTAGACAGATTCCTGAGGAAGAATGGCACTGAGGGTTAAACAGTATGAGTAGGGGTAACGCAGGACAAGGCATATTCCTGATGGAGAATGGCACTGAGGGCTACACAGCATGAGCAGGGGTAACTCAAGATGAGACAGATTCCTGAGGAAGAATGGAATTGATTGTTATACAGCATGAGTAGGGTTAACACAGGACTAGACAGATTCCTGAGAGAGAATGGCACTGCGGGTTACACAGCATGAGTAGGTGTAACATAGGACTAGACACATTCCTGAAGGAGAATGACACTGAGGGTTACACATCATGAGTAGGGGTAACACAGGACTAGACAGATTCCTGAGGAAGAATGACACTGAGGGTTACACAGTATGAGTAGGGTTAACGCAGGATGAGGCATATTCCTGATGGAGAATGGTGCTGAGGGTTACACAGCATGAGTAGGGGTAACACAGGATGAGACAGATTCCTTAGAAAGAATGGCATTGATGGTTACACAGCATGAGCAGGGGTAACACAGGACTAGACAGATTCCTGAGGAAGAATGGCACTGCGGGCTACACAGCATGAGTAGGGATTAACCAGCTCCAGTGTTGGAATTACGTGGGGGGGGGGTGGCTTTGAAGTCAGCCCCGCTAGCTCGGGTATCATTGGCTTTGGCTTACAATGGGGAAAGGAGCTCAGTATATACATAGAAGCGGACCCCTAGCTCCCAAAGTATAATTCTAACACTGATCATGTCAGGTGTCCAGATCCACTGTTCAAGTTCAAGTTCAAGTTTAAGTTTATTGCAGGAAAGCTCCATTGAGCAAGCTCATTCACAAGGAGGTCCTGGGTGCATGGTACAACAAATATACAATGCAGGCAATAACATAAAAATACATAAATGGCAGACCAGGTCCTAGAAGGTACATGGGTAAACAGTTCTGGGTGAAAAACAAAAACCAAAAAAATATTTAGTACAAGTTGTTTAAGGAAGGCAGTGTAGTGAGAACAAACTAAGGAAGTAAGGAGGAAAGCTAGGGAGGGAGTTTAGAAACAGTTACAGGTGTCCTTTATTTTTGAAGCCACCAGTTTTTTGAAGAAATTTACTGAGACCACACTGGATAGTTTCAGAGTGGATTGCAGCTGGTTCCAAATAGTCGGTAGGGCACTTGAGAAGTCTCGTCTGCCAAAGGAGGTACGAGTCCTAGGTGCGTCGAGTAGGATAAAATCTGATTTCCTAAGGAAATAAGAGCTGTGGGCAGTACTGATAAGTGCTACCAATTAGCTTGGTAATTTATTCAGAAGAAGTTTCGGGTCCAAATATCAGCATGGAGTATGCGTCTAATGGTAAGTGAAGTCCAACCAACAGCTGCGTATAGTTCACAATGGTGGGTTCGGTATGGGTAGTTTGTAATGAAGCACAGGGCGTGGTGATAGAGAATGTTCAGTTTGTTTAGGTTAGTAATTGCTGCAGAAGAGTATAATACGTCCCCATAGTCAAGTAAAGGGAGGAAGGTGGTCTGAACAAGCCTGAGTCTGGTTTCCAGGGGAAAGAGGGACCTATTTCGGAAGAAGAAGCCTAGTCTAGCTTTTAGTCTTCTGGACAGGTCATCAGTGTGCTCGCTGAAGGAGAAATTGTTGTCTAACTAAAAGCCGAGGTATTTAAATTTAGAGACAACTTCCAGTGGTTCACCTAGGGATGTAACAATGAAGTCTTTAGGTGGGACAGTGAGGGTGACGGAGGAAGTATTGGGGGAAAATCATGGCCTTAGTTTTTTTAGCATTTAGGAGGAGTTTTGTATTGATGAGATTTGTTTCTAGCTGTGCGAAATCGACTTGAAGTATATCCCTGACTTCCGATATTGTATGGCCAGATGTATACAAAACTGTATCGTCTGCAAAGAAATGCAGGGTTGACCTGGTTATTTGAGAATCGAGGTTGTTGATATATAGGGAGAAGAGTATAGGATCTAAGATGGAACCTTGCGGGACTCCCCTAGTAACTGGTAAAGAGGCAGAGAACAGCCCACCAGCTTTGACTTTCTGCATCCTACCTGATAGGTAACTGGAGAACCATTTGGTAGTAGCTAGGATAGTGCCAATATTGGTGGGGCTGTTCACAATTAGAGTATGGGCAATGGTGTTGAATGCTTTACTCAAATCTAAGAATACTGCACCCGTAATTCTTTTAGCATCCTTGGCTGAGATCCAGTCATCGGTGACTTTAGCTAGTGCAGTAATGGTGCTATGATTAGAGCGAAAGCCTGATTGGGCTGGATTGAGGAGAGAGTAGGTTTCCAGATGATTCTTCAATTGTATATAAATCAATTTTTTCGAGGACTTTTGAAAGGATAGGCAAGATTGAGATTGGTCTGTAATTGTTTAAGTCACATAGGTTGCCGGATTTAAATAAGGGTATGATATGAGCGGATTTCCAGCATAATGGAACTACGGCAGAAGAGATATAGAGGTTGACTATATGGAGAATGGGAGCAGTAAGATAGCGGTAGCCAACTTTTAAGAAAAATGGTTCAAAGCCATCGTCTCCGGCACTTTTTGTGGTATCTAAATTGATGAGTGAATCCTCGACTTCTTTAAAGCTGAGGGGGAGCAGCTGGAAAGGATGGGCTGTAGCTTTTGGGACAGTGATAGGGCTAGCATGGATACTAGTACGAGATGCGTACGGTGATGCATCGAAAGCTAGACCAGCTGTGGTGAAGTGAGAATTCAGTTCTTCGAGGATTTGGTAATTGTTCTCAATAACTGTGCCATTATGTTGATCTTAGGTGAGATGGAGGGAGCAGCGGGTCGACCTTCAATAGACTTGATGGTCCTCCAAATTTTCTGTGAGTTTCCTTTGGCTTTTTCCAGCGTGGAAACGCAGTAATTCACTTTGGTACAGTGAATATGTTTTACGCAGGCATTCCTAGCTGCTCTAAATGTCTGCCAATCTGTCGGATTTTTAGTTCTTCTTGCTAGAGCCCAGAATTTATCTCGGTTTATAAGTGTGGTTTTGAGCTCCGGTGTAAACCAGGGATGGGAGACCTTGCGTGTATGCACCTAAATAAATGGGGCATGCTTGTTAGCCAGGGTGGTGAGATTTTCATTTAGGTTAGAGACAGCCTCATCGACTGTTTTAGAGAGGTACAGATCTTGCCATTTGACCTGCTAAGGTCGGTCAGATAGCTCAGGGTGTTGAATTTATGACAGAAACGCTTGAATTTATGAAAGGAACACTGTCGTTTGGTGGGAGGGGGACAATAAGCCCCCATCTGTCCCCACACTCCTATGTTACTATAGTATGGCGTGTGTGGTGCGGGGTGCTGTATGCTTGTATCAAACCAAGTAGAGCAGCCCACCCCAAGACCCTATACCTTGATAATGTTCTTGAAGATGGTGTCCAGGAATTCGAGCAGTGCCTTCAGATCAAACTCCTTGCCATGGATGATCTGCATCTGCTTGAGAAAGATTGATTTGCTGTTCCCCCCAGCTCCGAGCAGCAGAATCTTCACCAGCTGGCGGACGGCACGCCTCTCCCGGGCCAGCAAAGCATTGATGTGCTGGCTCCAGTGCTGCATCTCCAGCTCCACATCTGGGTGGTGGTGTTCCTTGCTGCTGCTCCACTGCCCCGGCCCCCCTCCGCCGTGTCTGCTGGCAGCAGGCAGCGGCTGAGGCTCCACACCATGCCGGCCATCGTCAGCTGCGGGATCACAGGGGCCTCCGCGCGCAGCTGAAACCTGGCCAGCTACCACCTGTGGATAATCTGCAGAGACACCCACTAGCCATGGTGGATGTTGCTTGACTGGTACAGTAACCACCGAATCCCGGCAGATGGACACACAGCCTGAGCTACCCGGGGCTCCGGGACGACATGCATGCTCCAGCGGCTAGTAATTCAGTCAATGTGATGAGCATGGGTCCCGGCCTGTCATGTCAGTCCAGTTTCTCTTTAAGTAACTGGTCACAGCCATGCTCGACCCCCTTCCTTCTCAAGAGGAGCGCCAACCCCCCCCCCGTAGGGCAGGTCGCACAGAGGAGCCGATCCCAGAGTGGCAACCTGGAGCCCAGCCATTAAAAGTGCAATACCCAGGTGGGTGAGAGAGGGACAGAAGAACCCATTGCTCCTGTATACCATAGCACCAATGCCAGGATCGGGAACGGAGGGAGCGGGGTGGACAGCATGCAGTGGGAGGGAGCGGGAGAGTCTAATTGCATGCCAGGAATGGAGGGAGCAGGGTGGACAGCACAGTGGAAGGGAGCAGGAGGGTCTACTTATGTGCCAGAACCGGGAACAGACAGAGCGGGGTGGACAGCACACAGTGGGAGGGAGCAGGAGGGTTTACTTACAGTGCCACCAAATCCCAGCAGACGGACACACAGC
This sequence comes from Neoceratodus forsteri, assembly GCA_016271365.2. NCBI lineage: Eukaryota > Metazoa > Chordata > Ceratodontiformes > Ceratodontidae > Neoceratodus > Neoceratodus forsteri. Next base: position 1,191,588,618 of record CM057454.1, read on the forward strand.
CTGAGCTACCTGGGGCTCCGGGACGGCATTCACACTCCAGCAGGTAGTAATCTAGTCAATGTGGTGAGCATGGGTCCTGGCCTGTCATGTCGGTCCAGTTTCTCTTTAAGTAACTGAGCACAGCCACGTTCGACCCCCTTCCTTCTCAAGAGCAGCGCCAACTCCCATTGTGCAGGTCGCACAGAGGAGCCGATCCCAGAGTGGCAACCTTGAGCCCAGCCACTAAGAGCGCAATACCCAGGTGAGTGAGAGAGGGACAGATGAACCCAGTGCTGCTGTATACTGGAACACCAATGCCAGGATCGGGATCGGAGGGAGCGGGGTGGACAGCATGCAGTGGGAGGGAGCAGGAGTGTCTAATTACATGCCGGGAACAGAGGGAGTGGGGTGGACAGCACACAGTGGGAGGGAGCAGGAGGGTTTACTTACAGTGCCACCAAATCCCAGTGCACGGGCACAGAGCCTGAGTTACCTGGGACTCCGGGACGGCATGCACACTCCAGCGGCTAGTAATCTGGTCAATGTGGCGAGCATGGGTCCCGGCCTGTCATGTCAGTCCAGTGTCTCTTTAAGTAACTGGGCACAGCCACGCTCGACCCCCTTCCTTCTCAAGAGCAGCACTGACCCCCACCGGGCAGGTCACACAGAGGAGCCGATCCCAGCTTCCTTCTCAAGAGCAGTGCCTACCCCCACCAGGCAGGTCGCACAGAGGAGCCGATCCCAGAGTGGCAACCTTGAGCCCAGCCGCTATAAGCGCAGTACCCAGGTGGGTGGGTGAGAGAGGGACAGATGAACCCAGTGCTGCTGTATAATGGAGCATCAATGCCAGGACCGGGAACAGAGGGAGCGGGGCAGACAGCATGCAGTGGGAGGGAGCGGGAGGGTCTAATTATATGCTGGGAATGGAGGGAGCAGTGCGGGGTGTCCAGCACACAGTGGGAGGGAGCCAGAGGGTCTACTTATGTGCCAGATCTGGGAACAGAGGGATCGGGGCAGACAGCATGCAGTGGGAGGGTTTACTTACAGTGCAGGATGGATGACTGGATGGGGAACAGAGGGAGCGGAGTGGCCAGCAAGCAGTGGGAGGAAGTGGGAGGGTTTACTTGCACTCCTGCTCCCGCAATGGACAATGGGAGGAGTGGAGTGAACAGAAATGTCTCGGTAGACAAGGTATGCCCTGCAATGATGAGGTGCTCCCTCATTGCAGTGGCCAGTTTCTTTCAGACACGCCCTGCAATGATGGGGCACTCCCTCATTGCAGCAGCCAGTTTCATTCAAGGTGGTGGCACGCTTGCTGAATTAGTGTCAGCAGCAGCATGCCACCACGTTGGATAAACAGGGCCAAGCCGCAAATGCAGTGGCAGCACTGACCGCCACACTGTTGCACCTCCACAACCTGCTTCTGCAGCAAGCTACCACAACATGCTTCTTGAGCATGCGCACAAGCAAACATAAAAAAGGTCAGTGTGTGTAAACTCGAAGTTTACACACACCCTCAGGGTTAGATGCTTTTAACAAACTCCTCGAGCTTTGCTCTCGGGGTTTATGCAGCATCTAACCCCTCGGGTGTGTGTAAACTTCTCGTTACACACACCGACCCACACTTTATTCTCTATGTAATGCATCTGGGACATAATAATCTTAGAAGGTCCTACAAACTTAATAAAACATACTTACAAGAGACTGTAAATGAAAGAGACTTGGGAGTAACTATTACCAATAATTTGACATTCGAAACACACACACAAAAATCTATAGTTAAAAAATGTCAAAGAATTCTTGGATGTATTCTTAAAAATATCAACAGCCATGAGCCCAAGGTTATTGTACCATTATACACTCGTCTGGTAAGGCCACACCTTGACTACTGCTCTCCTTTCTGTGCTCCAATTACAGTAGGTGGGGAAAAAATGGTTGAAAGAGTAGAGAGAAAAGCCATCAAAAGTGTTAAAAACATGCAGCATCTAAGTTATGGGGAAAGGTTAAACAATCTAGGACTGTAGCAGCAAGAGGAAGAAGATAGCTGCTAGAACTCTTCTACTGAGACTAAAGAGCTAGAACTCTTCTACTGGGACCTTCAATTAGGGTAAAAAAACAAAAAAAACAAGAGTTAGTGTGCTTGTCTGAGTCGAGGGAAGGGAACTGTCATCTGTGCTGTTAGCTAGGTGAAGAGAAGAGCTGTCAATCAGGGGGTGTGGCTTAGGCAACAGAAAGCCAGGTGCCTGTATTTAAAACTTCCCTAGTTAGCTTTAAACAGAGAGCAGCAAGAGGAAGGAGGCAGCTGCTAGAATTTTTCTACTGGGACTATATATCACTCCACCCCACCCTACCCTTAGCCAGTTCCACTTTTATTGGCACTGGATTTGACTGACAACAGGAACTTCCTGTTTTGGAGAAGGAAGGGAGTGATCACAGAGGCACAAAAGGCTCACCATCCTAGAAGGAAAAGAATAGCTTTCCCTCACCCCCTAGCTGCTGAAGGTCTGTCTCTGAGCAAGTAAGAAGGAGACTACTGAGAAATTCAGGAATTTCCTGTCCCAGAACAGGAACAGTAGGAACTGTAAAGGCACGGAGGCAGTAGGAAAGTAGGGAGAGAAAAAAAAAAAAAGTTAATGGAGAGAGGAAAGAGTAATTATACAAAACAACAGTCGAAGGGCCACAAATAAGACGTGATGGGAGTGGTGCAGTGCAGTGGCTGTGGAGAGGCAGTCTTCCGGGAGACATTTTGGAGGATGTGGAGTTGTCTCATCTGCAGGCACCTTGCTCGTCACCAGGCTGAGTTGACCAAGATTTGGGGGGGTCCTCCTCTTCCACCCAGGGACAGACCACCAGGGCAGACGCTGCTGCCTCAGAGGTTGACAAAAAAGAGGAGTGGTTCGACCACGGTGGACTCAAGGAAGGTGAGAGTGGAGGAACAGAGGTGAATCCCTCCAGTTGTGCCTCTCCACAATCCGTACACTGTTCTGGCAAAGTGTGGTTCCTCTATGGAGGCACCCACTGTGGAAACCAAGGAGGATGCTGAGAACCTCCACAAAAGAGACCCACAGGAGGGTAGCACAGGACCCCACAAGGGAAGGAAACAACTCCTAGTGGGGGACTCAATTGTTAGGAGGGTAGAACTGGGGAGGGAGGTGCAGCCTGTCAGCACCATGGCTTGAGGGACAGGGAGCAAATCTCAGGATCGTGAGCAGCTGCAGGGGAGGAGCTGGACATCATTGTCCACCCAGGGACAAATTACCTGGCTAGGAATGGGATCAGAACAGTGCAGGAGGAGTTTGTGGAGTTGGGGAGGGGCCTTAGACACTAGCACACACGGTAACCTTCTCAGAGGTGCGGCCTGTCTATGTCATGGGTGAGGCTAGGGTGCTCCGCAACATGGGATTCAATCAGTGGTTGAAAAACTGGTGCACAGCTTTGGGTTTTGGCTTTATTGGGGACTGGGATTCCACCTAGAGGGATACAGACCTATACTGGTGCAATGGTCTGCATCTGTCCAGAAGGGGAACCAGGATCCTAGGTGATAGGTTTAAATGATTCAATGGCAAGCATTTAAACAACCAAGGGTGGAGACACTGAAAGGAGCAAGGAAATCCCAGCTCCCCCCCCAAAAAAAACAGAGCAGTTAGTGAGGTAAACACCAAGGTACAGAAGTCGATAGGGAGAAGGGCAGGGGTAAATGGAGAAATAGGCAAAGGCAGTAAGGACAGGGATGGGGCTAAAAGGGGTAAGGCCATCAAAAAATGGAGGGCAATGAGTGCCAACACCCATAGTCTGGGTAACAAGCTCCCTGAACTAGTGGCCTCAATGGAAGAGGGACACCTGGATATATTCGCAGTCACAGGAACATGGTACACAGAGAACCATGACTGGGATTTCAACATACCAGGTTACACAGTCAGGAGGGACAGGGAGGGTAGAAAAGGAGGAGGAATAGCTCTCTACATAAGGGAAGAGATCAAAGCAATGGAACTCAACGGTAAACAGGGAGGAGAGGAGGCACTGTGGGTCACCCTGGAGACAGGAAATGGCACCACAGTCCGCATGGGTGTTGTATACAGACCCTCATCTCAGTGGGAGGAAATGGATAAGGAAATGATAGGAGGCATCCTTAGGATGGGAGAAAAAGGGGAGATATTGTTGATGGGGGACCTGAATATGCCAGATGTTAACTGGAGCACCTTTGCTGCAGCCACGTCAAAGAGCAGGGTCATTCTTGATGCCCTGCAGGGGGCATGCCTCAGACAGCTAGTGTTGGAACCCACTCGGAAGGGAGCAGTCTTAGACCTGGTACTCTCAAATGGGGATGGAGAGAGGATCTCAGATTTAGAAGTGGGTAGTCATCTGCAGGCTTTTAAATAATTGATTAGCACTTTTTTCTTGGGACAATACTAACTGTACAGAAAGCATTTATATAGGTTTTCTAGAAGTGTTATGTTTGTTAAACACAGTGAGGCAAGAGTGCTATGCATTTTCACATTGTTTTAGAACTTTTATGAGGAAAACGCTAATCAATTTTTAGAGTTAAATAAAACCCTGATCTGGGAATAAGTGACCACCAAACTGTGTGATTCATGATAAACACAGCTGTACAGTCAAGTCATACAAAAGTGAGAGTACTGGACTTTAGGATGGCTGACTTTGTCAAAATGGGAGTGTCTCAGAAAAGCACTAGCAAACGGGCAAGAAGGAGGGGTGGAGAAACAATAGGGAAACATCAAAACTGTCATCACAGAGGGAACGAGCCTTTGTGTGAAGCAAATAAACAAATCAAAATGAAGGGAAAAAACACTATGGTTCTCAAAAGAGGTGGCAGGGAAGGTTAGGGAGAAAAAGATAGCATTCAGGAAGTATAAGGAAACATAGAAGGAGCAGAACAGAGAACTGTACCAGTTAAAGCAGAAGGAAGCAGGAAGGCAGTCAGAATAGCAAAGGCCCAAACTGAGGAAAAGATAGCCAACCTCGGTTAAGAAGGGGTAAAACCTTTATAGGTACTGTACATTAGGGAGCAAAGAAAGACTGGGAAGGAAGTGAGGCTAATAAAGGGAGGTGTGGGCAGAGGATGACAGTGAAAAGCAGGATACTGAATCCAATACTTCTGCTCAGTATTCACAAAAGAAGAGGAGGGGGAGGTACCTAATCCAATCAATAGAAGCACTCTGGATTGGGGGGTCAATACCAGTCCTTTCACAGAAGAAAGGGTTCCAAGAACTCCTAAAACTGAAGGTGGACAAAGCAATGGGTCCTGATGGGATTCTAAAAGAACTAAGGGCAGAACTAGTTACACCACTGACTACCCTTTTTAACAAATCATGGGAGGATGGTGTAGTACCTAAGGACTGGAGGAGGGCAGATGTGATTCCCCTTCACAAAAGTAGGAGCAAAGCAGTGGCAGGAACCTACAGACCTGTTAGTTTGACCTCAGTGGTAGGGAAAATGATGGAATCACTTCTGAAAGAAAGAACTGTTGAGTACCTACAGGCCAGTGGGGTGCAGGACCCAAGGCAGCATGGATTCACAGCGGGAAGGTCATGTCAGATGAATCTAATAGATTTCTTTGACTGGGTGACCGAAGTAGTAGACCAGGGAGGGGCTGTGGACATGACCTACCTAGACTTTAGCAAGGCATTTGACACAGTCCCACAAAAAAGATTAATAAACAAATTAGCCAGCCTGGGAGTGGGTCCCAGGCTTGTATCCTGGGTTAAAAATTGGCTGGACAACAGGACAAAGAGGGTAATAGTAAACAGAGTCCACTCCAAAGAAAAGGGGGTTACTAATGGGGTACCGCAGGGTTTAGTACTGGTTCTGGTCGACTGGAAGGAAAAGTATGCCTATTTGCAGACGACACAAAGACCTGCAACAGGGTTGATTCACAGGGAGGGGTGGAAAGGATGAGAAGGGACTTGGCAAGGTTGGAGGAATGGTCAAAAGTATGGCAGCTTAGATTTAATGCAAAGAAGTGCAAAGTAATGTACCTGGGAAACAAAAACCCAGGGGAAGAGTACACAATGGGGGGTGAGATACTAACAACAACAAAAATGGAAAGGGACCTGGGGGTAGTCATATCAGATGACCTAAAGGTAAGAAAGCAATGTGAGAAGTCAATAAGGAGAGCTGGGGATACTGGGATGTATAGGGAGAGGCATCACCAGTAGAAAACAAGAAGTTATTATCACTCTGTACAGACAGTTGGTGGACATGCCCATTATGGGGTAATCTGCACAGGTAGCAAGGCAAGTTAGCGCAGGGCTGCCCCACATTGTCTGGGGCCAGACATGTGCTGAAGTCCCTGATGCCTATGAGTCCCCTCGCCCTCCGATCGCCAGCCCATATTCAACACCACACCCTCCCTGTGCTACTGGTCCCCCACCACCCGATTGCCAGCCCGTGTATGACAAAAATCGCCCTGGTGCCTAGTGGACTCCTCCACCCTCCAGTCACCGGCCCGTACAATAAAATAAACCCTCCCTATTGCCTAGTATTCCCCACCACCCTCTGATCACCAGCTCATGTGATAAACAAAGCCCCCTTGGTGCCTAGTGGTCCCCTCCACCCTCGGATCACCAGCCCATAGAAAGTGAAGGTAATCCCTGGTGCTAGTGACCCCCCTCCGATTGCCAGCCCATATAAATGAATCCCACTCCTTGGTACTAGTGGTCCCCCCATCCTCTGATCACTGGCTCATGCAATAAAACAAACCCTCCCTGGTGCCTAGTGTACCCCCCCTCCCCTGTCTGCCAGATCATAACATAGTAATAAAGTTTCCTGGTGCCTAGTAGACCTTCCCCCCTCCGATCACCAGTCAGCCACAGAACTAGAATCCCTGAGGTGCTCAGTGTCCCAACCTTCCCTCTGGTCCTGGTCCATTAAGGTTACTACACATCCCTGGCATCCAGTGGCCCCCCCCCCAGTCACCAGTCCCCGGTCCAGTACCAGACACACCATTCAACCCTGTATAGATGCCCCCAGTAAGCTGTATGTTGCAGGTAAATAATGAACAGTAGTCCCTAGTGCATCCTGGTACCCCACCAATCATTGGTACCACCCGTGACCATGTAGTACTCCCTGGCATCTTTTGGCCCCCCACAGCGGCACTATACACCCACCCAACCCCCTATCCCTTTACCAGATTTGTCTGTGCCACAGGAATGCATACGCCGGTGACCAGCACAGCCTCCTCACACCTCTTGGCCAGCCACCGTACATCCAGGCAGCAAGCACGCATCACCCTCTCCCTATAAATAAGACATGTGCTGCCTGCCTGGATGTACAGTGGCCAGCCGAGGAGGTGTGAGGAGGGCTGTACTGGGTACCGCATACATTCCCCGCAACACTGACAACTGTGGTAAGGGGACAGGAGGGGGTTGGGTGGGTGTACAGTGCCGAGTGGGAGGCCACTAACCAGAGAGTACTACATGACCACAAGCAGTACAGATGATCGGGGTACCAGTATACACCACAGACTACTGTTTATTTCCTGCAACATATAGTGTACAGGGGCATCTACACAGAGATGAATGGGGTGTCTGGGTACCAGGCCTGGGATCAGTAAGGGGGACTGGATGCCAAGGACTTCTAGTAACCTTAACGGGCTTGGACGGGGGGGTTGGTACACTGGGTACCTGGGGGACTCTATTTCTGTGACTGACTGGTGCTCAGAGGGGATCCACTAGGCACCAGAGAGCTTTTTTAATGTGTTACAGGCTGGTGGGCAGGATGGGGGAACATTAGGCACCAGGGAGGGTTTGTTTTATTGTATGGGTTGGTGATCAGAGGGGGGGGGCCAGTAGGCACCAGTGAATGGGTTTTCTTTATACAGGCCGGTGATTGGAAGGATATCACTAGCACTAATGGATGGGTTTTATTCATATAGGACAACAATTGAAGGGGGGACCATCAGGCACCAGGGGGGTTTTGTTTATCACACAGGCTGGTGATCGGAGGGTGGGGAAACACTAGGCACCAGGGAAATGTTTCTGTTAGTATGGGCTGGTGATGGGAGGGAGGGGGCACACTAGGCATCAGATAGGTTATTTTCTATGATAGGCTGGTGATCGCGGGGGTTCCATGGACTACAGGGGGCAGGTGTGCTCCACCACTGGCCTGGCAACCACTACGGTTGCACAAAGTAAGAGGAGGTTTTGATCAGTGGAACTGGCATGGCACAAAAGGAACACACTAAAGCCTTTTGTGGGGTGCAAGTCTGCTGAATATTGGCTTTCCCCAATATTCCTGTCTCCGCTCTCCATTTGCGTACTCCCACACATAGCAGTTTGCATGGACGCTAATCCCGTTTGCCCATGCAACTGACCCTTTAATCAATGGGCTCTGGCACAAAACTCGGTTTGCGCATGCAAACATTTGAATATCAGGTCCTATGTGTGCAGTCAGTTATCTTGGGCTACCATTATCAATCTTTCATCTTGGGGCCACAGTTCTTGTTTTAGCCACTAACGAGAGTCATTTTTGGCCAACATGTCACTATTTCCACAGACCGTTATATTCCCCTTTTATTTATGTTTTTTTCCAGCTTTTTCTTTGCTGGTCTCCATCTTTGAAGATTTGCTTCTACTGCTGTTTTGAAAATTCTGTTGTCCGTTTATGAATATTCACCGGTAGACTGGCCTTTGAATACTGTACGTCTTCTTCTGGAAGGCTTGCCCTAGGTGGATGATGGAAGTAGTCTAGATTTTGGCCTTTTAGTTACATGGTGCAGAACTGTTAAGATATTGGGATCCCTGTGATGTTCATAAGCAAACTCATAAACCCACAGTTGTACTTGGGTATGTACAGTCTGTCTTTAAGAGACACATAGTAACACAGTGCTGTGGTGATGAAAAGGACTTTATTTCGGTTGGTTGGTTAGTTAGTTAACTGGATCAGCTAAATGGAACAGAGTTCCTTTTACAGTAGCAACCCGGGAGGAACCATCTTGTCCACCCTTCCTACCACACAGCAGTGAGTACTCATGATGTGTGACCCTCAGTGACCTGAAGGTGCTCTATACCTCCCAGCTTCTCAGATCATTGGCATACAATCTTGGAACATATATTTAAAATCAATTGGTAGGCAGGAAGGATACTTTTTTGTTCTACCCAGCAGGTCTGTATCTTTTTGGGGCCAGTCAAACTTTCAATGAAATCACAGGTGTGACTTGCACGTATTGCTTGAGTACCCTTTAAGCTCGGTTTTCAGATGTCATAGATACTTCTTGCTGATATTCTTCTCATTCTTTTATGTTGGATTGTTACTGCTTCATCCACCCCACCGCAAGTGTTTCTACACCTCCTCTTGCTCCAGTTCTGTAATGTTGCAAACCCCATCTAAGTTAAATTTTTCAGTGTGGTTTAACTTTCCTTCAATAAATGTTTCTTTCAGGGGTAACATCTCCTAATCTGGATTCTCACCACTGCTGTGACTAGAAAGAACCTCATTTTGGGGCCTCAGCATATTCTGTACTATTTTAGTGTGAATCTGCTGGTGCGATTTAAGACTGGACAAGTGATGAAAATTATTACCGCACTCAGCACATGTATAAGGTTTCTCTCCAGTGTGACTTCGTAGGTGTGATTTTAGAGTGGATAGATGGTGAAACCTCTTCTCACATTCAGTACATTTATATGGTTTCTCCCCCGTATGAATACGCTGATGTGAATTCAGACTTGATGAGTCTTTAAAACTCTTCTCGCAGTCATTACATTTATACTGTCTTTCCCCAGTGTGAATTCGGTGGTGAATTTTGAGACTAGATAGCTGAGTAAAACTCTTCCCACATTCATTACATTTATATGGTCTCTCTCCAGTATGAGTTCGATGATGCGATCTAAGACTGGAGAGGTGATTAAAACACTTGTCACATTTAGTGCATTGATATGGTCTCTCCCCTGTGTGACTCCATTGATGTGACTGGAGATTGGGCAACTGAGTGAAACTGTCCCCACACTGAGTACATTTAAATGGCTTTTCTCCCGTGTGAATTCGCTGATGTCTTATGAGGCTACTCTGCCCTGTAAAACTCTTCTCACATTCAGTACATTTATATGGTTTCTCGCCAGTATGGATCCGCTTATGTGATTTCAGTGTGGACAGGTGATGAAAACTCTTGTCACATTCAGTACATTTATGTGGTCTCTCCCCAGTGTGAATCCATCGGTGGGATTTCAGACTGGAGAGGTCATTAAAACTCTTCTTGCATTCTGTACAGCTGTATGGTCTTTCACCAGTGTGAATTCGCCTATGTGTTTTTAGACTAGATAGCTGAGTAAAACTTTTCTCACATTCTGTACATTTATGTGGCCTTTCTCCACTGTGAATTTGCTGGTGGGATTTGAGATTGGACAGCCGATTAAAGCATTTGTCACATTCAGTACATTTAAATGGCTTTTCACCAGTATGAATTTGCTGATGTTTTATGAGGCTACTCTTTAATGAAAAACTTTTTCCACATTCAGCACATGGATATGGTCTCTCCCCAGTGTGACTCCACTTGTGCGTGGTGAGACCTGACAGGAAATTAAAACATTTATTACATTCAGTACATTTATAGAATTTCTCTGCAGTGTGACTCCACTGGTGTGATTTTAGGTTTGACAACTTAGCAAAACTCTCATCACATTCAGAACAGTGATATGGTCTCTCTCCTGCATGAATCCTATGATGTTTTATGAGGCTACTCTGCTCTGTAAAGCTCCTCTGACATTCAGTACATACATATGGTTTCTCTCCAGTGTGAATACGTTTGTGGGATTTGAGACTGGACATCTGAGTAAAATGTTTCCCACATTCGCTGCATTTATATGGCCTCTCTCCACTATGACTCCTCTTATGGGCTTGGAGATTGGACAGTCGAGTAAATGTTTTCCCACATTCAGTACATTCATACGGCTTCTCACCAGTGTGAATTCTGTGATGTGTTAAGAGGCTACTTCGCACTGTAAAACTCTTGTCACATTCAGTACATTTATATGGTTTTTCTCCACTGTGACTCCACTGGTGTGATTGAAGACTGGACAGCTGAGTAAAACTCTTCTCACATTCAGTACATTTGTATGGTCTCTCTCCTGTGTGACTCCGCTGATGTGATTGAAGATTGGATCGGTGATAAAAGCTTTTTCCACATTCATTACATTTATACGGTCTGTTGCCAGTGTGACTTTGCCGGTGTGATTTGTGACTGGATAAATAATTAAAACTCTTGTTACATTCAGTACATTTATATGGTTTCTCTTCCATGTGACTCAGCTGGTGGGTTATGAGACTAGACATTTGACTAAAACTCTCCTCACATTCTCTGCATTTGAATGATCTCTCTCTCCAGAGTGAAATCGCTGGTGTATTTTAAGGAAGAAGAGTCAGTGAAAGCTCTTTTCACACGTTACATTTATATAGCATTTCCTCCGGAAGGAATCCTCCTGTCATGTGTTTTGATAAAGTAAAACTGAATAATTTCCATCTCACAATTGGTATTTGCTACTGTTTCTCTTCAGCGTAGCTCTACTTAAGCTTTATGGCAGTGCCCCAAATGTTAAAACTCCTCATACATTTAACAAACTTAAAGATTCTCAGGATCTCCCCTCTGTGATCTTGATTCTTCTGGTGCACTCAGTGAGGTGATGTAGATCATGGTAATTCATCTCACATGTAGGACACTAATGTTGTTTCTCAGCTGTCCAAATCTGCTGGTGTCCCTCAAGTGATGACAGCTGGCTCAGACTCACACTGCACTCCAACCTCTTTTTGACAAAAGATAAACAACAATTAGTATGTTCATGCACTTGGGTAAAACAGAATGCATAAAGTTGTTGCACAAAATGTGGATTGTATAACCCATTCTATGAAAATTCAACATTTTTATTGGACACTTTTTATTTCAGAAACTGTTCTTCTGTGTAGAAGGACACCTTTCTGATGAAGCCATGGGATGTAGTACAGAATCGAAAAAAGCTATATTGTTAATTATTAACTTAATCTGCCTTTTGCGAGACATGCTAGTAAAAGGAGAAGTATTTTATAATTTCAGTATTGGTATTGTCAACACTCTGTAATATGTTTGGTTACATTTTTAGAAGCCTATTTATGGTTGAGTAGGGGAGTGGGGGAGTACAAGAATGATGGACAGCACACATGCTCCCTGTCTAGGAGCTGAGCCCCTACCCCCCACACCAGGTCCAGCATCCTGCCAGACACAGGATGGGACACTCGAGTCCACACACAAACATGGAGTTCTCAGTAGGGAGTGTAAGGATGGACAGCATACACCCTTCCTCCTCAGAAGCTGAGCCCCTCCCCCCCACAACATTACCAATCCCGTGCCAGTCACAGGATAGGGCACCTAAGTCAAGGCAAAAACACAGAGTCCCAAATAGGAAGGCTGAGGATGGGCAGCACACACCCTTCCTCCTCAGGAGCTGAGCCTCTCACCCCCACAACATGACCCTGTGCTAGACACAGGATGGGACACTCAAGTCTACACACAAACCTGGATTTCCCAGGATGGAGTCTGAGGACAGATAGCACCTCCCTCTCCATGAGCTGAGCCTCTCACTATCACATGTCCAACCCCCTTCCAAACACAGGATGGTCACCTGAGTCCACACATGAACCCAGATTTCCCAGTAGGAAGTCCGAGGATGGAGAGCACATGCTTCCTCTCCATAAGCTGAGTCTCTCACCATCACAACATGTCCAACCCCTGGACAGACACAGGATGGGACACCTGAGATAACACATGATCCTGGGGTTCCCAGGTGGCCACACAGAGCAGTGCTGATGCACCACTGGACCAGCCTGAATGTGAGCTGCCTTCTCAGATTTGATTATTCATCCAATATGGGGAGGGATACAGTGGAAAAGCAATGCAGTTTAGTATGTTGGATCCCTGAACTATCAAACAGAGAATCACAAGTTCAAATTATAGAAACATAGATACTGCCAGCAGAAAAAGACCAATGGTCCATCCAGTCTGTCTAAATAAGTATCCCTACCTCACCCCCTCCCTAATTTCCCAACAGGTTTTCTACCCTTTCCATTCTCTCTGAATCTTTCACCTCACTATTTGCCCTCGATGGAACCACTTATTGCATGCCTTATTACACTGACTGGTTTGTTTGAGGTAGTGGTCAACCTTGCCCCCACTCTGATACTCTATCCTAGGGTTCCTCTTTCCTATGTGCATTATCTTGCTGTTCTTGGTGTTGAATCGCAGTTGCTATACTTTTGACCATCTCTTCAGCATTTCTAGATCCCTCTGCAACACCCTCACTCCCTTTTCACTGTACACCCCTTCTGCAAAGTTTTGTGTCATCTGCCAAGAGATGCATCTTGCCCTTTATACTTTCCCCTTTCTCACTAATAAACATATTGAACAGGACAGGTCCCAGAACTGATCTCTGCGGCACCCCACTCATGACTTTTCTGTCCCCTGATTTGAGTCCGTTAATCATCATGCTCTGTCCCCTCCAGCCAATTCCCCACCTACCTTACTAGTTCCTACCCCATGCCCATGTCCTCCAACTACTTCAGCAGCTTCCTGTGTGTCAAAGGGTCAAAGGCTTTGCTGAAATTGAAGTAGAGTAAAGCTACCACCTGCCCTTTATCCACCACCCTCGTAACGTAGTCAAACATCACTATCAAGTTGGTATGACATAACCTCTCTGCCATGAACCAATGTTGTTTGCTATCTTGGAGTCCACTATCTTCCAGGTATTGTACGTCACCATGCTTTCTTTGACTAAGGTCACCATCAGTCAACTTACAATGAAGCTAAGACTGATGGGTCTGTAATGGCTTGGACCTTCTCTGTCCACTCCCTTGTGAAGCGGGACCACAGCCGCAGTCCCCCAGTCCCTCAGAACCAGACTGTAGAGTGCTACTGAATAACTTGGTAAAGGGCTCAGCCAGTTCTGAACTCAGTTCCCTGAGCACTTTCAGGTGTAATCCATCTGGTTCTAGTGCTTTATCTATTTTCACGGCAGCGAGCCCATTTCTTACCCCATCCACTATTATCCCTAGCTGCACCCGCATCCTCCACCATAAATATTGAGCAGAACTAGTTGTTTTAAATGGTTGACTTCTGCTCGTCATCCTCTACTACCCTCCTTTCCTTCCTCTGCTAACCTAACCATTCAACCCATTTCTTTTTTCCCCTGTTGTACTGAAGAATTCCTTTTCACGTCCTTTCTGTAATTTGCAGCTCTGTGTCTGCCTCTGTAACCCTGACCACCTTCTTGGCCTTCTTCAGCTTGCTCTGGTACTCCTTCCACTCTTCCTCCTCTTGGTTACATAGATACATAGACAGTGTCGGCAGAAAAGGGCCTATAGCCCACCCCAGCTCTGCCCATTTAAGCTTGTAAGTTCACTTTCTGCTTTTCTAGAAGTCTGTTGCCCCTTACCCCTGATCTCCAGATTCCCTTATGTCTATCCCATGCATTCTTAAATCCTGTGATTGTTTCAGCCCTCACCACTTCCTCTGGCAGGGTGTTCCACTTGTCCACCACCCTTTCTGTGAAGAAATTCTTCCTCTCATTTCCTCTGAATCGCCCTCCCTTCAACTTCATCCCATGCCCTCTAGTCCTGGAACATCTTTTTCACTGGAAGACAGTGTATTCCTGTACTCTGTTCCTCCCTGTAAGGTACTTGTATGTCTCTATCATATCCCCTCTCTCTCCCTCCTCTCCTCCAGGGAGAACATATTCATGTCCTTCAGCCTGACATCATAGAACTTGTGATGCAATCCCTGTACCATCTTTGTTGCCATCCTCTGAACCTTCTCTACCCTGTGTATGTCCTTACATAGGTAAGGTCTCCAGAACTCTACACTGCACTCCAGGTGAGGCCTCACTAGTGTCTTGTATAATGGAATTATGACCTCCCTTTTCCTGCTGGTGATGCCCCTGCCACTGCATCCCAGCATCCAATTTGCTTTACCTGCTGTCTTGTTTCACTGTTTCCCTACTTTAAGGTAATCAGAGATGATAACCCTAAGGTCCCTTTCCTGCTTGGTGCATGCTATATCCTCACCCCCCAACTGATAATGTTGTTCCAGGGGTTTTTGTGCCCCATATGCATTATCTTGCATTCTTTGCATTGAATTTCAACTGCCAAACCCTTAACCATTCTTCAAGCTGCTGCAGGTCCCTCCTTATTCCGTCTACACCCTCTGGCATGTCCACTCTGTTACAGAGCTTCGTGTCATCAGCAAACAGCGAAATTCTTCTTCTAGGTCCTGCACAATGTCGCTGATGAAGACGTTGAATAGGACTGGTCCCAAAACTGATCCCTGTGGTACCCTACTGGTCACTCTTCCCTCTGTGGAGTGACAGCCATTTATCACCACCCTCTGTGTCCTGCCGCCCAGCCAATTACCTACCCACCACACTACTGTCCTGCCCACTCCCATATTCCCCAGTTTGTTTAATAGCCTTCTATGTGGCACAGTGTCAAAGGCCTTGCTGAAGTCCAGATAGGCCATGTCCACTGCCCTCCCCTGATCCACCTCCCTTGTCACTCAGTCAAAAAATTCAATGAGGTTGGTCTGGCATGACCTCCTCCCGGTGACACCATGCTGCCTTGGGTCCTGTAGCCCGTTGGCAACCAGATGTTCCACCAATCTCTCCTTTAGTAGTGCTTTCATGATCTTTCCCACTACCGAGGTCAGACTGACTGGTCTGTAGTTCCCCACTTCTTCTTTGTTC
Source organism: Neoceratodus forsteri (assembly GCA_016271365.2). NCBI lineage: Eukaryota > Metazoa > Chordata > Ceratodontiformes > Ceratodontidae > Neoceratodus > Neoceratodus forsteri. The sequence goes on from CM057454.1 coordinate 1,191,604,310, forward strand.
CCACTTTTGTATAAGGGAACTACATCTGCTGTCCTCCAGTCTTTGGGTACCTCCCCTGTTTCCAGTGATTGGCTAAACAGGATTGTCAGAGGTTCATCCACCACCTCTCTTAGTTCCTTTAGGACCCTGGAGTGCATCCCATCGGGTCCCATTGCTTTATCAACTCTTATTACTTCCAGTTCCTTTAGGACCCTTTCCCGTGTAAAGGGACTTGTGTCCATTTCTGTGCTGTTCCCACCCCTTGTACTCCCTTCAGGCCCATTATCCTCCTCTTCCTCAGTAAAGACTGAGCAGAAATATCTGTTCAGTATGTCAGCTTTACTGTTGTCATCCTCCATGTGGCCCCCATCCTCCCCCTTCAGTTTTACTATCCCTCCCTTTGCCCTTCTTTTTTCACTTATGTACCTGTAAAAGGTTTTGTCCCCTCTACCCACTGATTTTGAGATGCGCTCTTCTGTCTGAGCTTTGGCTTCCCTTACTGACCTCCCTGCCTCCCTTTGCTTCTCCTGGTACTTCTCCCTATCCTCTTCTGCCTGTGTCTTTTTGTATTGCCTGAGTGCAATCTTTTTGGCTTTCACTTTCTCCACTACCTCCTTGGAAAGCCATAATGGCCTCCTCTTCATTTTCCCCTTGCTAACCTGCTTAATGCATAATTATTTTGCTCTTGTAAACCCTGTTTTAAATATTGCCCACTATTCCTCAACCCCTGATTCCCTCCCCATTCCCATTAATGCCTCTTTCAAGCATCTCCCCATTTTCCCAAAGTCTGCCTCCTAAAATCCAGGATACGTGTTTTTGTGCGGTTTGGTTCTGCTCCTTCTGTGATTTCAAACCACAGTGACCTGTGGTCACTATTCCCCTGGTGCTCCCCCACTGTTACCTCCATCACACTGTCCCCATTTGTTAGCATGAGGTCCAGTATTGCCTTCTGCTGAGTTGGTTACATGACCAGTTGCTTGAGGGAGGCACCTTGAAGGAAGTCCAAGATAAATCTGCTCCTGGTTGATGCTGCTGCTGGGAGGCTCTAGTCCACATCTGGAATATTGAAGTCTCCAACCAGCACCACCTCACCCTTGTCTGCCATCCCTTGGATGGCTAACATCAGCTCCCTATCTGTTTCTTCCTCCTGGGCTGGTGGTCTGTAGACCACCCCTGTGTGGATGGTTGACCCCATTTTCCTTTCCAGCTTAACCCACAGTATCTCTCCCCCATTTTGTTCCTCCTGGATCTCTGTGGCCTTTATGCCATCTTTCACATAAAGTGCCACTTCTCCTTCCTTCTTGCCTGCCCTGTCTCTTCTGAATATGTTGTAGCCGGGTACAGCCATCTCCCAGTCGTGGTTATCATTCCACCAGGTCTCTGTGATGGCCACAATGTGCAGGTCTGACTGCACCATGACAGCCTCCAGATCCTCCATCTTGTTGCTAAGGCTCCTGGCATTGGCACACATTGCTCTCCATGATGTGAACTCCCTGGACTGTTTAGCTGTTCTACTCCAGCCCCCTCCCTGGTTGTCCTTTATCCCTGGATCTCCCTGCTGTCTGCCTCTGCCAATCTGTTGAATTTTGCCCCCTTTCTTCCTATCTACCCCTTGGGTGCTTATCTCTATCTTTTGTACACTGCTTTGTAGAGATATCCACTCCTTTTGTTCACTGGTTCCACTGCTAGCTGTGGGGGGTGGGCAATTAGGTACCCTCCTTGTTGGCCTACCACCCTTCTTGGCTAATTTAAATGCTTGTCCATGTAGCATTTAAACTTAACATTGAGAGCTTGGATTCCCCTCCAGGATGGATGCAGGCTAGCAAGCTTGAACAAGCCCCCATCCCTCCAGGTGGGTCCATAGTCACCAATGAATCCAAACCCTTTTTCACAGCACCAGTTCTTTAACCATGAGTTAAAGTTCCTGGTGCATGCGCCCCTATGCTCTCCCATGCCTTTCACAAGTGGTATGCGAGAAGGTGACAAGTAGCTACTTGCTTGAGACCCCCCCAATTTCCTAAACTCTTCCTGAACTTCCTTTGGCTCCCTGTTTGCCAGGTGATTAGTACCTAGGTGGATAATGACATGCAGCTCACCCTCCCGTCTTGCCTTCCCCAGAATCTTCCTCCCATCCCTCCATGCCATGGCACCTGGTAGGCACCTCACCTCCCTGTCCTCCCCCTCCTGTGTTCAAAGCTGGATCCCTCTTATGATAAAGTCCCTCACCAGGATTTGCTTCCTCCTCCTATGGGGTCCACTGCTCTCCCCACTGAGGTCACCTTCTTGGTTAATCTCCACATCCTTCCCTTCCACTTCTCTGAGTACCTATGTTTGGTTGTCCCCATTTGCCAGTGCAGCATATGAGTTCTAAAGTGGAATAGGATTTGGGATGTGCCTCTGCCTGACCGCCCTAACCCTTCCCTAGCCCACCGTCATCCAAGTGCTCCTCGTTCTTGGCATCCTTTGAGGCAGCGGCGTTGGACTGGGTGGTCTCTGGATAGGGGTGAAGGTACTCCTGACCCAGTTCACTGCCACTCTGAGTCTGGCTACCTCATTCTGCAGTCCAGAGAGATGCCTGCAAATAGGGCAGCTCCTCAGCGTCCAGAAGGTCTGCCTAAATACGGCTGCCCCGCATCCACTGCAATGCACCACTCCCCACATTATACTGCTATTCCAGTGCTTGTCTGTTACTGAAGCTCTCCTTGTAGTTCCCTTTTTATTAATTTACTGTCCTGAAAATCCTGCCAGTTATCACACAGCTGAGGTCAGAGGTCAGACAATTAGCACACACCCCCCCAAACTACAGGGCAAGACAGACAAGATAAAATTTGCAGCAAGTAAAGACAGCAAAGGAAAACAGCACCACTACAAGCACACCAAACTAGGTTTTACATTTTCAACAGCCCAAAAACAATTCTAAATAAAGACCACAAAGAAATAACACTACCACTAAAAGCCCACAAATCTAGGTTTAAAACAAACACAGCAATGAGCAGTTACTGCACTGCACTAAAGTGAATCTAGCTTGTTCCCCTTCTGGCCTCTTCTGGTTCTTCTTGCTCTTAATGAAGGCTTTTATTTTTTTGCTCTCATCACCTCCCTTCATTTTGTAGAGAACCAGATTTGTCTCAGTACTTGTTACTCTTGCTGACTGTCCTCAAGCATGAGTTTTTTGCTTCCAGAATGATCTCCTTAATTTCTCCCTACTTTTTCTCTACCCACCTGGATGTATCCATGCCTACCATTTTCTCCCTTACTCTTTCCCTCATGTGGTCCAAATCTGCCCCTCTGAAATCCAGAACCACAGCTTTTGACAAGGGTTTGCCTTTATCTAGGGTCACACCTTGAACTTGGCATTCTCACTGGGGCTTGAGGTCACTGACCTCAGGATTGATTGGGCCATTTGGTCCGATCTTTGCAAGGTGGAGTTCTTGTGTGGCCCCCCCGATAGTCCCTCCCCTGTTGAAATGGTCCACCATCTCCCATTAAGCAGAGTGTCCCCAGAGCGACTTTTGGTGTTGGTAGACTTTTCTGGTGTGAGCACTGCATGTGCAGTTGGCACAAGCAAGGCAATGATAGCCTACAACAGGGCTGTCACCAAGGCGCTGGATGCCATCGCACTGATCCACATACAACCCAAGTCTTCTCGCTTGAGACCCCCATGGTTTGATGAGACTCTCAAGGAGATGAAGACCAAGGGTCGGAAGTTGGAGTGTTGCTGGCAGACGACACGGTCCCAGGAGGACAAACTGTCTTTAAGAGTTGACTATAGTAACTATCAAAGGGCAATCAATCATAACAAGGAAGAGTTCCTGTCCAGGGGGATTGTTGCTGGAAGGATCAGATTAGCTTGTCTCTTTCGGACTGTGCAAAGGCTACTTCATCCTGCCTGCCTACCGCTGAAAAGGCATTTTCAGACAGATTATGTGAAGAGTTTGCTCAGTTCTTCTCAGACAGAGTGCCCTCTATTCAGTCCAGGATCTTCCCAGTGGGACAAGATCAGCCCCGCTGTGGTAGGCCTTGTGTAAACAGAGGCACTCCTATTGTCTGGGGGGAGTTTCGGCTAGTGGGGATGGCTGAGGTCATTGAGGTAATCTCAAAGCTGCAGCCCACCTTTTGTGAACTGGATCTGGCATCGACTTGTCTCCTAGTGGGATGCGCCAAGTCCATTGGTCCAGTGTTCGCCGAGATAGTCAGTGTTCGCTCTCGGAGGGGTTCTTTCCTGACACGAACGAGGCGCTGGTGAAGCTCCTTCTGAAGAATCCATCACTCGACCCTGACGTCTTGGCAAATTATCAATCTGTCTCCAACCTCCCATTCTTGGGGAAGGTTGTTGAGAAAGTGGTGACTCTGCAGCTCGAGGCACACCTCGCAGCCTCTGACATCTACGAGCTATTCCAGTCTGGATTTAGGGCTAGGCATAGCACTGTGATGGCACTGGTCAGGGTGCAAAATGACCTTCTCACGGCAAGGGATAGAGGAGACCAGTCAATTCTCGTTCTCCTGGATCTCTCCTCAGCATTTGACACTGTGGATCACATTGTGTTTCTGGATCACCTTAGAGAGTATTATTGACTTGGTACTGTCATCAACTGGTTTGAGTCCTATCTCTCGGGCAGAATGCAATGGATAGTGATGGTGAATTTCTCCTCCTGCCTGAAGCTCCTGCCATGTGGAGTTCCTCAAGGTTTGATCTTGTCGCCGATGTTATTCCTGGTGTGCATGCTGCCCCTGGGTGAGCTCATTAGATGCTACAGTCTGGGTTTTCACTGTTACGCAGATGATACCCAGCTGTATATGTCTTTTGGCCCTGGGACAAATAACGCTGTAGAAGTGCTAAGTAACTGTCTGTCCAAGATCCAAGACTGGATGTCCTCTAACTGGCTGAGACTGAACCCTGGCAAGACTGAGGTACTGGTGATCACACCTTGTGCAGGCATGACGTGGATGCCACCAGGGTAGTAACAGGGTTGTTCCTCAGATCTACTCCATTGATGGCATCCACTAAGGTGAGATTATCTGGGTGTCACCCTTGATGATGGGCTGACGCTTGATGCGTAGGTGTCATCTGTAGTCCAGAGTGGTTTTCGCCACTTAAGGAATGTCGCCCGGATTAAATCCCTAATTCCGCCTGATGACCTGCCCGCACTGGTACATGCTTTTGTTGTGTCAAGGCTAACTACAGCAATGTTCTATACTTCAGGGTCAGTGGAGGGAACCTCTGTCAGCTGCAGCTGGTGCAGAATGCAGTGGCCAGGATGCTGATGGGTCTGCCCAGGTCCTGTCATGTGAACCTGGTTCTGTGGTATCTGCACTGGGTGCCTGTCAGATGAAGGATCATCTTCAAGGTGGGCTTGCTCACCTATAGGGCCCTATACAACTCGGGCTGCTACATATGTGATCTCCTGACTCCTGCCCTTCTGGTGCACTCCCCGAGGATCTCCTAGTGGTTCTGAGGGCCAGGTTGAAAACCTCTGGGGACCATGCATTTGAAGTGGCTTGCCCAGTCCTCTGGAACTTGCTCCTCAGATCCCTGAAGGAGACCCCTTCAGTGGAGGCTTTTAAGAGGGATCTGAAAGTCCATCTTTTTAATGAAGCCTTTGCTGGTTAACTGCAGCTGATTTTAATTGTTGCTTATTTATTATTTATTTTTTATGGATATTAACTTATTACATGTTTAATGATTTGTATGTATTTTTCTTTGGTCTATTCCTGCCATGTCTTACTCCATTTGTAAGGTGCCCAGAGCCTCTGGAATTGGGTGCCATAAAAATAAAAGTTTACTTACTTACTTACTAGTTTAAACAATTCAGTATTATGGTCACAGGACCTCAGTGGTTCCCCAACCACCATCTCAGAGCTGGTAAGCACCACCTCATGAATAGCAGTTTGCCTTGTGGGTTCCCTGACCAGCTGTACCAGTAAGCAGTGCTGCAGTGTGTCGAGCAGAGCCTGAATTCCGGTACACTTTGCTGCTGGGGAATTCCAGTCTGTGTCCAGTAGGGTGAGATCTCCCACAACCACTATCTCCTCTTTTGCTGCCCAATTCCTAATTTCTTCCTTAAGTCCTTATCTTCCTTTTCCTCCTGTCCTGGTAGTCTCTAGACCACCCCATTTCTTATCTTGTCCCTTAATCTTTTTTTTAGCTGCACCCATTGTGATTCTGCTTTGATGGACCCATCCTCTGGGGGCAACTATGCTGTCCCTAGCATACAGAGCTACTACTCCCCCTTACCATTATCCCTCTTTTACAGGGTATACTCAGGCTCCTGGCATTTCCACTGAAGCCACTGGTGCACTGTGTGACCTTAACTAGCAACTTCATCCCCCTGTTCTTCAGGCAACATCATAGTTCCAAGCCTGGGTAATGACACAACCCCCACTGAAAAGAAGTTGTTAGACATGGGAGGCAGTTGCCTGCACTCTTTTCTGTCAGTGGAGAGACCAAGGTTCACTTGTGTATTTAGGTGGGATGTCTGAGGACACCCAACATTCTTACCCCTGTGCTGGTCGACCATGGTGGAACATCAGCAACAGCATGAACTAAGCAGGTAGTCAGAATGTGGCTGTGGAGCCTTCATGTTAGGTATGGGGACACTGCAGAAATACACATGGACAAAATTACCAGTTTGCTTTCACACATAAAAGAAACAAGAACCAGGGGGTCAGATATTCAAAACCTATCCTGGGCGCTAAGGGATGTTTGCCTGTGCTAAGCAGGGTTTGAACCCAATTTGTGGGTGGGGTGTATATTCAGACCCCCCCACACACTGCAGGCAAAACCTGTTAGCACCTGAGCAGCACGTCACCTCTGTGCCCATGTAACTGAGGGGGTCCTCCCCTGCACATGGTGCGGGATATTGAAAAGTTTGCACAGACGGTAAATGCCACCTGAATGGGCACAAGTTACCACCTTTGCAAATCCTGAATTATACAGAACACAAGGCCCTGGTGGTGGGCGAAGGGACTGCAGCCACCTTCCCCAGTCTGTCTACAGTATAGCAGTCCTGGGAATGTGGCATCTGGTGAATGGAGGGTTGGGGTTCCACTGGACACCAGGGACCTCATCCTACATACGGCGACAGATGATTGGTGGGTGTCACTGTACACCAGGGAAGCCTTGTATTATGCAGCAGCGAGTGATCAGAGGGTGGTGGGTGCCACTAGACACCAGGAAATTCTACTATTATACAATATTGAGCAATTGGAGAGTAGGGGGTACCACTAGACACCAGGGAATGCTCTTGTTATACAGCAGCAAGTGATCAAAGGGTGGGGTGCCACTAGACACCAGGGAATTATGTTATTATACAGCGGTGAGAGGAGGGTGACGAGTGCCACTAGACACCAGGGGAGTCTGTTATTATACAGAGGTGAGAGGAGGGTGAGGAGTGCTACTAGACACCAGAGAACTCTGTTATTATACAGCAGTGAGAGGAGGGTGAGGAGTGCTACTAGACACCAGAGAATTCTGTTATTATACAGCAGTGAGAGGAGGATGAGGAGTGCCACTAGACACCAGGGAATTCTGTTATGATACAGAGGTGAGAGGAGGGTGAGGAGTGCTACTAGACACCAGAGAATTCTGTTATTATACAGCAGTGAGAGGAGGATGAGGAGTGCCACTAGACACCAGGGAATTCTGTTATTATACAGCGGTGAGAGGAGGGTGAGGAGTGCCACTAGACACCAGGGAATTCTGTTATTATACAGCAGTGAGAGGAGGGTGAGAAGTGCCACTAGACACCAGGGAAGTCTGTTATTATACAGAGGTGAGAGGAGGGTGAGAAGTGCTACTAGACACCAGGGAATTCTGTTATTATACAGCAGTGAGAGGAGGGTGAGGAGTGCCACTAGACACCAGGGAATTCTGTTATTATACAGCGGCGTGCAATCAAAGGATGGTGGAGGTGTGCAACTAGACACCAGGGAATGCTCTTGTTATACAGCAGTGAGTACTTGGAGGATGGGGGTGCTACTAGTGGCCACCAAGGAATTCTGTTATTATACAGTGGTGAGCGATTGGAGACTGGGGGTGCCACTAGATGCCAGGGAATGCTTTCATAATACAGTAGCAGGTGATCAGAGGGCCGGGGTGCCACTAGACATCAGGGTATGTGACAAGACACTATCAGGATGGGTGCTACTGGGCTGCTGAACACCATGCAACTGGGCCCATAATGGGCATGCAGATGGACCTTTCGTGGCTTGCATGCCCAATGGGCTCATTTACATGGTGCCAGCTGAATACTGCGCCTGGAGCTCCCACTGCTATCAGGTCTGGGGTTGCTGTTTCCTGCATGTCCTCCTGGGCTGCATGCAGCCCAGATTCATGTTGGGGCACTGCTACTTGACTTATCGCTGTGCTGGCATGCCCCTATATTCAGGCAGCACCAGTGTGCTATCAGACTAATTATGTCATCCTCAGGGTCGTGGGCATGGACAAGCGCAACGCAAACCTTTGTGCTCTGCTTTTGCCCATATTCCAATATCAGGCATCAGATATTTCATCTTACTGGGCTATCCAGAGTGAATAAACTGTAAATTACAATAAGGCAATCCCAGGATCAATATATCCTGCTGCATACAAGATGATACAAGAAGACAAAATAGGGAGGTGGCTGCTCAAGTATGATTAAGCAATCTGTAAAGGAAAGAGGCCGCACACTCACCGGTGTTTAATATATTTCTTCCGTTTGCACAACCCAGGCAGCCAAGTGGGCTGTGATAGTACTGTTGCTCAGCAGAGCTCCCACCCGAGGGACGATGACGCTGAGCTCTGATGCTGCAGCAACCCCCTGTGGAGGGGCAAAGGAGCTTGTGCCCTCTTCAGGGATGTTCACTGTATGTGCATGTGTGAGGCCTGAGGTGCACCCCCCAGAGTAAGTGTGAGGTGGGCAGGATTTGGCAATTTGGGGATGGGGAGAAAAGTCAAAAAACACCATGTTTCTCAGCTGCCTGTATTACAGCTGCTGGTACAGGCTCTTCTCTAGCATCCCACAGAAGATGAAAGTTCCACCCCTTTGTCATCTGAAATGGCCAAGGACAAAATGTTGAACAGGTGGAGACGTTCAAATACCTTGGTGTAACTCCTGATGACACACAAACAGAGGTGCTCACCAGGGCAATAAAAAAAGTGTGCCTTAAAATAAAAACTAAAGTAAGAAAATTGGCAAAACTTTGCTGGCTATTTGCACAAAATCAAAGAGGCCATCATTGCTATAAAACAATTATTCTATTTATTTGTAAACCATCAAAAATTTAAAAGCAGGATGAACGGTACAAAAAGCCTCAACTGTTTTGCAAGTAATGCTTTATCAAGAGGGCCGCTGAGGTAACCACATATAACTTCAAGTTTAAATACCATTCAATAAAAATCAATTAATTAAAATCACATAACTTACAAATCCCTCGTGCCAGTACCCACAGTAATTCCAATGTGAATCAACAATGCAGTTCAGTTACAAGAATAAAAAAATCCCACAAATCCATTAACTCTCAATTAAAATGGCATTGAGAAATGTGACCTCATCTTCTCAGTCTTCACGCTGATTTCATTTCTGGATCCAGAAATGCGAAACAGTTGAGGCTTTGTGTACTGCTTGTCCTGCTTTTAAACTGTGACAGTTTACTTTACAAATAAATAAAATAGTCGTTTTATGGCAATGATGGCCTCTTTGATTTTCTGTAAATAGCCAGTGAAGTGGTGCCGATTTTTATACTTTAACTCCTGATCACATCTTATCTTATGTCCCCCCATGTTGACAATCTGGTGGCCGTAGTTACCAGAAGACTGAGTGCTTGTATCATAACTGGCAGAATCTCACTGGGGATGTTAGATGCCTTATTGTGACCAACTCCATTCTGTCATGTATAGATTATGGCCTCCCTGTCTACGCAGCTGCCTGTGACACAGTGTTAAACAGAGTAAAGCTGATCTGTAATAAAGTGTGCCACTTTGTACTTGGTACAGGTAACCAGACTCAAAGTTGTACCCTTTATGCACTCACTAACTGGCTACCTTTATCCTACAGAATAAAGCTCCAGACCTGTTTGCTAGCCAAAAAGGCACTCCTGGGTGGTTCTATGTGATAACGGCGATTGCCGTTAGGACGAGTGTACATTGGCGAAAATCAATTTCGGTGATGTGCACTCACTGCTGCCGACCAAAGAGCGCTTGAAAACATAGCTTTTTGTTTGGGGCAGTCCCTGGCCCCAAAGGATTCTCAACTCCAGGAGATTGCATGTTGGGGGTGAAAAAAGTGAAATCCTAGACCGGCGCACAAATATCGACGCGCCCGGGATCAAACCCAACATCCTCCAAACTCTAGCCTGCCATGAACCCACAATGCCACATGGCCAGCTTGGCAGCCCACCACCATGCTACACCTCACAAACTTTCCCTTCCCTTCCACCCATTGCACAATGTGCTCGCTCCGCCCCGTGCGCATGTACATATAGCTACAGGATGTCACTATATTTGTATTCGCCCTCCCTGTTCAGTAAGTAGCTCCTGTGAACTGGCACTGTTACTGAGTCGCCCTTATTGAAAGCGCTCAGTAGCAGATGCCCTTATCACAGGATACCCTTCTGGGCCTAGCACCCTCTGCTTTATCAAACTGCTTCTGCACTGTCTCCAACCAACAGAACACCAGAAACATGACCAGGAATGCCCTGAAGCCTCCATTCAGGTGTACTCAAGTGGGCAAGCAGTCACTTGCTGTCAGCAGCTAACTGGTTAAACAAACTGACTGATGGACTGCTGAATCTCCCCATGCTCCATATGAAACTGCCAGCAGATACAGGCCTCTCAGTCTATCTAGTCTGTTCAACTGTGCAGCACTTCAGTGTTTCAGACTGCAGCTGCCCCCCTTCCCTTGCCTCCCCCCCACTGATTTTGTCCATGTATCCTTCACTCCCACCCCAACCCCCACCATGATTTGAACCCTCCCTCTGAACCTGTCCTACCCCCTTCTGAAGTTGCCTATCGTCCACAGTGATATCACCTCCTCTGGCAGTGCCTCCTCATTTCCCTCCTGAATCCGCCTCCTTCCAACTTCAGACTGTGCCCCCGATTTCCCTTCCACCTTTTAATTTGAAAATACTTCCGGTGCTTACTCTGTTAATATCCTTCAGGTACTTGAAGGCATGGCCCTGTGTTTTCTGCGATTCTACACTTGCAGCAGTGGCCGCAGAAATCAGGGCTGACCGCAGAAATCAGTGCTGGCCGCAGAAATTGGGAAAGCCAGCCATATGGCCGAAGAAATGCTAACTATGCTATGCAATGACACAAGGCAAGGGCATAGCTACTGATATGTTAAGTATGCCATGGCACGCATACTCATTAGATAGGGCAACAAACTGATGCCACCCACTATAAAGCCGAAAAGTTAGTGGCCACATGGCATCTTGACTCGTGCTGGCTCTTGTTACATAACTCTGTCCACCCAGTATTGTGGGGGGTGGGACTGATGCAAGAGTAGCAGAGCTTGATTAGGTCCACAGCAGTTATGATTTGCTGCTGAGTAGGTGTGTCTAGCGCAGCCATGTTAATTTTTCATTGTGAGGCTGCTCACGGTGCACACTGAATCCTTGGAAGATGAATTCGGAAGGAAGTACTGGAAGGCGAGCAGTAGTCAAGAAGTGAGAAGATTCAGTGGTGCCCGTGGAGGTGGAATCGATCTTGGTGTGGTGGCAGGTATCGGAGGAGGAGCTGATTGCAGAAACATGTGGCTGGCAACAGACTGAGCAGATGTCTCGGTCCCCACTGATGGAAACTGATCACAGTTTTGATTTGTGGGACACAGATCTGTACCTGCAAGTATGAGAGTAATTTCTTGGCAGATTTGAACCTGCAGCCTAAGTGGTGGCATCAAGTTCAATTCTTAAGGAGGGTCAAGTTGCCCAGTTTCAGCAGAGTTGGGGAGCAGGGTATTCTAGAACTGGAGCGAGCAGGTAAGGAAAAAAACTCAGAATGGAGAGTTGTATTGATTGCTGCTATATATAAGTGAAATGAGGGTCACTGACTGAAGAACACCACCACCCCTGAGTTGCTGGGAGAAGAGAACATGCTAACCAAGATTACTCCAGCTTAATAAGAATGACTTGCTTGCATTTTTTAGTGTGTCCTCCAAAAGAAAAATCAGAAGTCAACAAATCCGACAGACACTGCAAATTACATCCTCCTTCACTATTATAGGAAGACAATCCCCCCCCCCCCACAAACACACAGATTTGCACACTGCACTCAACATGTTTGTTGCAAGGCAGTTGGAGTATTCCTAGTTTAAAAAAAAAATTATAATCTAAAAGAACATTGATCAAAATCAGAAAAAATAAAATAAAATGGTGTTCAAGTTGGAGTCTCTCTTTATATCTGCTAAATGTAAATATAAACCAGAAGAAATCCAAGCAGGTTTTGCCTTCTGTGTAGTTTTAGCTGAGTGTTCATGTCCTCCTCCAATTATAACCTAGAAGAACAGCAAAAGCCACCGATTTCCAGAAGAACAGATGAGCCTTCAAATTTGGGGTGGGAGGGAAAAGTCATTAAAAGAAAACACTGATGCCCACCAGTTGTTCTGCCACAGAAAGTATGAGGTCCTGCTGCAGAATGTAGGCCCACTTTGCCGCAGTAAACATGGGGCCCAGCTTGATGGTCTCAGTCATATCGCCTCTCTCCCTTCTATCCTCCAGGGAATACATATTGCACTCTCTCAGTCTCTCTTCATAAGGTTTATTTCCCAGTCCCAGGATCATTTTCGTTGCTTGGCGCTGTTGTCCTTTTTCAAGTAGGGGCCCCAGTACTGCATGCAGTACTCCAAGTGCGGCCTCACCAGGGACCTGTATAGGGGAAGAATGACTTCCCCTCTCCTAGAGGTAATTCCCCTTGCGATGCACCCCAGCATTCTGTTGGCCTTTGCCGCTGTCTTCCTGCATTGGGCTGAGTGGTTTATTTCCCCTGTCACTAATACACCCAGATCCTTCTCCTCCTTTGACTTGGATAACTGCACTCCCCCCAACCAGCAACTATTTCTGGGGTTCCTGGCTGCCAAGTGCATGACTTTGCATTTCTTGGCATTGAACCCAAGTTGCCATGTGTTTGACCACTCCTCCAGTTTTGCCAAATCCTTCTGTACTGCCTTCCCCTCCATCAACCTCTGCACAGATCTTAGTATCACCAGTGAAGAGACCGATCTTACTCTTTATCCCTTCTGTGATGCTGGCAATGAAAATGTTAAACAGCACTGGTCCCAGCACCAGACCCCATGGGACCCCACTTGTTACCACCCTGGGCTCAGATACCTCACCCCCCACTACTACCTTCTGCTGTCTATCCTGCAACCAGCTCCTGACACATCTAACCAGTTTCCTCCCCGCTCCCAGGTTGCTCATGTAACCCCCCCGTTGGGGGCTTACCTGTGAGACCTTGAAAAATAATTTCCCGGGTTTTGGTTCACCCCTCATTCTTTTTTTCTCCTGGGTCCCAGTTCTCCTGGCTTTCCCCTGTATTTTTGTGTCTCTCCTGGCAGCCCCCACATTGGTTTTTCAGAGAGAGCAGGGCCAGAGGAGCTGATTTGCAGAGCCGCCGGTTGGAGAAATGGCACTACGGTGCCAGCAAGCTCCATGCATGCGCAGTAGCACATTTTCGTGTGGCCACTTGCGGCCGGTTTGGTTTGCCTCTCCAGTGGTCCTGATCCCTGGGCCGGAAATCTGAGTAGAGAGGGAGAGGCAACCAGGAGGAAGGAAAAGGCCATTCTTTGAAAGCGACAATTGCGGTACAGCATTTGGGAGCCACCTCATTAATACTCATGAGGTGGTGTCCCTTTGAAGTAATGAGTCCTGTCTAGTGCTGGGGCAAAATGAAGAGATAGTGCTAAGACAGGGGAAAAGGAGAATGAATAAAGTGTCTAAATGAAGTAATGGTGTGGCTGCAGATCCATGGGGAAAATAAATAAAATATGTTCACGGACTGCAGCCAGGGAATAAAGTTGGTCTATGTGTGTGTGCAGCCTGGGGACATTAGAAAATGGCAGCAGCGACAGCCAAAGGGCTAGGTAAATGTGTTAATGGATGCAATCACTTTATAGGGTACAGGGGTGGCTACAACTGTGTGAAGCAAATAAGTAAACAAAGAGAAAGTGTTTGGCTGCAGGGACAATTAAAACCTGGGACATTGTTAAAATCAGTGGACACTGTTTACATCAGCCACCATGTTTAGCAGCCATGTGACACCAGCCAGCCAACCACCCAGCCAGGATTCTTGCCAGAGACTCTGGGACTGTTTGAACAAACTTTTGGGGAAAAATACCGGGGAAAGATTAGGCACCTTCTTCTGCACAAATGAGGCATCAAGGGAGCCTTATACATATACATTTTGCCTAAGAACATCGGCTCCAGCCAATGGGGAGCGAGGAAAGGGCTCCCAATAAAGCAAGGATTGTTGGATCTTGAGTCAGTCTGGTGGGAGCCCCTTCAGAAGGAGGGGGATGCTTGCCCCTGGAGAGAACAGGGCTGCAGGTTGGGCTGCCAGCAATTTGTCCCCCTGGGCAGGGAGCGCCTGCTCCATCAGGAAAAGGGAGAGAAGAAGCAAGGAAGGAGAGAGAGAGAGAGAAAGGAAAGCTGCAGGTTGCTGAATGTTCTGCATTATTCTGAAATTGCACCACAGCGGTGAGATAAAGGCATCTCGAATGGAAAAGGGAAAGCTGCAGTTTACAAGAATTTGTGTTGGATTGAAAATGCACCCGAGCAGTGGAAAGTGGAAAAAAGAGGTTGTGTCCTGAACCTGGAAAAAAGACAAAGGTTGCATCTAAGCCTGGGAAAAGATGGGATACAGAGGAGTGATAAAGAACAAAAGAACATGAATATGCTGAGAGAAGAAAAGGAAGAGTGAGTCTCTTCACTTGGAGAATTTTTTTTTTTTTTATTTAGTTGTTTAACCAGGTATAGCACACTAAGCTGAAAGCTTTTTTACAGGAGCAACCTGGGAGCACAAGGAGGTTAAGTGACTTGCTAAGGGTCACACAGTATGCAAGTGGAAGCTGTGGGATTCAAACCCAGGTCTGGTCTGCTGGATGTCACCAAATTTGCAGCTCAGAGCCTTAGACCACTGCGCTATACTGCCTCCTAAATGTCAGAATTGCTATGTACCGGCACGGTGAGAAAAGGGACTTTGAGTGCAGGAAATGTGTGTGAGCCAGAGCGCGAATGTGGCTGTGTTGAAGTCGAGAGACTGTGAAAGCAGAAGGATGGACAGGTGCCTTTCTGGGTTGCGTGCCTGTTGTCTGCTCCTGAGATACAGCAAGGAAAAGAGAGAAACAGATTGCTGTGGCCACACACCATGGCAGGAAAGAACAAGCATTTGTCAATGCTGAATGTTGATTGCGTTGGTCTGTTGAGCTCGCTCACTGCCCCTCTGTCACTCGCTGAGTCTCTTTCTCCCGGTGCTGCAGGCTGCTCTTTTGTACTGGGCTCCTGCATGCATTGGCACCTTGTTCTGCCCACTAAGAAATCCGCAGCTGTCCCGACAGAGCTCTGTTGAGGTGGCTCACTCCCCCTCTCTCACTCACTCATTCTGTTTCTCCTTGCACTGCAGGCTGCCCTTTTGTACTGGGCTCCTGCCTCAGTTGGTGGCTTTTTCTGCCCACAAAGAAATCTGCAGCAGTTCCAACACAGGTCTGTTGAGCCTGCTGACTCCCCCTCTCTCACTCACTCACTCGTTCCATTTCTGCCGGCGCTGCAGACTGGCCTTTTGTAGTGGGCTCCTGCCTGCATTGCCACCTTTTTCTGCCAACAAAGAAATACGCAGCAGTCACGATAGAGCTCCACTGAGCTCTCTCACTCACTCATTGTGTTTCTCCTGGTGCTGCAGGCTGCCCTTTTGCACTGGGCTCCTGCCTGCGTTGGCACCTTTTTCTGCCCACAAAGAAATCCACAGCTGTCCTGACAGAGCTCCGTTGAGGTCGCTCACTCCCCCTGTGTCACTCATTCATTCTGTTTCTCCTGGCACTGCAGGCTGCCCTTTTGTACTGGGCTCCTGCCTCTGTTGGCACCTTTTTCTGCCCACAAAGAAATCTGCAGCAGCCCTGACACAGCTCCGTTGAGCTTGCTCACTCCCCTTCTCTCACTCGCTTGTTCCGTTCCTGCCGGCGCCGCAGGCTGCCGTTTTCTACTGGGCTCCTGCCTGTGTTGCTGCCTTTTTCTGCTCACAAACAAATCTGTAGCAGTCCCAACAGAGCTCCGTTGAGCTCACTCACTCCCCCTCCCTCACGCGCTCATTCTGTGTCTCCCGCCGCTGCAGGTTGGCCTTTTGTACTGGGCTCCTGCTTGCATCGGCAGCTTTTTCTGGCCAGAAAGGAATCTGAAGCAGTCCCGACACAGCTCCATTGAGCTCACTCACTCCCCCCTCTCTCACTCACTCATTCCGTTTCTGCTGGCTCTGCAAGCTGGCCTTTTGTACTGGGCTCCTGCCTGCGTTGCCGAATTTTCTGCCCACAAATAAATCCACAGCAGTCATAATAGAGCTCCATTGAGCTTGCTCAGTACCGCTCTGTCACTCACTCGTTCCGTTTCTCTTGGCGCTGCAGGCAGCGCTTTTGTACGGGGCTCCTGGCTGCATTGGCACCTTTGTCTGTCCACAAAGAAATCCACAGCTGTCCCAACAGAGCTCCGTTGAGGTCACTCAGTCTCCCTCTCTCACACGCTCATTCTGTTTGTCCTGGTGCTGCAAGCTGCCCTTTTGTATGGGGCTCCTGCCTGCATTGGCACCTTTTTCTGCCCACAAAGAAATCCGCAACAGTCCTGATAGAGCTCCGTTGAGCTCACTCAGCTCCCCCTGTCTCACTCACTCGTACTGTTTCTCCCACTGCTGCAAGGTGACCTTTTGTACTGGGCCCCTGCCTGCATTGACACCTTTTTCTACCCACAAAGAAATCTGCAGCAGTCCTGACAGCGCTCCGGTGAGTTCGCTCACTCCCCCTCCCTCACTCGCTCTCTTGTTCTGTGTCTCCCAGTGCTGTAGGCTGCCCTTTTGTACTGGGCTCTTGCATTGGGGCCTTTTTCTGCCCACAGACAAATCTGCAGCAGTCCCAGCAGAGTTCAGTTGAGCTCGGTCACTCCCCCCCCCCCTAACTCCTTCGATCTTAATTGGTCCCAAACACTGATTTCCCACAGTGACCGTGCTATTGTCCGGCAGGAGTGCAAAAACATATTTTAGCCAGGATGTGAAAAATTACAGCTGTACTGTTCATAAGGAGGTGTGAAAAAATGCCACTGTTGAAAATGTGGCGTGAAAATATTACAAATTTGTGAAGTAACAAGGGTGCGTGAAAACAGTTCAATGCACGCTTGTAACACAGTCATGTTATGGAGTTTCGTCACCAAATTTTCAACATAGGGATTTTAGGACCTCTGCTCGTGAACAGTGCCACTGTCATTTTCTTAATCTGTCCCGAACACTGATTTCCCACAGTGACCGCGTTATTTTGCGCCACAACTGTGAACACACATTTTGGTCACGATGTGGAAAATGACAGCTGCACTGCTCATAAGGAGTGAAAAAATGCCACTGTTGAAAATCTGGCGTGACAATATTACAAATCTCCTAAGTTACAAGGGTGTGTGGAAAGTGCGTAACTCACACTTGTAACACAGTCATTTGATGGGCTATCATCACCAGATTTTCAACAAAGGCATTTTAGGACCTCTGCTAATGAACGATATCACTGTCATTTTCTTAATCTGTCCCGGACAGCGATTTCCCACAGTGACCACGCTATTCTGCCCCGGAAGTGCAAAAACACATTTTAGCCAGGATGGGAAAAATGACAGCTGTACTGTTCATAAGTAGATGTGGGAAAATGGCAATGTTGAAAATCTGGAGTGAAAATATTATAAATTTGCGAAGTTACGACGTGCATGCAAACTGCTGGCATACGCTTGTAACAGTCATTTTAAGTATCGCTACAAATTTTCAACATAGGCATTTTAGGACCTCTACTCATGAACAGTGTCACTGTCATTTTCTGAATCTGTCCCAAACACTGATTTCCCACAGCGACCGCGCTATTCTGTGAAGTGCGAAAACACATTTCGCCATGGATGTGAACAATGACAGCTGTACTGTTCACAAGGAGATGTGAAAAATGCCAATGTTGAAAATCTGGCATGAAAATATTGCAAATTCATGAATTGGCGTGTGTAGCAACTGCGCAATGCACACTCTAGAACAGTCATTTTTGATTTTTTCCACTAAATTTGCAACATAGGCTTTTTGAGAGTTCCGCCATGAACACTGGCATGCTGTTAATCGCCCCAAAAGGTGATTCCAATGCAGTGACCACAAAATCACCTTTCGGGGCCGATTAACGCCATGACAGTTCCAGAATTCATGAGGAGGGGTCCGAAAACCCCATGTTGAAAATTTGGTGCCAAAATTCCAAAAAATGACTGAGATATGCATTAAAGTTGGAAAAACCCTATTCATTTCATTATACAGCTTACCGGCATTTCCTCAGTTCGCGGTCAGCTTTGAAGAGTGCAGACGTGTTCCCGGTCCACTGAAGATTGTCACGCCACGCTCCAGAGGCAAGTGTGGGGTGAGGGGGGTGTATGGGGAGGCAGGGTGCGCAGTGGGTGGGTGCGGGTTGCGGGTGGAGGGGCAGGGAGATCGCCAAGGGACAGTTTCTTTTTTTACAGGTTAAAAAAATAAAACGACATTGCAGGACCGTTTTTTACTTTACAGGGGCATGTGGCACACTGGGGTGGGCTCCCAGTGTGCCACTGGACTCTTTCCTTTGGGGGAGGCAGCTGTAGCTGACGGGGGACTGGGCACCCCTGCTGGCACACAACAAAAGGGGGAGGGAATCACCTTATGCCAACGGGGATTGGGCTCTCCCATTGGCAAAATCAACATTGGGCCACTGAAGCTGACAGGGATTGGGGACCCCATCGGCAAATAAACATGGTGGGGGGGGGGTTATATAGTTTGTGAACATGGCGGCAAGCTGCCGCCATGTTCACAAACAATATCAGGCTTTCTACATCCCACCCTGCAATGACGAGTCGTTCCCTCATTGCAGCAGATGGCTTACGCTGCAATGACGAGGAGGCCCCTGATTGCAGCAGCTGTTTTTCACAAGTTGGTGGCACACTGGCTGAACTAGTGTCAGCAGCAGTGTGCCACAGCATTGGGGGATGCTGGACAAGCCTTTGCAGGCTGTGGGAACATTGGTCACAAAAGTGCCGCGCCTCCACAACCTGCTTGTGGAGAAAGCTGCCACAATATGTTTCTTGCACATGCGCGCAATCAACATAAAAAAAGAAAGAGAAGCAGAAGAATGTGCTGAATGGTTCTGCTGACACCGAGGGCCAGGTGGGGAACTCGCTAACCCCCATCAAGTGGGGTCTGCCACTGCAGGGGATCATAGGTCTTGCACCCGAGTGCTAGGGTGCTCTGATCGGAGGAAGTCGGGCCAATGGGACACTCTCTGGTCTGGGTCCTCTGTTGTTGGCAGGCCTTGTGCATGTGCTCTGCAATGAGACCTGTAATGGGCTGAAGGGGACAAGCTGCAAGATCTGCAAGCAGGAGAAAGAGACAGCAAGCTGTGGCCTCAGTGCCTCTTGTTCAAGCATTGTGCCCAGTTCTGCCTGTGTTGCCATCCATCCCTAGGACTTAAGCGAACTATGCCATCCAAGTCTGATTCTGCAGAACCATGAGTAAAAAAAGCAGGAATTGCCCTGTGCCTGGGGACTGTAAATAAAGTACACACACTAGGGCTAGAGATAGAGCCAAGGGTTGAGAGAGAAATGTAAAAGTTAAACTCTTCAAGCATGCCAATGCTGGCTACCAGCTGTAATTCAGGCCTGCAATTTAAATTTGAGTACCCAGTGATAGGACTTTGAGGTTATAAGATGGCCTGAGACCTGTTGGTCTGGGTTTGAGTACATCTGCAGCAATTAGTTAGATAGACCTGGTGGCTGCAATGATTAAAATATGGGATTGAATCAGAAAGGGGAATGTGATTCTAGGGAAATGCAAATATTAAAAATGTTTAAACTCTATTCCACTTACCCCATCTTAAACCCTGCCTCATAAAATGAACCATAAAGTTATTGTTCTGCAGCAGAGATGAATCCAGAGCCTAATTTTAGAGAGCTGGTCTATTGTCTGAAATGGAAAATGTAAATGGTGTAACAGAATGTGGGGAGGTTCGAACCCGGTAAATCCATGTTGGAGTAACTGTTGGGGAGCTGGGTTGGTAAGACATCCCAGGGGGTTGTACTGCAGTTAATTAGACCCACTAATATGTACTCTGGGTGGAAGCACTACCCTTTTATTTTATCTTTTGGGAAAGGACCCCATAGGTCAGCTTTGGAAACCTAGGTCTCTTATCCTGTATCCTAGGTAACAGGTAGGGGTAGTGGCCCTCTCCAGGATGGCACCGGACAGGGGCTACACTCAGTTTGCTGGTCACCCTATATACGGCACTGAATCAAAGGCCTTACTGAAGTCCAGGTATAAGATGTCCACCACATGACCCTTGTCCAGTGCCCATGTCACCCAATTGAAAACGTCCACCAGGTTCGTCTGGCAGGATCTGCCAGAGAGAAGCCCATGCTGTCTGCCGTCCTGGAGATCATTTTCCTCCAGAAATTTTACCAGCTTTTCCTTGAGGATGATCTCCATTAGCTTTCCCACAGTTGAGGTTAGGCTGACTGGTCTATAGTTCCCTGGTTTGTCCTTGGGCCCACTCTTATGGAGGGTCGCCACATAAGCCACCCTCCAGTCCCTGGGTGTGCATCCCGTTTCCAGAGAGGTGTTGAACAGGTCCACCAACGGCCCCACCAGGACTACTGCCAACTCTCACAGTACTCTAGAGTGAATTCCATTTGGTCCAGGTGCCTTATCAACCCTCAGGGACTTAAAGCCCTGGCTCAGCAGGTAGCACACCCGCCTCTGAGGCCAAGAGAGCAGAAGGCTATGGGTTCTAGCCCCATACCAGGCACTAGGGTTAATATCCCAATACTGGCACTGCAGTGCAGCATGAGGGGGTGCCGTCTTTTGGATGAGACATTAAACCGAGGTTCCATCTGCCTGTTCTAGTGGTAGTTCATGTGGATGTAAAGATCCCATGGCACTTCTCAAAAAGAGTAGGGGAATTTTTTTATTGAAGGAAAATAAAAACCAACAGAAGCAAATATATACGGTATACAACAAAACCTATATACATATATCAAACAAAACTGTTATCTTACATTCATTTAGATAACATTCTTCAATCCCGTTATATATGCTTGATAAAAAGGAGAATCCCTTTCACCACATTTGAACTTTGTGTAAAGGATGAAGCACTATGTTTCATATACTTCCTGTAGTGCATTTTCACATAAGGTTTGAAAAACATAAGGTGGCATATATTGCTGTCGTAATACCCACTGCACTCTAGCGCGCCATAAATAAAATTTTAGAATACAGAAATAAACTGTTAAAGTCCCAGTGTCATATTTTTTCCCAATGTTAACATAATCTCCAAAGATGAAATCCTCATAAATTAAATTTTGTATCCAAATCAGTTTTCTATTGATTAGCCAGATAAATCCAAAGATTTTGTGAATACTGGCAATTTAAAGTGTTCCATGGTCTCTTCTGGAGCTAAACACTCTGTACAAGGACATGTCCTTTCTTCCGTCACTTTATGCTTGTTGTTGCCCCTTATATTCAATTTGCCATTGCAGTACAACCATAAAAAGTCCCACATCCTGGCTGGTACCCTTGGTTCATTTAAAACTTTTAACACGTCCTTTACTTTTGAAGGCACACAGTTTTTGAATTCTGGCTCAGTAGGGTATTCTGTATTCAAAACATGTGCATAAAAAGATTTACAAGTCAGTGCCTTCAACATATCTTTAGTGATGTGCCATTTATGCAATTTTTGTACGGCTGATTTATACAACTGGGGCACCATTAGACACTTTGAAAATTTCACTGGTTCATGTTCCCATTTAACTAGGAAATTCTTCAGGTTATTGTAAATTCACATACTGGGTAAGAAAAGTTGTCCACCTACAACCATTTTCAGTGAAGACAAAGAAAAGGGAGTGGAAAAAGACTACTGGATCTATCATATTTACCCCACCTTTTCTTTTTGGCAGATACCTAAACCCTCTTTTAACAGGGTTAAAGCTACTCCACCGCAGCATCTGGAAAAAAATGCTATATATGCTAGTTTCCATAGCCAAAGGCAATGGGAAAATAGCCCCAACATATAAAACAGGAGGACAAGAGGCACTCTGGGTTACCTTGGAGATGGGGAATGGCATCGCAATCCACACACGGGTTGTATACAGACCCCCGTCTCAAGGGGAGGAAATGGATAAGAAAGTGATAGAGGACATTCTCAAAATGGCTGAAAATGGGGAGATACTGTTGATGGGGGACCTGAATATGCCAGATGTTAACTGGAGGACATGTACTGCAGCCATCCAAGAGCAGGGTCATTCTGATGCCCTGCAGAGGCAGACCTTAGACAGCTAGTGGTGGAACCCACTCGGGAGGGAGCAATACTAGACCTGGTACTCTCAAATGGAGAGGATCACAAATTTAGAAGTCAGTAGACATCTGGGAACAAGTGACCACTGCACAGTGTGCTTCACAATGAGCACAACCATGGAGATAAGCCATACAAAAACAAGGATATTGGACTTTAGAAGGGCTGACTTTGGCAAAATGGGTGAACACCTGAAGAATGCACTAGCAAATGGCCAAATAGGAGGGTGGAAGAACAATGGAGAAAATCAAAACTGCCATCATAGAGGCAACAAGTCTTTGTAAAACAAATAAAGAAAACAAAGAGAGTAAAAAACACTATGGTTCTCAAAAGAGGTGGCAGGGAGGTTAAGGAGAAAAGGCTGCATTCAAAAGTATAAGGAATCACAGAGGAGCACGACAGGGAGCTGTATCAATTAAAGCAGAAAGAAGTAGGAAAGGCAGTCAGAATGGCAAAGGCACAAACCGAGGAAAAATAGCCAACTCGGTCAAAGGGGATAAAACCTTTTATAGGTACATTAGGGAGCATAGAAAGGTTAAGGGAGGGATAGTGAAGATTAATAAAGGAGAGGGGAGGTAGAAAGACAGAGATACTGAATGAATACTTTTGCTCAGTATTCACAAAAGAAGATGAGGAGCAGTTACCTAAACCAGACACTAGAAGCACTCTGGGTAGGGGGGTTGATACCAGTCCATTCACAGAAGAAAGAGTCCTGAAGGAACTCCTAAAACTCAAGGTGGACAAAGCAATGGGGCCTGATGGGATTCACCCTAGAATCCTAAAAGAACTAAGGAGGGACCTAGTGACACCACTGACCACACTTTTTAACAAATCATGGCAGGATGGGGTGGTACCTGAGGACTGGAGGAGGGCAGATGTGATTCCCCTTTACAAAAGTGGGAGCAAGGCAGAAGCAGGAAACTACAGACCTGTAAGTTTGACCTCAGTGGTAGGGAAATGATGGAATCACTTCTGAAAGAAAGAATTGTTGAGCACCTAGAGGACAGCGGGGCAATAGGACCCAAAGCAACATGGATTTACAGCAGGACGGTCATGTCAGACTAATCTAATTGATTTCTTTGACTGGGTGACCAAAGTAATAGACCAGGGAGGGGCTGTGGATATGGCCTACCTAGACTTTAGCAAGGCATTTGACACAGTCCCCACAAAGATTAATAATCAAGTTAGCCAGCCTGGGAGTGGGTCCCAGGGTGGTAGCCTGAAATGTGAACTGGCTGCACAACAGGACACAGAAGGTAATGATGAATGGACACATTCCGAAGAGGGGTTACTGGTATCCTCAGGGCTCAGTACTGGGTCCAATCCTCTTTAACATCTTTATAAGTGACATTGCAGAGGGTCTGGAGTGAAAGGTATGCCTCTTTGCAGATGACACAAAGATCTGTAACAGAGTTGATACACAAGGGGGGGTACAAAAGATGAGAAGGGACTTGGCAAGGTTGGAGGAGTGGTCAGACATATGGCAACTTAGATTCAATGCAAAGAAGTGCAAAGGAATGCACCTGGGAAACAAAAACCCAGGAGAAGAGTACACAATAGCAGGGGAGGAACTAGCAACATCAAAAATGGAAAGGGACCTGGAAGTAGTCATATCAGATGACCTAAAGGTGGGTAAGCAATGGAGAAGTCAGTAAGGAGAGCCAGGGGATACTGGGATGCATAGGAAGGGCATCACAAGTAGAAAAAGGGAAGTGGTTATCCCTCTGTACAGACAGTTGGTGAGACCCCATCTGGAGTACTGTGTGCAGTTTTGGAGACCTCATCTACGCAAGGGCATAGACAGGATGGAAGCAGTCCAGAGGAGGGCAACTAAAATGGTGCAGGGTCTACATCAGAAACCATATGAAGAGAGACTGAGAGAGCTTAATATGTATACCCTTGATGAAAGGAGGGACAGGGGGACATGATAGAAACATTCAAGTACCTCAAGGGAATCAACAAAGTCCAGGAGGGTAGCATCTTTCAGAAAAAGAGATGTGTAAGAACAATTGGGCACAGTTTAAAGATAGAGGGGGGACGGCTCCGGGGTAATGTGAGGAAATTCTTTTTCACGGAGAGAGTGGTGGATACATGGAACAGCCTTCCTGAGGAGGTCACTGGGTCTAAAACAGTGGGGGAATTCAAACATGCTTGGGACAGACACAAAGCAATTATAGTGCGGGGTTGCAGGAAGCAGGCTGTTGGTTAACTAGAATCTGCAGCTTATCCAGTAGGTAGGGAAATGGGCAGACTGGGTGGGCCAAGTGGTCCTTTTCTGCCGTCAAAGTCTATGTTTCTATGTTTCTATATAAGATACAAGGAAGCAGGAATTTCTTTATAATGAGCACCCTCTTAAGTTTTGAAATTTCCAATTTTTCCATATTATAACCTTATTTTTGCAGGTTTTCAAGGCCCCATTCCCAATTATGTATAGCCATATCCATTTCCCAAACCAAATTCCCAAAAGTTTAAAAGGATTTGAAGTTATCTGAAAGTCCGAAATTTCTCTGCACTCTAGAGTCTGATTACCCAATTGTTTCTCTTAATCCTTCCAAAGGCTCATCGCCGGATGACCTTGATCCTAAACTCCTCCTCTCTACCTTTCAGCTTCTGCTATAGCTTACCCTCTCTCCTTAATCCTAAAACTTTCCTTCTAGTGTCATCTGTCCCTGCATCATGGAAACATGCGGTGGTCCTCCCTCTCCCAAAGAGTGGTGACCCCTCCTCCCCAGCAAATTTTCGCCCAGTCTCTCTCCTCCCTGCCCTTGCTAAACTTCAAGAACACCTGGTCCTCTCTCAACTAACCTCCTTCCTCAATGAATCTTCCTTTTTCACCCCGTTCCAATCTGTTTTTCAGAAGAACCACTCCACTACCACCTCTCTACTCAGGCTCACTGACTCCATCCTCACTGGGATGGACAATGGCCTCATTACCTCACCCATCCTTGTCCACCTCGCCAAGGCTTTCAACACAGTCTCCCATGCCCTACTTCTTGACTCCCTTATGGGTGCTGGGTTTTCTATTTCTAGTTTCGAGCTTACCTCTCAGGCAGAACACAATCAGTCAAGATCCAGGATACTATGTCTCCCCCCCATCCCAATTTCAACAGGAGTCCCATAGGGCTCAGTGCTTGGACCCATTCTCTCCTCCATCTTCCTAAATAACTTGCCCTCAGTATGCTCCCCCTCCTTCTCTATCCATATGTATACCGACAACACCGTCCTGTTCTCCTCTGCCAAATGCCTGCCGCTGTAGCGACTACCCTTCAGTATGACTTCCTCCAGGTTCAGCTATGGTTTGCCTCACATCAGCTATTCCTAAATGCCAAAAAGACTGTCTCCATGACCTTTGGCACCAGGCAGAGAGTCTCTAGGCTCCACCCTTTACCGTCTTTCCATACCCTTGATGGGACAATCTTAGATACCACCTCCTCATTCAGATACCTTGGGGTTTGGTTGGATTAACACTTCAACTTCTCTGGCCACATTGACGCCATTCTGAGAAAATTGCACCCCAAGCCTGGTGCCTTATTCAGGAACCATATTTGCATCCCTCCTACAGCGTGGCGTGAACTAATCCAGAAGATGATCCTCGCCATTTTCGACTACTGTGATGTAATCTAGGGTGCCACTCCCAAATCCTCACTAACCAGACTGGACACTATTGAACTCCTGTCGATTTGCTCTTGATGCTCCATCATGCACTCATCACTGTGACCTCTACCATGCCCTTTCCCTTCCCCCACCTTCCAACAGGCACCTCACTCATTGTGCCAAACTCACTTCTAAATTTTGGTTAGGGGAACTTCCCTCCTACCTCTCATGCTCACTCTCCCCCCCCACCACCACTTCCTCAGATCCTCTGACACTCGCACTTTTTTGGTCCCCCATTGAACCACTCTCGTTGGTCAGTCAGGCTTCACCCATAGTTTCCTGCAAATCTGGAACCCCCCAAATATGGCACTCCTACTCCTCTTACTCCTTTGCCTCTGCCTCATAACTTCTCTCATTTAACTGCTCCTGCTTTAACCCTCCTTAACTGCCCTCCTATGCCTCTGCTCCTCTCCATGACTCACATCCCTATTAAACCTTTCTCCCCCCCTCAAGCCTGCTTCTCTGCATGCTCTCTTCTCCCTTCACTGCTTACCCCCTCACTCCTATCCCTATTTTGTTTTCCATTACCAACTTGCCCCTGCTTAGTTTTGACCTCTGGAAGGGTTCTCAGCATCCTGGAGGGGTCTAACACTGGGCAAGCCTCCTCCTTCCCCTCCCCTTCTCCCTCTCTCCTTTGTACCCAACTTGTCCTCACCTAAATCTGCCCTCTGTTAGGATTCTTAGCACCCTGGCGATGTCTACTCTCAGGTAAGTTTTCTTCCCTCCCTCCTTCTTTTTTCTGTTCCTCTTCTTTCCCCCTATTCCCTCTGCCCAACTTGTCCTAGCCTAGTTCTATCCCCTGGCAGGGCTCTCTGCATCCTAGAGGGGCCAGCTCTGGGCAATTACTCTTCCTTTACTCCCCCCCATATCCTTTCTACCCAACTAGTCCTCACCTGATTCTGCGCTCTGGCAGGGTTCTCAGCATCCTGGAGTGGCCTAGTCTTAGGCAAGCTACTTCTTTCCCTCCTCTTCCCTCCTTTCCCTTCATCCTTTCTTTTCTCTCTTCCCAACTTGTCTTCACCTAGTTCTGCCCCCTGGCAGGGTTTTCAGAATCCTGGAGGGGTCCAACATTGAGAAATAACTTTCTTCCCTCCCCCTTCCCCTCCATCCTGTCTACCTAGCTCGTCCTCACTTGACTCTGCTCTCTGGCAGGGTTCTCAGCATCCTGAAGAGGCCTAGTCTTAGGCAAGTTTCTCTCACCCCTCCTCCACCTTCCCTTTACAATCCCCTCTACTATCTCTACCCAACTTGTCCTTGCCCACTCCTGCCCCTAACTCTAAGTCCCTGCCTCATTCTGCCACTGGCAGCTATCTCCGCACTCCGAAGGGGCCAGTTCCAGGTATGACTTGTTCTTTCCTTCCCCATCCCTTCCCCCCACCTCTCTTCTGCCCCCTCTCTACCTCCCTGCACTTAATCAAAGGAATTAGTTCACTTGAACTAATAATTTGCACTTTTTGTTCTGTAAGAGGTGCCCCCAGACTGCACTAGCACTATGTTAACTTGCCCTTCACAACTCATTTTTTTCCTACTTTTCTCCAATAATGTTACCCCCATCTTTATCTTCTCCTTCTCCCAGCTTGTTTCCCATCTACCCCCACCCTCCTTGATGTCCCCCCACTGGACCTCATTTATTCAATAATTGCTAAATAATCTGCCTCTTAACTGTGATCCATTCCTGCAAGGAGTTGGCTCCAAGGCTACATTAAATTTCTGTACTATGTTCCTCAGATTTGCCACTTGTAATTAAATGCATATTCCACAGGTATGATATATTTAATTGTATGTTATGTTACAAATGAGACTGTATGATATATATTTTTGAACTGTATGTCTTGTTACAAATGTAATTGAATGTTTAATTTCTCGGATATGATAAATGTTAAACTGTATGTCTAATTCTTCATCCAATTGTTACCCCGTCGCACTGGGAGATGAGCAACTTGTTGTTCAGTATGCCTTCCTGGTGAAATATCTCAATAAATAAATAAAAAAATTGTAAAATGTTACATTTTTCCATATTTAATTTGAAATTAGATACTTCTGAAAATTTGAATAGTTCCTGTTTTGCTTCTTGGATGCTTTCAGGATTTTTCAACAGAAGGCATGTGTCATCTGCGTAAGCAACTAATTTTACTTCATCCCCTGGACAGTTTCCAGTTAAACCTACTATTCTGTGGTTCAGATGTAACTTCTCAATCAAGGGATTAAGGGAGAAAATGTATAACAGCAGGCTTAAGGGGCAGCCCTGCCTCACCCCTCTCTGGAACTTAATGCATGGCCCCTCCTTCCCCATGATTAGTGGTTATAATATAGCTGTACTATATAGTAATTGTAACCACTGAATGAAGTCTGACGGTGTGCCATAGGTCTGCAATACAAGAAACAGAAATTTGTGATCAACCCTATCAAAAGCCTTTTGCTGATCTAAGGATAAAAAGAAACCTTAAGTCGTGTATCTGGTAAAATTCCCAAATTTCACCTAAAATGATTAGTGGATGTTGGATGCATCATTCTGGTAATGCACAAAACTGAGTGGGGTGCATTATGTTTATAGCTACTGTATTTTTCGTAGTCGAATATGAAGGATTTGAGTTAAAATCTTGAGATCTGTACTTAAAAGACTTATCGGCCTCCTGTTTTGTATTCTATTTTTGTCACCCATTTTATGCAGAAAGTTTATTAAATCTTTAGTAAAATATTCCAGAATTTCTGATCTTAAGAAGTGAATGAACACCTTCTGTAGGCATATCGACATTTCAGAAGTAAAGACCTTATAAAATTCTGCCGGTAAACCGTCTTCTCCTGGTGTCACCAAGGTATTCAGGGATTGAATAACCTCTGCCACGTCTCCAACTGTGATGGGGAAGCTAATAATTTAACCTGATCTGAACTCAGTTGATCTTTCTTAAGAGGAGAAAGATACTGTAACATATTAGAAACTGCAGGTGGATGTATAGGAGTAGGGTCCAAATAACTGGTTATTATTTTAGTAAGGCCTTCAGGTGAAGCAATCAAGTCACCATTCTCATTTAACAGGCCTTGGATAGTAGATTTAATCTTCCTTTGTTTACGTGACTCACAAGGATCAGAAAGGATGTTATCATATTGTAGGCTCTGCATTTCTTTCTTAACTTCGAATATTTGTGGCCCAATATCTGCTGATTGCTGAGGGACTAGTGACATTAAATGCTGTAGGTGGGAACGTAATCTTAAATGTCTGAAAAACTGAGACTGAGCTGCCTTCTTTCCTAGGAATTGGAATAGGGGTTTAATATCATTTTTTGTATCTAGCCACCAGTTTCCAACATCGTCATACACTGAAGCACGTGCATCCAACAGATCTCGCACCTTTTGTATAATTTGGCTATCAGACAGCTGACTAATATTTAGTCTTCACCTAGACCTTTTAGGTGGTATGTCAGTATTCCTCCCAATTTTTTGTTTTTACCATTAAATGGTCAGAGAATTCAACTGGTATAACGTCAGTGGAATAAATCATCCAAGAAGCTGAAAGGAATATATAATCAATTTGAGTGATATATGTGGCTCTTTGATATGTAAACCTGAGGACCTTTAGTTATAGCCTCCAAACTGTTCTTCAACTCTGCAGTCACTACACATTTCTTTTCTTTTTTTTTTCCATTTACAATTTATTTAATTTTCCTTTTTACTTCCCCTACCCTGGGTCACGGTGTACACATGCGTACGCATGCATGTGGAAGCACGTCCCAGGATCCGGTCACCCCTTTCACCCCAACCCAGACTTGCATCGTTGCTCCTGCTGCTTGCACATCCATCAGACCTGCACCTGATGGGTGCGGGACTACAGAGGAGTGGGTATCCACCCCTGGAGGGGAAATCCCACTTCAACCCCCCCGACTGGCATCCCAGTGACCTGTGGTCGTTCCCGAACCTGGGTTGCCAGCGTGGCACAAGGTGTGGCATCCAGCACCTCAACCCTCAGCACCACTGGGCTGGTCTAGTCACTACACATTTCTTAACAGCATGAGAGTCACAATATATTTTTTTCAATGATTTCTGTCCTTTTGGAATCTGTATTGTACAGTTAAAGTCACCCCCCAAAATAAGCAGTTTCACTGTTGCTAAAATGGTTCTTTGGCTTTGATTGTTTGAACTCTATCTACTTTAGATTGGTGGGCATAGATATTAATGCTTCTACAAGGATCCCCATCCCAATAGCCATCTACAATCAATACCCAACCCAGCTGGAGATCAATAAGTTTAAAAAAGGAAAATCTAGACCATTAAACAATATTTTTTTCATATTTAATATGCTTTATTTAGATGAAACAGTAATAAAAACATTACAAGTATTCCCATCAATACAAGTATGATAGACGTTAAACATCAATATATGAAGAACACATTGCACTGTTGTTAACCAAACCACGGATTCTAAACATTACATAGAAGAGTAGTCTGCAAGTAAATTGGATAGTGACTATCTTTTTCCTGTGAACCAGTTAATAACAACACTTCCCTTACTAAAACACTCATTAAACAATATGCCAACCCCGTCTGCCCTATCAGTCTCGAAGGACCAATATGACGGGCCCCATATCCAATCAGAATGGAAATTCCCTAGGTGTGTCGGGGATCCCATCCATGTTTCTTGCACAAGGAGTAAGTCTACTGCATTATCCCTAGCACACTGAAAGACTGTCTGTCGTTTTGTCTGATTTAAGAGACTATGGCAATTTACAGACCCTACAACAGTGCAAGTCATAAGACAGGGTCATTGTAATTCCTTTTTTCTTTTTCCTCAGCATATTTTTGTTCTTCAAGGGAAGGGAAGCAGTATAGCACAGTGGTTTAAAGCTCTGACCTGAAAATCTGTAGACCTGGGTTTGAATTACACAGCCCCCACTTGCATACTGTGTGACCCTGAGCAAGTCACTTAACTTCCTTGTGCTCCCAGGCCGCACCTGTAAAAAAAACTTTCAGCTTAGTGTGCCACTCCTGGTTAAACAATAGAAAAAAAAAAGGGAAATAGTCTCAGAACGCACAGATTGCGTGTCAGAAATCTCCTTCTCCATTATCGAATCTCCCCAAGATGCTGAGGACAAGGCATCAAAAGGATTTTCTGACTCCAGTTTGTCTTGTGTATAGCCTGGGTCGTTGCTCTCGCCACCTGTTGAGTAGACTGTATCCTAGTCCATTGTTGTGGGGGGGAGGCCCATCTCTTCTTTGTGGGTGAATAATCTCCTCTGTGGGTCTGTGTAGCACACAGGTGTTAATATGGACACCTCCATGGGAGTAGTCTCTTGCTGTGGCGGGGGGGGGCTCTTGATCCTTCGGGCCTTGTGAAATCAACCTATGTTCAGTTTCAGCAGGGATGTCCGCTGGTACATCCTTGGAGTCTCTTGTTGGAGTCTATAGATCTGTTCAGACCTTGTCAATTAAATCATCCGGGTTTGTGGTAGAGTGCTTGTTTGAGGCTGCCCAGGGACAATCCTTGTAGACATGGCCATATTCCTCACATAGGCTGCATCGGGTATGGTTTGCACACTGAAAGCTAGTATGACCAATTTCATTACATAGACTATAGCATAGCTTATTACATATGCTTGACAAATGTGTACGGCCCCACATCTGTAGCAGGCCTTTGGCTGTCCACTATAGAAACAATCCCCCCCCCCCCGTCCGGCCCAGGAAGAAACAGTTGGGTAAATGGCTGATGCCTTCTTCTGTTTGCCTCAGTTTAACTTTAAACCGTCATCCTCCGGTCCAGAAATGTTCTATGTCCAGGATAGCTTCAGGGGAGCTTAGTATCTCGCACCATTGCTGTAGCGAGTGTTGTATGTCATCTTGGACACTTTCATTACGAAACATGACAGTTACCAGTTTTATTAATGGTTTTGTTAGCGGTATACAATGAATGGGGTCCATAATGGGGAGAACGTTGCTTGACTGTATCTGGTCCAAAATGTTTCTAGTAGTTGTGGAGTATGGAAACTAATGTCGAACGTGTCCTCCTGGAGATGTGTATGAAGGTAAACACATCTTCTTGTGTAAAATGCAATGAGTCCTTAATCAGCTGCTTCCCCATATAATGTCTATCAGGTTTAACTTCTAGCCCACCTTTGTACTTCAACCAAGCTGCATGGCATCGTGGCAGTGGTTCAGATTTATTTTTTAAATAGTTCTGATAAAAGGGGTCTAGTGGTGGATGTATTTGAAGGTATCCCTTCTTCTACTCTTTCAGATAGTAATTGTTTTTGGTTTTCCTGTCTCGCGGGCCCCTTTCTGGTGTCATGTCCTGTGGGGAACCATTTTCCTCATGACTGCCAGAACCATTTGCCTTTTCATTATTGCTATTTGCCGTAGACATGGCCAGATGTTAACTGGATGACATGGACTGCAGCCACATCCAAGAGCAGGGTCATTCTCGATGCCCTACATAGGGCATGCCTTAGACAGCTAGTGGTGGAACCCACTCAGGATTGAGCAATATTAGACCTGGTACTCTCAAATGGAGAGAGGATCACAAATTTAGAAGTCAGTAGACATCTGGGAACAAGCAACCACTGCACAGTGTGCTTCACAATAAACACAACCATGGAGACAAGCCATACAAAGACAAGGATACTGGACTTTAGAAGGGCTGACTTTGGCATAATGGGTGAATACCTGAGGAATGCATTAGCAAATGGCCAGAAAGGAGGGGTGGAAGAACAATGGAGAAAAATCAAAACTGCCATCATGGAGGCAACAAGCCTTTGTGTGAAACAAATAAAGAAAACACAGTGGAATAAAAAACCACTATGGTTCTCAAAAGAGGAGTCAGGGAAGGTTAAGGAGAAAAAGGCTGCATTCAAAAAGTATAAGGAATCACAGAAGGAGCACGGCAGGGAACTGTATCAATTAAAACAGAAAGAAGAGGGGAAGGCAGTCTGAAAAGCAAAGGCCCAAACCGAGGAAAACATAGCCAACTCAGTTAAGAAGGGGGATGAAACCTTTTATAGGTACATTAGGGAGCATAGAAAGGTTAAGGAAGGGATAGTGAAGATTAATAAAGGAGAGGGGAGGTGGGCAGAGGAAGACAGTGAAAAGTCAGAGATACTGAATGAATACTTTTGCTCAGTATTCACTAAAGAAGAAGAGGAGGAGTTACCTAAACTAAACAACAGAAGCACTCTGGGTAGTGGGGTTGACGCCAGTCCATTTACAGAAGAAAGAGTCCTGAAAGAACTCCTAAAACTCAAGGTGGACAAAGCAATGGGGCCTGATAGGATTCACCCCTAGAATCCTAAAAGAGCTAAGGGAGGACTTAGTGACACCACTAACCACACTTTTTAACAAATCATGGGAAGATGGGGTGGTACCTGAGGACTGGAGGAGGGCAGATGTGATTCCCCTTCACAAAAGTGAGAGCAAGGCAGAAGCAGGAAACTACAGACCTGTTAGTTTGACCTCAGTGGTGGGGAAAATTATGGAATCACTTCTGAAAGAAAGAATTGTTCAGCACCTAGAGGCCAGCGGGGGCACAGGACCCAAAGTAGCATGGATTCACAGCAGGAAGGTCATGTCAGACGAATCTAATCGATTTCTTTGACTGGGTGACCAAAATAATAGACCAGGGAGGGGCTGTGGATATGGCCTACCTAGACTTTAGCAAGGCATTTGACACAGTCCCACACAAAAGATTAATAAAGTTAGCCATCCTGGGAGTGGGTCCCAGGGTGGTAGCCTGGGTAGCAAACTGGCTGCACAACAAGACACAGAAGGTAATAGTGAATGGAACACATTCTGAAGAAAGGGGCGTTACTAGTGGAGTACCTCAGGGCTCAGTACTGGGTCCAGTCCTCTTTAACATCTTTATAGGTGACATTGCAGAGGGTCTGGAAGGAAAGATATGCCTCTTTGCAGATGACACAAAGATCTGTAACAGAGTTGATACACAAGGGGGGTAGAAAGGATGAGAAGGGACTTGGCAAGGTTGGAGGAATGGTCAGACATATGGCAACTTAGATTCAATGCAAAGAAGTGCAAAGTAATGCACCTGGGAAATAAAAATCCAGGAGAAGAGTACACAATAGCAGGGGAGGTACTAACAACAGTAATAGAAAGGGATCTGGGTGTAGTCATGTCAGATGACCTAAAGGTGGGTAAGCAATGTCAGAAGTCAGTAAGGAGAGCCAGGGGGATACTGGAATGCATAGGGAGGGGCATCACAAATAGAAAAAGGGAAGTGGTTATCCCTCTGTACAGACAGTTGGTGAGACCCCATCTGGAGTACTGCGTGCAGTTTTGGAGACCTCATCTACGCAAGGACATAGACAGGATGGAAGCAGTCCAGAGGAGGGCAACTAAAATGGTGCAGGGTCTACATCAGAAACCATATGAAGAGAGACTGAGAGAGCTTAATATGTATACCCTTGATGAAAGGAGAGACGGGGACATGATAGAAACTTTTAAGTACCTCAAGGGAATCAACAAAGTCCAGGAGGGTAGCACCTTTCAGAAAAGAGATGTGTAAGAACAAGTGACACAATTTAAAGTTAGAGGGGACTGCCTAGGGTAATGTGAGGAAATTCTTTTCACGGAGAGAGTGGTGGACGATGGAACCGCCTTCCTGAGAGGTTGTGGGGTCTAAAACAGTGGGGGAATTCAAACATGCATGGGACAGACATAAGGCAATTATAGTAGGGGGTTGCAGGAAGTAGGCTGTTGGTTAACTAGAATCTGCAGCTTATCCAATAGGTAGGGAAATGGGCAGACTGGGTGGGCCAAGCGGTCCTTATCTGCCGTCAAAGTCTATGTTTCTATGGCTGAGGGGGGATTCAAATGTTCAGGTCTCAGTTTTGACTGTTCTGTGTTTTTCATGTTGTGTCATGGTGGAGTTCCCTGGGACAAGATCCCTTCATGTCAATCCGGGGTCCACCCCCCCCCCCATTTTTGTCTGTTTCCACCCTGCTTCTCCTAGTGCTTTTCCAGGGGACCAAGTCTCATCTTGATTCCCCACCTCTGTAACCCCAAACGCCTTTTTTATGGCATCTGTCACATTAAGTTGTGCACAGTGACCCTCAAGATTTTCTTTATTTTGTGTCCTTTCCACCTGTACATCTTCTTGTCGTTCATGAGATTGTACCTCTTCAGGTGCCTCCCCCCCATTAATCTCATTCTGATCCTCTGCAACCACACTTTCCAGAAGTATTTTTTTATTTTCCATTTCAGCTTCCAAGGTTGCATCAGCTACCTCAGCTTTCATTAAATCTGTCCCACTGATCTCTCGATGTTGTTGTGTATTTTTAGGGCTGAGTCTTAGGCCAGGACCATCGGTACCTGTAGTTGCCATTCCTGACTCTACCCCTGCCCTGCCGACACCAGGTTTTACATCCTGCTGTTCCGTCCCAGGTTCTCTCACCACCGAACAACCCCGGGTCTTTGAGGTAGCAGAGGCTTGTGATTTTACCTGTCTCGTTTGCAACATCAGGTGCCCTTTCCTTGTTCTGTTTAATCAGGTTCCAAGCCAAAAGGATGGCTTTCCCATCTACTGGCCAACAATGTTGTTCACTTCTTACATCTTACGGCTGGGTCAGGGGCATGGAAGACCAAGCTTCTCTCCCGGCCTGACAAGCCGCTGAAAACATAAACACAGTAGCATTATCCTGAGAAATATCACTCTATCGTTTAACTATATGGGTACCTGAGACATGTTGCTCCAAACCAGTTCTCTGTTGGCATGCTCATCCAGATGTGGTGTCAGGGGCTTTACTTTAGCATTGGAATCGTCAGTGGGGGTTACTATGTTAGGACGAATTTTCCCCATTGCCAGATATAAGTCGTGCTGTCATTTTTCAAATTGCATTTTTCCTCATGCAGTAAAGCCTGCAGAATGTCATAATCCATAGATTCATTAGTGGATCCTTTTTAACAGTCTGAGGCCTTAACATCTTCCATCCTCTGTATATTTCCTTTCTCTTCAGGATTATGTAAGGCACTTTTTCCTTTTGAGTAGTCTGTAGTGTCAAAAAATGCTGCAGTCTCCATTTGAACGAAGGCTGGGAGGGGCAGACCTGCTCCCCAGCCCCTTCCACGTCCATCCTCTCTGCCCCCATCACCAAGACTGGAGTTGTGGCCATTGAAGCCAAGCCCTGATTTTTTTGCCAACTCACTTCATTCACCTCCACCTTGAAAAAAGTAGGGGAATTTCCCCAGTACCTTGGCCAGATTCCCCCCATTCACTAAAAATACCATCAACAGCTTAATCTGGTTCAAGGTCAGTTGGCAATCATCTGTATCCCCCCCTCCCCCCGGGTCATGCCTGAAAATAGGTAAGAAATTGTCTACTGCACTTATCCAGTCAACAAAAACTAAATAAACACCCTTCCTTATCTAATTTCCCCATCTGTTATCTCTCCCACCCCACCCTACCCTTCCCTTCCCCTTACGTATGGGCCCATCCCTCTCCTTAGTAAATATAGAACAGAAGTACTCACTGAGCACTTCTGCTTGCTCTGTCCCCTTTTCTCCTACCCACTGCCATTCTTGATCCTAACAATTTGATCCTTACTCTTTCTCTTCTCCCTTAAATACCTGAAGAAATCCTTTTCACCTTCTTTGATACCCTGGGCCAGCCTCAGTTCTCTTGATGCCTTAGCTGCCTTTACTGTTCTACTCACTTCCCTGGATTTCCTCACATATTCCTTCCTGTCCTCTTCCCTGTTGGATCTTTTGTAGGTTCTAAATGCAGTTGTGGTTTCCCTCACCCTCTCCCCTGCCTCCTTGTTCATCCAGCTCAGCTTCTTGGTCCTGGATTTCCTGCTCTGGCTCTTGACACATGTGCTAGTGGCCATATGGATCCCCACTAGTCTGACAGGGGTGGGGTGCTGGGAGGCCATCAGTACCCTCAGTTCCTGCTCCATGTGAATCCCCACTAGTCTGACAGGGGTGGGGTGCTGGGAGGCCATCAGTACCCTCAGTTCCTGCTCCATGTGAATCCCCACTAGTCTGACAGGGGTGGGGTGCTGGGAGGCCGTCAGTACCCTCAGTTCCTGCTCCATGTGAATCCCCACTAGTCTGACAGGGGTGCGGTGCTGGGAGGCCATCAGTACCCTCAGTTCCTGCTCCATGTGAATCCCCACTAGTCTGACAGGGGTGGGGTGCTGGGAGGCCATCAGTACCCTCAGTTCCTGCTCCATGTGAATCCCCACCAGTCTGACAGGGGTGGGGTGCTGAGAGGCCATCAGTACCCTCAGTTTCTGCTCCATGTGAATCCCCACCAGTCTGACAGAGGTGGGGTGCTGGGAGGCCATCAGTACCCTCAGTTCCTGCTCCATGTGGATCCCCACTACTCTGACAGGGGTGGGGTGCTGGGAGGCCATCAGTACCCTCAGTTCCTGCTCCATGTGGATCCCCACTACTCTGACAGGGGTGGGGTGCTGGGAGGCCATCAGTACCCTCAGTTCCTGCTCCATGTGGATCCCCACTACTCTGACAGGGGTGGGGTGCTGGGAGGCCATCAGTACCCTCAGTTCCTGCTCCATGTGGATCCCCACTACTCTGAAAGTAGTGGGGTCCTGGGAGGCTGCCAGTACTCTCAGGTAGAGATGCAGTGAATTTAAATTCCGCCGGCCGAAGTGAACGTGAAGGGCATCTGCATTGCAGCGGAGTGACAGTGCAAAGTGCTCACTCCTTGTCATTGCCACTTCGCATTAAGTCGGAAAGGCAATGTGAAGTAAGTCAAAGTCATTGATTTTAATGGACTTTGCGTTCCTCATTATGATTTTAAGTGATCCATTGGTGTTTCAGATTTGGCAGCCCCCCACACACATCACATGGCTTACAGTACTGTAAGTCGCATGCTCTTTAGCTAGGCAGGAAGGAAGTGAGTCATACAAGCAGAAACTTTTACTTTCTCTTGTGCAGATGGAGAGAGAGGAGTGTGTTTTGTGACTGCTGATACTTTGAGATCAAAGTGAGAAGGAGATTTAAACTTTGATTTAGACCCAACAGCTTTTTTTAAAGCTACATTTATTTGTCTTTTCTGTACTCTTTTTTACTTAATTCGTTCTTTCTGTAAATTTTATTTTTCTTACCTTTATAAGTAGTTAGTTGTTTGTCTGTGTCTGTGTGACTGCGTGTGTGTGTGTGTGTGTGTGTGTGTTGTGTGACAGTGTGAATAGTGATTGCTTGGACTGAGGGAGCTCAGTAGGAGAGATGGACCAGGGTGAGGGAATGTCTGGGGCGGGGGCAGCTCTGGGAGAGCATGGTAGTGGTAAGCGTCGTACTGTGCACATGTGTGGAGGGCATGGGCACCCATTCCTGTTGGACCACTTGAAACTTGTGAGTGCACCCCCGGAAGCAGGACCAATACCACCACCTGTCCTGACTCTGAGGCAGTTGAACCACCACCACCACCAAGTCCAGCATCAGGTTCTCTGGAGCAGGATGTGTCTATTGCCCCAGGCCCAGGTGTGGATCCCATCCCTGTTCAGCACCATGACCAGTCGGCTGCCAGTTCATCTGGTCCTCCCCTCACCTCCGTTGTTTGGCAGTTTTTTGACTGTGTCGGGAGGGACAGCAGGGTGGTCAAGTGCTGCCTATGTGAGGTGGAGGTGCGCCGTGGCCGGGGGACTCACCTGGGGACTGGGGGCCAGCACACCCATATGCTCAATTACCACCAGTTGGAGCGGCAGGCTGCCACAGAATGGACCATGCCTCCACCTGCTGGCCATTCTGTGGCAGAGGGTGCAGCTGTGCATTGCGGCATCCCTAAGAAGAGGAGGGCCACAGCAGCACCTGCTGCTCCACCAGCACCCCCACCCCCACTACCACCACCAGCAGGTCAGCCTGTACAACGTGTGGACCCCAGAGAACTGCATGTAACACAGGCTGACTTGGCAGTTCTCTGGAATGCTGTCGAGGAGAACAACGACAGGGTGAGTGCTGTGGAGCAGTGGCTGGATCGCATAGAGGGACATCAGTTGCAAATTATGTCCATGCTGGAACTGCTGCTGGATCACCATGGGATCCCACATTAGTTTTTTTTCCTCACACCATGTGCCCCCCTCACACCTTTCTTGCTGTGTTATAAAATGTATTCCTCCACCATCCCAGACCCTTGTATGTAATTATGCCCTTTTTATTGTTGTCTTCCATATGTGTGACACTTTGTATTCTGACCAGTGCAAGTATACTGTGCTAAACTGCATGTGTGCAGTCAGTCCTCTTTCCAGTCTGTGTATGTACTGCAGACACTGTCCAACTCACTGACTTAAAAAACATTTATTAATGAGTACAATGGTGGGGTGGTGAAGCCTGGAGAGATACTACAAAACAGGCTTACAATACATCCAAGCAACTATTAAAAAAAATTAATGTTGTGATTCTTGATGTGATCATAAATCATGATTTGTGACTGCGATGATGAAGAAACGTGAATACCTATGGCTGTACTTCCCCCGGCCCCGATAGCTGTGGCACAAAACTCCCCGACTTAAAAACAATCATTAATGAGTACAATGGTGGGGTGGTGAAGCATGGAGAGACACTACAAAACAGGCTTAAAATACAGCCAAGTAACTAGTAAAAAGAATTAATGTTCTGATTCGTGACGTGATCGTAAATCATGATTTGTGACTGCATTTATTTTATTTATTTATTTATTGATTTTCGGAATTACAACCTTTGAGTCAAAGACTCCTTTGCAAAGGCTCCATGTCTGGACAAACGATAGTTTTGTGATACGGCAGTATACAGAATCATGTGAACAAGCATCATTGCTTAGTGTTACACAGTGTTGCTTTACAAGTTGACAACAAACATATACAAAGTAGGTTACAATACTTAGTTACTTCCAGCCCTAGGCAAGATTAAGATCCCACAAATGGTGTATGGATTATCTTATCCTCAGTCTGAGACTACATTTGAGGTTCTGGGTAGGTTCTAGGGGTAGAATAGAAACCCTGCGTCAAGGAGGGGTTAGATGCTCAATTGCAGCTACATTTCTCTGAGGCTATGAGGTGTCTCATGGTTTTGGTTTTAAATTGGCCTAAGGTTGGCGCCTGGGTTATAGTAGGTGGGAGTTCATTGAGCCAGACGGTTGCACGGTAGCTGAAAGGCCTTTGACCTAGCGCAGTCCTTCGATAGGGGACATGGATGGGCACGTTTG
This sequence comes from Neoceratodus forsteri, assembly GCA_016271365.2. Taxonomy (NCBI): domain Eukaryota; kingdom Metazoa; phylum Chordata; order Ceratodontiformes; family Ceratodontidae; genus Neoceratodus; species Neoceratodus forsteri. Next base: position 1,191,644,624 of record CM057454.1, read on the forward strand.
TTAGGTGCCTTGGGGTGCTCCTGTGGGTGTTTGTTTGTACTAGGGAGTGAATTTGTGACCGTGATGATGAAGAATGTGATTTGTATCACGAGTGACTCGTGATGATGGTCCTGACATAAAAACGCATATTAATGAGTACAATGTTCATGCAGAATTATGCACCACACCTGTCCAGTACTCTGAAGGGAAGCCAAAGAAACAACTTTGACTTAAGTTAGAGATGGAGATTGGGCCCTAAAGAGATGCAAATGCACAGACAGATTAAGATTGCACTGCGCACTGAAGAGATGCAGATGCAAAGGCACAACACCTAACCAGTGCTTACCATCGGAAATTCAAATCTGGAAAAGAATACCTTTGCTGGTTGGGGTGGGCTGCAGTAACAGTCACTAGTACTAGTACCAGTAAAGACACCACAAATAAGTACAAATATTACACAGCTGCAATGGATAGCAAGTTCACATTGCTGAAATTATGTGGCACAATAAAAGGTGTCTGATTTGATGACACGTGTCACACACATACTCACACACACTAAGTAGTGCATAGCAAATTGAAAACTTCAGTAACATAACCACATATTTTAAACAAACTAAAATTATGCACTGCTGCACCACAACAATCAAAAAAAATGGCAAGAATTATTGAAAATATTTCTGTGTGTACATTAACACACTTATACAAGAAAAATATCACCAAAACAGAAAGCACTGTCTTTTTCCCCAAGTTAATCTACCTACACCACAGATATGCCCCTCCCCCAAAGCACACTTCCACTGTCTCTCAGCACACAGACTGAATGTTGTACATTAACATTCAAAATCCACACACAAACAATAAACACTCGATATATGAGCATAGGAGGGTTTCCTATAATCAATGAACTAAAGTTTCAGCAGAAAAAATGACTCAAAAAGGTTTGAATCGCAGAGAGCTCTCAGAGCAGATTGTCTCCTACAGCTTCCTACGCACACTACCCCAAACTGAGGCTGTGCAGAACAATCTAGAGTCCATGAATCACTGCAAAATTCGCCTTTGGATCTTAAAAACAAGGCGAAGTGAGGCAACGTACGTTGTTTTCAATGTACTTCGCCTTAAGAATTGGTGGAGTAGTGGTTTGGAAAGGTGAGGTAACGCAAAGTCATTGTTTTCAATGGACTTCGCGCTACCCATTATAACGTGAAGTACTCCACGAATTCACCTTCACTCCATGAATCACTTCGTGGAGCAAACTGGGGCTACTTCACGCATCTCTACTCTCAGGTCCTGCTCCATGTGAATCCCCACTAGTCTGACAAGGGTGGGGTGCTATGAGGCCACCATTACCCTTAGGTAATTCTTCATGTGGATCCCCACTAGATTGACAGGGGTGGAGTGCTAGGAGGCCACTGGTACCCTCAGGTCTTGCTCCATGTGGATCCTCACTAGTCTGACAAGGGTGGGTGCTGGGGTATGCCTCCCCGACAGCGACACCATTACAGCGAACAACGTTGATGCCAACAGCATCGGCAGTTCGCTGTAATGGTGAGCCCTAGACCACTGCACTCTGTCTCCTGGTCCTGCACCCCCTTCCTGACTCAAATCCAACTCGGAGTTGATTATATTTAGTATGGGGGTTCGGTGGGTGAAGCCCCCCGATAGAAAAATGGACTGGGTTTCCTTATGGATTTATGAAGACCACATAAATTCATTGCTGTGATGTTGGTCGATGAAATGGTTGTCGAACTGGCATCATAGAGCCAGTGTTGGGAGGCAACCAGTAGTGGGAGGCTGCTAGTACTCTCAGGTCCTGCTCCATGTGAATCCCCACTAGTCTGACAGTGTTGGGGTGCTGGGAGTCCATCAGTACTCTCAGGTCTTGCTTCATGTGGATCCCCACTAGTCTGACAGTGGTGGGGTGCTGGGAGGCCATCAGTACTCTCAGGTCCTGCTCCATGTGGATCCCCGCTAGTCTGACAGGGGTGGCTGAGAGGCCACTGGTACTCTTGGGTCCTGCTCCATGTGGATCCCACTAGTCTTAGTGTAAAATATGAGGGGACCTTTGGGCACATTTCTATAAAGATAATGAAATAGATAGTATTAACAAGCACAACAGAACTGAGCAGTCCACCTATGTTCGCCTCATAGTCTCAATAAGTCCATTTAACAAAGATAAAGGACAAAAATATAATATATATATATATATATATATATATATATAAAAGACAAAGAACCTCTGTGCGTAAACACTGAGGCAAGGGTTACCCCAAAGGGCATTTGGCTGGGAAGCCAAGTTTCAAGAATAAAATCACATATTCCCACAATGCAAAGCATCATGGGCTGCATATTGGACCAGCATAACATTCTGTGGTGATTTGCATATGCAGCCCATGATGCTTTGCATTGTGTTATATATATATATATATATATATATATATATATATATATATATATATATATATATATATATGGGATACATGATGGGCATGAGTGTGATATGGCAAATATTGTCACTCCTGCAGAGTGAGCTCTGGATATCTCACGAGTGCCGAAGGCACGAGTGAGATATCCAAGCTCACGATGCAGGAATGACAATATTTGCCATAGCACACGATCTGCCCATCATGTATTCGATATATATAATAGGGCCAAGAGTTTTAGAAGTTTTGTTATGCTCTCTTGTGTTCTGTCCCTGTTAATGTGTTTGCTCATTCTGTGTGTGAGCTTTTCTGAATGGGCTGGCAGTGTTATAAACTCTGAGAGACACATGAGTGTGTTTTGCAATGCTAAAAGAGTTAGTTTTAGATAGGAATGAGAAACATACTTTTGTGAAGCTGTATTGTTTAGCAGTCTGGCTGCAGTGAAGTTAAAAAGCATCACAGTAATTGTAATGAACTGAGAGGCAGAGTCTCAGAACAGCTGACACTGTTTTCAGTGGTAATTAAGTTAGCTGCAGGCAGAGTGCAGAGTGTTTTGTGCAATTGTGCTCTTTAGGATTCTGGCTGCAGTGAAGTTGAAATTGTCACAGTAATTGTAATGGGAGAGAATCAGAGTTTGAGGAACAAGTGAGAGTGTGTTTCAGTGGTAGTTGAGTTAGCTGTAGGCAGTAGTTTAGACTGTTCTGTGAAGCTGTGCTGTTTGGAATTCTGGCTGCATCAAGTTGACAGCATCACAGTAATGAGCTGGAAGTTGGGGGGGGGATAGGTGTGTTTTGTAATGCTCACTGAGTTAGCTGTAGGCAGCAGTGAGACCTCTCAGGTAGTTCTGCATTTGTGTCTATGGTAACAGCAGAGGTGTTTCTTTCATGCTGAGGGGAATGCTGCCTAGGGTGATGATATCAGTGACCTTTTGTGACCTGTGTGTGTAAATGTCTGATATCATCACAGTAGAGCAGAGGGTAAAAATATCACACTGCAGTAGATGATATGCTGTTTATCTCACTCATTTACCAC